>JAWZYV010011764.1:0-600000 GCA_038373885.1 Cheiracanthium punctorium
CAACGGCAAATAGATTTACGTTCTCCTTCAAAATATCGCAAACATAGAAATTGCAGACATAAACACCTTTCACGAAATATTTACACAATTGTAGAAAAAAAATACTGATTTGATGTGCAGCATATTCCTTGTTGCATCGTCATATAAACAAACAATACATATATCAATATATAAAAAACAATGTAAATGACAGTTAAATAACATAAAAGATGTACCTACATTTTAGAAGATAATTCTATATCCTTTGCCATGACGATCAGCAAAATGTATCCTGAATAAGTTCATGTTCAATGGCGACTCTGACCCTCCGACTTCCCACGTTGTTGATGTTTGGAAATTCCTTCCGCCCGACAAGAATAACGATTAGTACGCATGCGCGAGTCGAATGTTGTAAACAAAATATCATTTCTGCGATATTCCCTGATATTCACCAATGTTGTAAACAGAATATCATTTCTGCGATATTCCCTGATATTCACCAATGTTGTAAACAGAATATCATTTCTGCGATATTCCCTGATATTCACCAATGTTTAAAATAGTATATTGAAATGAGTATATCGCTAAAAAATTGGATTAAATGAAAAAAAAAAAACATTAGGATGTTATTTCTGAATGATAAGGTTATAAAATAATTGAAGAAATTCTCTTAAATGTTTTTAAAAAGGATTACTTTTAATTAATATCTGCCAATATCGGCAGATGTCGTAAATTCAATGTATGACATTCAGAGACTTTCAAAATATTGCCCGATATCGGTGGACATTTGTCAATATCTTTGTGCTACCTGGGAGGGGGGGGGGGGATCTGAAAACTTAAAGCAATTATTAAAAAACAGCAATTTTGAGACATTTGTATTTACTCTAGTAACAATAAGGTTGAAAATACCGGATAGTCCCCCCCCCATCCGAAATTTAAACCTTACATTACGCTAACGAAACATATATGCCATGGGGATATGAAAGAAATTGTTAATTTTACTCACAGATACTTAGTTTTCACCATTGTGATTAGAACTCTCAACTCTAATATTTTTAAGAATAATATTTTTTGTAAATAATATTGTCTTGTTTAAACGAAATAATTTAAAAATTAATAAATTAAACTAAATTCCATTACTACATAACTGCGAGGTTTTATTGAATTACTATTTTCGGATTTATTTATTAGATGTTTTACGAAAGAAATTGCCACAAAATATTAGAAAAAATGAGTGAAAAGCGGCTGTGTGACGTCATTTTGAAGTACAAAAAAATCAGTAGTCACAAAATAGTCACACAGTGACTTCACAGTGGAGTCACTGAGCGACCAATCACATACTAGTCACATGGTGACTTCACAGTGGAGTCACTGAGCAACGGTTCACATACTAGTCACATGGTGACTTCACGGCGACGTCACCTGGTGACTGGTCACAAATAAACTTCACAGTGACTACACATTAGAGTCACATCACTCACAAGTCACAATGTGAGTAGTATGTGACAGTCCTGTGACAATTGTGACCCTCTGTGACGCACAGCGACTCTTTTGTGACCATCTGTGCTATTAGGGTTCCCATGTGAACATGCATTTCAGCTAGTTTAAAACATAATGAAAGTGAATTTTGTTACATATTCTAAGTAGTTTTCTGGAAAAAATGAGTTTTTATTTTATTTTTTTTATTTAATATTAAAATAGTTTAAGGAAAACAGAGATTTCACTTAAAAGAAATGGAATTTCTGCTTACAAATATAATTTTTGATGAAACTGATTTATTATATAAACTTTAAAAAGATTTCCTTATTGCAAAATACTTTTTATGCATGTCTGAAATATGAAAATTTAATTGGATATTGTGTCACTATTTGAATGGCAAATAGGAAGTCGAACTGCATAAATAGTAGTGTTACAATGGTATATGTTGTACACACATAGTCAAAATTTAAAAACTAAACGCACCGATTTTATGCTAAAGTGAGGGCTTCCATTAAGAAAATGATGAAATTGTTCGTCTAAACATATTCAAAAATATGCACATATGATAAGGATATTTCCAATTTGAGGTCAAATGTATTCGTTATTGATACTGGCATGTATTCAAAAATAAGTACAGTTGAGTTATGCTTTGTTTACATGAGAATATTTCAAATTTGAAGCCAAATTTATTCATTATCGATTGTTGTATGTATTCAAAAATGAGTATGTACAGTATTAAAAAACGGGTACATACAATAAGGATATTTCAAATTTGAAGACAAATATATTCATTGTCGATTGTTGTATGTATTCAAAAATGAGTACATACAGTATTCGGAAATGAATACATAAAGTATTCAAAAATAAGTTCATACATATTCGTATTTCATGTACTCATTTTCAAGTCCTGTATATACTCAAAAAAATGAGTACATTTGTTTCTTAAATTTAAGAGAAAAGTACTCGGAGCTATTACAAGATGAGAAAGTACTCAAAAATGAGTACATTTAGTTTATTTCTAAGTATGTAGTTTTAACAGTGCACACGCACACGAAATCGCTCTTTTTGGCTGACTGACTGTAAAATACATAAGTACCAAATAAGCTTGTTTTGGTCGGAAGTATGATTTTTTTATTAGATTCAATGAAGAATTTACCCGTATATTTTAAAACTAAAAAGCGATTAACTGTATGAACTAGTGTAATTACACACTGTACGCCGTGTAAAGATAGGAAATAGATACTAATAAAAAATAGTGTTATTCCATTAATGTTATGCAACAGTATCAAGAGAGCAAAAAATAATTACAGAGATTTGAACTTATACTTTACTTATATTAGACTAATACTATATTAAAAATGGCAAAAATTTGTTACAAATGATAGTTATACGTACCAATATAGACTAATTACCACCAAAACACTTCTTCAGTTTTTTTCGTCTCCTATTCTTATGAAAACAAACATGGCGCCTGCCGGTAGATACTCGGATGTTGCCATTGCTCGACTGTTGCATGAACAGAGCGCATGCGCCAATTTTCATCAGCTGAATGCCGCTCGGCCGTTATGCGGGCCGAAATTTCTTTTCAGTTCAGCGTATTTTGATCAAATTTAGGCATATGGCCCGATAACTCAGCCCGGATATCGTTCCGAGCATCGTTTTATGGGTACCGGACCGATCAGTGTCTGCCGCACACATAACAATCATCGTTTTTAGATGGAACTCCGTGTTTGGGCCGAGTACCGAATTTCAGTGAGCGATGAGTTGCGATGAATGCCGGTGGTTGGCCGAGCAGAAACTGGGAATTGTTGCTTGTAGGGCTCGCCCAGCCCGGGAATCGAACCCAGGACCTGTGGCACAACAGCAGAATGCACTAAACGTTATACCACTGGGGTTATATTCTAAATATACTTCCCCTTTATAAATATTGTTTTCAAATGCATCATAATCCGTGAGTGGGCCGTGTTTATCTTCTTTTTTTCATAAAATACTTTTCAGAATTGAAATATGTATTAAAATCGACCGTCAAAGCCACCTGTCAGATGCGAAGTTCCCAGTTTTTAACTCTAGGAAGCTTGGTACTCATTTTATCGACCCACTCAAGGGATGAAAAGCTGGGTCAACCTCGCCCAGCGCGGGAATCGAACCCAGGACCTGTGGCACGGCAGCAGAATGCACTAAACCTTATACCACTGGGGTTATATTCCAAATATACTTCACCTTTATAAATATTGTTTTGAATGTGCATCATAATCCGTGAGTGTGCCGTGTTGGTCTTCTTTGTTCCATAAAATACTTTCCAGAATTAAAATCTGTATTAACCCTTTATAAGGCGAGGGTATGTGCAGAGAGTCGAAATTACTTGGAATTTTTCTGGCCCATTTTTTAGAATTAATTCATATATTTTCCCTCTACTGTAATATCCTACGTGAAAATTGGAGAAACAAGAACTAAACAAACATAGAAATTTTGTAGGAGAATACATTAATTATGCACAAAATCAAAGTCGGAAAACTACCTGCTGCTTGTACACGGAATTAAACGCAAAAATATATATTTAAAAGCGATGATTCTTATGCTCAAATTTCGAGTAATTATTCGAGCTTTCCTTAAAATTGCGAATGAAAGAAAAGTTCATAAGCCAAATATTATTTAGAATCTAGACGTATGGAAAAAATATACATCCAATATAATTGAACAAAAATCAGAAAATTCACTAATGACAATTGATTTCTGTATTTAATAGACCGTAGGTGGTAAGTATTTTACCACTGCCTGATAAAGGGTTAAAATCGACCGTCAAAGCCACCAGGTGAGCCAGATGCGAAGCTCCCAGTTTTTAAATCTAGCAAGCTTGGTACTCATTTTATCGACCCACTCAAGGGATGAAAAGTTGAGTCAACCTCGCCCAGCCCGGGAATCGAACCCAGGACCTGTGGCATGGCAGCAGAATGCGCTAAACGTTATATTCTAAATATACTTCACCTTTATAAATACTGTTTGGAAAGTATACCATAATACATGAGTAGACCGTATTTGCTTTCTCTGTTCCATAAAGCAATTTCTTGCATTTGAAATATATGTTAACATCGCCTACCAAAACTATTTTGCAATCTTCGCCAAGCTAACTATAACAAGTCTACCTATACTTCTCCTTTGTTGCAGGTAAATAAATTGTAGCATTTGCCAGTTTCTAGCCAAATCTAGTAGATATCGCCAAGTTAGGCTCAGTTTTTGAGACTTACATTTGGCGTCAAATTTGGCGGTAAATCATCAAAAATTGTAAAACTTTGTGGCTTTCTACATTTTATTCTCTTCCCAAACCCTCTACCGCGCTTTTTGTCGCTTTTAAACATTTCTCTGTATAGACCGTAATGAATGAGAAATATAGTATTTTTAATGGGGTGCAATAAGTCCTAACACACCAAAATCAATGCCGGTCTTGCGGCGGTAGTGTTTAATATATGAAGCAATCCTTTAGGAACTAGCGCACTTTAAACAGTTTAATTAGCAAGAAAATTGTAAATAGACGTCGGAATTCGAAGAAAGGAGTGACGTGTCCCGTATTCTGCGAGGGACATTGAACTAATCCGGCAAACGGTGTGCGCGTGCTCCCTGCTTTATTTATATTTACTCGAGCTGCCCGCAATGGTAAAGATCCAATATGAGATAGAAAACTGAAAAATTAAAGAAATAAGAAATAAAGTTCCAAAATAAAGATATGCAAGCATCATCCTGGAGTTTGCATTGCAGCTGTATAACTCCTAGAAACCCATGCCAGGAAAGTTCGCCAACGTGCGGTGATTTTTATTTCGGAACAGCTTGTGTATTTGCCATCTACGGCGATTTTTTCATAATTTGGCGACAGGGTGATGCACTTGCATATAATTGATCATTATTTCGCATTAAGGTTGCGAATAAAACACTTATTTTTTATTTTAGCTTGCTTAAACTTCTATAAATGCGTAATCAACGTCGCAAAATAATTTATTTTGCCAACATGTTGAAAGTGCCCAAATTTACACGCAAATTAAATTTCACTACATGTGATCCCTTATTTTGCAGAAGAAAACTGCCAGATCAATACAGCTATTTATATCATTTAGATGAAACGCATCATCCGAAGTTTTAAACTACTGTAATCCAAGCGATCGAATCTTATAAAATTCCACTCCCATGTATAAAGACAGGCTTTTTTCGGGTTACTCATTGGTCGGCGAAAGTGCGCGCATGCTAAAACTGTATCAAATAATCTGGTTGAAGCTGCGTGTGCGTAAAGATATATTTTATTCTGGTATTTTCAGAAACAGCATATCATACTGAATTTTAATAATCTTCTGCAACAGCTCTCGTTCTATCATTTTATTTTTATTTGCTTCATATGTTGATTCCTACTTTAAGCCCCTTCTCTCGTCAACCTAAACAAATCACCGCACATTTGCGACCTGCCCAGGCACAAGTTTCAACTCCAAAAGGAATGACATGAAAATGAACGGGAACAAATCAGCGGTAAATATATCAGTTAAGGAATTTGAAGCCACTTAATTATTAAACACACGTTTATTGGCAACCGAACAATAAATAAAAGAGTAATAAAGTCAGAAACACTTTCAGATTTTAAATACACACTAAAGTGCTATTAAAAGCGTATCATAATTTATGCGTCGTCCCTATTTTTCTTCCTTATTCCATTAAGTTGGAAAGAGTATCATTATTCATGAATGTGCCGTATATTTTGCTTCCTTGTTCCATAAAACCGATCTCTGGAATTGAAATCTATCTTAAAATATCCTACTGATACTATTTTTAAATCTTTGCTAAGTATATTCCAAGTATACGTCACCGTTTTAAATATCGTTTCGAATGTGCATGATAATCCATCAGTGTGCATTCTTTGTGTTTCTTGGGTTGATTCCTCCTTTAATGTCCCGACTCCCGCCTAGGTGGCGATAATTAAACATATTCAGTTATCAAGGTGGCGATAATTAAACATATGCAGTTATCAATGGGCGATAATTAAACATATGGAGACGATATTTTGTATTTATGTGGCAACTGTAATTTAGATTTAAACTGGAGATGTGGAATAACATGCGAGTACAGCATTCTATTACTTATTTATTTATTTTGGGTTGCCAATTAATGTAGTTTTAATAATTAAATATCTTCAAATTCCTTAACTCGTGCGTTTCTCGCTCATTTGCTCACTTTAGTTTTTATCTAATACTTCGGGGAGCGTTGAAATTTGTGCATAACTCCTAGAGACTCACGACTGCAAAGCTCGCCAAAGTGGGGCGATTTTTTAGGCTGGCGAAAGTGGAGGCGTTAAAATAGGAATCAACTCTTTTTTGTTCCATAAAACACACCTTTGGAATCGATATCCATATTAAAATCGACAACTAAAACTGTTTTACAATCTTCGCCAAACATATTAACTATACTTCACCACTTTATACCATACTGTTTGTAATAGGCATCATAATCCATGGGTGTACCGTGTTCGCCTTTCTTGTTAAATAAAACGCATCTTTGGAACCAAAATCTATCTTAGAATCACTTACTAAAACTGGTTTGCAACCTTCGACAAAGATATTCCAACTATCCTAGCTACCATTGTAAATGGTGTTTGGAATGGGCATCATACTACACGAGTGCGCCTTATTTTCCTTCCTTGTTCCATAAAACACTTCTTCGAATTGAAATCTATATTAAAATTACCTACCAAAACTGTTCTGCATTTTTCGTCAGGCATAGTCAAACTATACTTCACCTTCATAAATATTATTTGGTAAATGCATCATAATCTATGAGTGTACCGTATTTGTCTTCTCTGTTCCATATAACGCATCTTCGGAACTGAAATCTATTTTAATATCGCCTAATAAAACTTTTTCGCCAAGCATTTTCTAACTATACTCCCCATTTCAAATAAACTGTCAGTCACGTTTTGGCACCAAACTTGACAGTTATCAAAGATTGCAAACCTTGTGCGACTTTCAACATTTTACTATCGGTCCTCCCCCCCCCCCCCCCCACACACACACGCGTTATCTGGAACTCATTTGAAAAGATCATATTTGCAAAACCTGTCGACAAGATCGCGTAGACAAAAATGACTAGACAAAAATCTGTGATTCAGCAAAATAGCACCCTAGTGCTAATAAAAGATATGCTGGGTTGATTCCTACTTTCTTCTTGTCTCTTTTCTGTGAATATATGACAACCCTTGTGAAAGCTGGAATTTTGAACTCCGGCACTATGATTTAACTAAGGTATATGACTGCGGCAGAAAGTTAATTCTAGTGTTTAGATTTAAAAAGTTAGTTTCAGAATTCAAACGATTTCTTTTACACACGTCGGCAAACTGTTGCTAATCGTATTCGGAACTACCAATAATTTCATGTGCCCGGCATTTATCTTGGCGAAAAATTGCTCGTCTTGGCCGACCGCAGAGATGATACGCAAGTACCCTTGCTATAATTAAGGTATGATTTCGGATAAAAAATTCTAGCGTTTAGATTTTTAAAAAAACGTAGAACTTCTGTAGTGTCTTTGAGAACGCTGCAGATCCCTCCTGGACGCAAGATGGGGAAACGCGCCAAAACAGCTATTTTTTAAATTGTTCCAAGGGGAGTCCGGTTGATTCCTGCTTAAACGCACCCTTCTCTCGCCAAGGTGGCGGCAACATTACATAAGCAGTTGCCAGCACATTTTTTTTTTGTATTTATGTGGCAAACGAAACTTATACGGCGGTTTGACGAAACTTATACGGCGGAACAACATGTAAGTACATTACATTATATGTATTTTTATTATTATATTATTATTTTTTGGGGGGGGTTGCCAATGAATGCAGTTTTAATAATTAAGTGTCTTCAAATTCTTTAACTGGTGCGTTTATCGCTAATTTGTTCCCTTTCGTTTTCACCTAGTTCTTTTAAGAGCGTTAAAACTTATGCATAACTTCTCAATCCCATGCCTGTAAAACTCGCCAAAGTGCGGCGATTTTAACCTAGTTTGGCGAAAGTGGGAGGCGAAAGTGATTGGTGATTATGCTCAATTGATTCAGAATCTGACATCATAAAATTGATGCTTTCAGAAGAAAACTGCCAAATGAATGCAGATATTTATATCATTTCGGAAAAACGCATCACCTGAAATTATCTTCGCGATTGTATTAGCAATTTTAAAATTTATGAACTTTAAGAAATACATTTCGACTTAATTATTTCTCATGATTTTTAATTTACGTGAAACACGTAATGTCTTATGAAATGCCGTACTTATGTGTGAAGACAGGCTTTTATTCTAGTTACTGATTAGTCGAGGAGAGTATTACGGTCAAAACGCATGGTCAAATTGCATCAAATGCGACTTCAAGAAACTGCCTCGAGCTACCTTAGTGTTTTCTATATATATAAAAATGAATGTTTGTGGGTATGTGTATGTGTGTGTGAGTTGAAAAACTCCAAAACCGTTTGACCGAACACCATGAAATTTGGTACGCTTAAGTCTTTTGTCACGGAGAAGGTTTTTATGCTATCCATTTTATTCTAGCTTGCCGCTAGGTGGCGCTGCAGAACGTCGAATTCTATTCAACCGCTTGCTATGAAAATACCATTCATCAACTTTGATAAAAATTGCCATTTATGGATATTTGAACACTGAGAATATTTTTACGCAATCCATTTTGATATAACTTGCCGCTAGGTGGCGCTGCAGAGCGTCGAATTCTATTCCGTTGGACCGCTTGCTATGAAAATACCATTCAACAAATTTTGATGAAAATTGCTATTTATAGATATTTGAAGACGGAGAAGGTTTTTATGCTATCCATTTTCCTCTAGCTTGCCGCTAAGTGCGTTGCACAACGTCGAATTGTATTCCGTTCGACCGCGTGCTATGAAAATATCGTTCAACCGATTTTTATGAAAATTGGTACGTATGGATACGTATGGAACGTAGGTACGTATGGAACACGGAGAATATTTTTACACTAATTATTTTGCCGTGACTTGCCGCTAGACGTCGCTGCAGTACATTGAATTTAATTCCGTTCGACCACTCTCGCTTTGGAAGTACCGTTCGACCGCTTTTGTTGTAAATTTGTACTCACGGATATTTGAAGACGTAGAAGATTTTTACGTTATCCCTTTTGCAATAACTTGCCGCTAGATGTCGCTGCAGAACGTCGAATTATATCCGCTCAACCTTCTTGTTGTGAAAATAACGTTCAACCGATTTTGGCAAAAATTGGTACGTATGGATCTTTGAAGACGGAAAATATTTTTACACTATCTGTTTTGCCATGACTTGCTGCTAGATGGCGCTGCAGAACGTCGATTTTTATTCCGTTCGACCGCTTGCTATAACAATAGCATTCAACCGATTTTGACGAAAATTGGTACACACGAATATTTGAAGAAGTAGAATATTTTTACACTATCCATTTTGCTATAACTTGCCGCTAGATGGTGCTGCAGAACGCCGAATTCTATTTCGTTTAAGCGCTTGCTGTGAAAATACCGGTCAACTGATTTTGATGACAATTGGTACACATGGATATATGAACATGGAGAATATTTTTACGCTATCCTTTTTGCTATAAATTGCCGCAAGTTGGCGCTGCAGCACATTAACTTCTATACCGTTCAATCAATCTCCATGAAAATTTTTATGCTTACATATTTGAGCATTCTAACTATTCATTTAGCTGTTACTCACTACTGGATGACACTGTAGCGCATTAATACTTTAACTCGCCATTAGATGCCAATGCAGCGCAACAACTTCATGACCGGACAATTGATCTCTATGAAAATTGATATAGCTAGATGCTTGAACACGGAGAATATTTTCGTGTTATCCATTTTGCTGTAAATAGCTACTTCATTGTGCTGTAGCACATCATTACTTTAACTCGCCAACATAAGCGTAAAGTTTTCAAAATTATTGGGAGTGCCGGGCCCCACAACCACATATATTCACGTCAGTGGCGTAGCCAAGGGAGGGGGGTGTTAGGGGGGTCATAACTGCCCATGAGGAGTTTTTTGCCATACAAAATGTATATTCTTCACTCCCTTATCATATACCCGTATACATATATGTGAGTTGCAGAAGACGTAACCCCCCCCCCCTTCCATGAAAAATTTCAGGCTACGCCACGGATTCACGTACATATAACTTACTCATAGCTGCCAACTACTACAGAATATAATTAACCACTTTTTCTACATGATTTTTCGGCTTAAAATATATACTGTTTACAAAAAGTGGTTAACTATATTCCGTAGTAGTTGGCAGCTTTGACTTAAGTGTGAATTATTGGAGGCGCTCGAGCTCTATGGATCCATAGAATTCTACACCTGTGTAAGGTAAGTATCCATGCTAGTATCTTCCTACCATGTTATAAGTTAAAAAAAGAAGCAAAGTAAAAAATCCAAAGGAGGGGAAAAAAACATTTTCGATGAGATAGTGCATTTTAGACACATCTGAACTTTTCTTCATTTCATACTTTACATTGCATAATCTGATTTTAATGAACCAGAGCCTGGCGAGGGCAGCTTATTGTAACACTGTGTGTTACGTGGCGTCACAATGAATCCTAAATCATGATTGAAATCAAAAGAAGAAAATTTTTAAAAGTACAAGTAAAGGTTTTTTTAAACGTTTGTAAATGGCGTGAAATACTTTCTTTTTATGTTAGTATAAATTAGTTTTCTGTATTCAGTGGTAAATTATTGGGTGGGCTCAGCCCCTATTCACAATTTATTGGGGGGGCTCGTGCCCCACGGGCCCATATAACTCTACGCCTATGTTCGCCAATAGATAGCGCTGCAACGTATCAACCTCTTACTTTAATTCGTCTACTGATGGCGCTGCAGCATATAAAGACTGTTCAATACTGATCGCTATGAAAACTGGTATAGATAGATATTCGAACACGAAGAATATTTTGGTGTTATCCATTTTGCTACAACTTGCCACTAGATGTCGCTTCAAACCGATAACTTCATTATCATTCCACTGATCGCCATGAAAATTAGTAAACATAGATGCTTGAACGAAAAGAATATTTTCGCCGCATCCGTTTAGCTATAACTCGCTTACCGTTCAACCGTTCAAATTGGTACACACAGATATGTGAGCACGGAGAATACTTTTACGCTATCTATTTTGCTATGACTTGCCTCTAGATGCCGATGCAGCACACCAACTTCAAAGCCGTTCGCCCGATCACCTTAAAAATTGGTATACATGCGCATTTGAGCAGAGAGAATATTTTTTGAGTATTCATTTGGCTGTACTCACCCCTTGATGGCACTGCAGCTAGGCCCTGATTTCCGGGAGGGCATTCGGGGCTCTGCGCTGAATCATCTTCTTCACCGCGCGCGTTCAAATGATCGCCATGAAATTGTTTATGCATAATTGCTGAACACAGATAACATTTATGCGATATCAATTTTGCTATTTATTATGGTAAATAGTAATTACATTAAACCGTAATATAAAAAATGAATCCATTCATTCCCGTGCAAAGAATGGGGCATACAACTAGTAATATAGATAATCTTAAGGAAAAATGTCTCAAATCATTACCGGATACGTCTTAACCATATTTATTGTACATGTATTATCTTATCTCAGATGAAAATTAAGTTATTTTGCTGGAATACCATTTCCACTCTAATAAATAAATATACATAATATGTATATGCATAAGTGCATTTTCAATATCTTAAGTAATCAAAACCTGGAGAATTTTACGTCTAGTATTTGCTACGCATATAAAGCACCGTTTTATATTGCAAATTAATCGTTGCAGAGTCGTTTAAATATTCTTCTGTATTTAAGTACTCTTGATTGCAATGACTCCTTTAAACAAACACTAAAAATGCAATTAAGAGCCGAAATTGCTTGAATTTATGCGTTTACAATTTCGGCTGGTTTACAGAGAATATTTAAGCAGAAGTAATACCTTCATCATTTAAAATACATTCAAACATTCAATTTACATAATTCCTTTTCCGAATGTCTTTCGCACACACGTTAGTCGCTGCGATTTTATCGTAATTTTTATCGGCCTCTGAAAGCTGCAGAATGCACTTTCAGGAAAGTTCATTACTGTAATCAAACTGGAGAATTTTAATTTATATCACGAATTTCTTTAACTGTCAGTTAATATAAAGTTGAAATTTGTATCTGTAGAATATACGGAAGATTTGTTGTTATGCGGGTCAAATTTTTAATTTGTATAAAACTTTTATGAATTCCGTTTATACTCGTTTTTAACAAAAAATTATATTCTCCGGTATGATTGAAAATTCGATATTTTTTTGCAGTATTTTGATTTTCTGATTTTAAGAAGCTTATTCGAGAAAAAGATAATTTTGTTTTATAAAACGTTGTTTACAGACATTTTCAATGTTTAGCTTCTAGATACATGAACTTAATATATTTTTTAATTTGACTACTTAGATTTGAATGTTTTTAAGTTTAAGATGCAATAATGTGGTAAATTAAAATGAAATTTTATTAAGATTATATATACCAGTGTGCCTCAAGGTAATGAAAAGTAAGGTATATCATAAGGATTGAGAATTGCGAAAAAAAGATCTATTCAATTCTAGAAAGGGCAGCGGAAAATGTTCTCTCAAATTTCTGGAGCAAGGATCGAAAAGTGGCCATCGAAATGAACCTAAGAATAGCGGGAAAACTTCATTATTATTCTTCAAAAGTAGATTTTTTTTTTCGAATGTGTCTGTAAAAGTGAGACTACACCACCTTAATATTATAGTGAAAGCCGTGTCTTGCGACTGTAGTAAAAAGTGATTGCTTTACCAAACATTATTATCTGCACGGGCAAGTCAAATCATTCAAATCAAACGCAAATGTAACACGAGTCCAACGGTGTCCAGGGCTACCGCTGTCTCTTTACTTTGATGCAGCGTTCGAATACACGGGCTGGTAAAACTAGAAAATAATTGTTAAAAATTATTTCAAGTCCGCATGTTATTTTTTGTATTTAACAACAGATGACAGCACTAAAATTAGTGAAATTGCCAAATCAAATGTCATAAATCACTTGGGCCTAGAGTGGCTCACTATTTTTAAGGATGATATGCTCTCACTTACAAAGTCGGGCACTCTTTCTTATGTGTGGCTTGCCAGGATTTCATTCTTTGGTAGTGTCAGAAATCTCACTCTTGACTTTTCACTCTTTGGAGGTTGCTTTATTAAGAGTTAGTTATCTTGATATAACATACCTAAGTAGTCATTTTTCACACTTGGATATTGAGAGGGGTAGCAGATAAACAAGATCTGAAAAGAACCTAAAGTGAGTGATTGATTGGGAACAATTATTGCACCCACTTATTGGACATTAATCAGTATAAATGCCGTACTTAATAAATACAGCTCCCAGGGTTACAATTAACAGTTAATACCTCGCAAGCATAGATTGACTACAAAGATTAGTGCTGTAAATGTCCTTGAAGGATTCTTGCGCTAAGTTTGACCATAGCCTCTGGAACGAGCCAAACAGTACATTTTTTTAACTATTCAATTTTTATCATGCCGAGAAAAATATTTTTTAAGCATCTTAAATTTAATTTTAAACAAACAATTTGTTTTTGTTTTTTTTATTACTAGAATGGATACTCGAAAAAAAGAATACTTTGAAATCATGTTGAACTTGTGTTTCATCCCCCCTTCTCCCCTCTCCGAAAAAAAGATTTATATAATGAAGAGCAATAATATAGAATGTGAGCAATACTTGAAGTTGAATTCTTTCAATAAGCCGTCATGATAAAAGGAATATATGTATATATTAATTAAAATTGAAAATTTGGAAAAAAAATTCTTCCATAAAGAATAAAGTTTCATTTAAATATTTCTTTCTTGTGTTAATTTTGTTTCGATACTGACTATGAAAACCGGAAGCCGACTGAAGGCTTCGAGGTCTGTTTTATAATTTTTTTTTTTTAATGTTCGTTTTCCTTCTTACAGTTAATGCAAGTACTATGAGCTGCTTTACATTCTAGTGTGTCGCGCGCACTTCGCACATATTGTGTTTGATTTTCTGTTCGGAAAGATTGGATAAGTGCTTGTACGCTTGACAATGACCTTATTATGATGATAAACTGCTGGTAACAGCACAATTTGTAGTTTATTGTGCAGTCTGTTGTTTTCAAAATACCTGTAATTGTAGATCCGGGAAGTTTCAAAAGATGTTTATTGTTGTCTCTCCTTTTGCAGGATTTAACTACAATAACATAATTTTTTGTAATCTAGAGCATAATTCATAGTTTTGTAACAAATGGTGGAAGTTTGCACCAATATCTACCAAGCAAGCCTCACACCGACCGCGGCGCTTGGGTTGTCAGTCAATTTCAAATAACCCAGGAGTTATTTCTATAGCAACAGCGCAGATGAAGTTTGTCTCGTGAAAATATGTCCCATTTTGTACGGAACCGTCCGAAGTTCAGATAGCGAATCTCAATATTCCTAGGAAACGCCAAAATGTTCCATTTGTAGAAGGAGAGCAACCCTTTCGAAAAACCACCCGGAACATCTTACAATCAGTCTACGACGGCAGCACCAAGTACATTTTAATGGCAAGTCTGCTGTAACACTTGAGATGCGTGTACACTAGAGATGAGTTCGGGCTCATTTTTTGAAGCCCGAGCCCGCCCGAGCCCGAGTACTTTTAATCCGAGCCCGCCCGAGCCCGAGCAATATTATTTAAATCGGAGCCAGAGTCCGCCCGAGCCCGAAAGTTTAACTAAAGATGAAAAAAAAAAAATTCAATTACTTCATTGGTAGAATACAATAAATTTTGCCGTTTGTGCAAATTAAAGACAAATATAGTTGCAAACTCCCAATGCACTTTCTAATTCTTTGTATCCATCCTTTATCAAAAAATGTCGGATCTCATGACTAACTAAGGAATATAAACCGCCGTTCTAAAATACCCAAAGAACTTCACGCACCTTCTAGGCGCCCGTGCCTCTATTTTTATTTATTTTTTTTTTATAAGTACTTTTATTTTCCTCATGAATCGCTTTTTAAAAACTGTTTCAAGCAGTATGCTCAATAAAGAAGAAATTTTTCACGAGCCCAAAAGCCCGCCCGAGCCCGAACACAATTGTGAATTACAGAGCCCCAGCCCGGTTCGGGCCCGGGCTCGGACTCGGGCTGAGCCCGTCTCATCTCTAGTGTACACTAGCAAGCAACTTCAGAGAAGATAAAGCGAGGCATTGCTCGAATTTTGCTCACGCTGCCGTCCAAAGATGCGAGGAATTAGTGCGAGAAATGGGGGAAGACGTATTTCTTACAGGGATCGATCCAGGAATTTTTTTCCAGAGTCCCATTTTTGTGAATTTTTATACTTAATTTTGTGAATTTTCATACCAATTTAAAAAAAACTTTTTTTTGTAAAATTAATTGATAAAACAGATTAAAATTTAGGATAAAATGCCAATGAAGGGCCGTTTTAAACGATTGTAATTTTGTGAAGGGGCCGAAAAACGGACCCAATTTTCCTCGACCCCAGTCTTAGCATATATTAATTCCTTTGATCTCCCAGAAAAAAGCCGACTTTATCTGGATCATGAGCTGAGGTTAGTCCGAGACAATCCCATCCGCCGCAGACATATCAGGTGGTTCTGAACAATGGGACTGAAAGCTATTTTGGAGGGATCATTAGTAGCATCGCCTTCTACGTTGTTCGCCAGTCTATACCCTGCATTACTTGAATAGAAAGCCCCTGAAAGCTGTATAGAAAGCTGAATAAGAGTATAAGGCACTGAACTAGGGGATCTAATCTCGCATACTCTGTTAACCGAACGTTTGGTTGTGTGACATCACTTTGACGTCAACCGAACCCTGCCGGGGAAATTTGATTGGAAGATATTTCACGGATCAGTTCCATGTGAAGTCACGCATCCGAACACTCGGTTAGCCTAGTGTGCGAGATTAGACCCCATAGTGCAAAAGTGTGAAAGTGCCTCGTTCGGGCCTACCCGAGGATGTCCATCTAACGGTCTGGAGTTTTGGTCGGTTTTCTATAGATCTAACGTGAATACGCGTTAAAAACCCCTTAAAAAGGCCTCTGACCAAGGTCCCCCGTAGGCAGACTCCCCTCGTGTAGACTTGCCATAACACAAAACAAATAAACATATTAGAAAACGTCATGTGATGTTCTTTTCTTAAATTCACATACTATTATCCAAAAATCAGAAGATGTCCGGCTTTGAGGAAAAGTATGTTACCTTAAAATTAGAGCAATTAGTAATTTGAAGAAAAAAAGAGAAGGAAAAATTGTTCACCTTAATGTTTCCAACGAGATCCACGGCAAACGCACAGGCTCTTGATACACTTTATTTCTGAGGGCTTCCCTGAGATGTTGTGGCCTACCTCCGTTAAGTTTGTCGCAACATTCATGAGACACCCTGTATGTGAAGGATAATTTATTAAATGCAAAAGTATGTTGAGAAAATCTTCCTCCATTTAAATTAATTTACTTGAACTTTTTTCTTCAACCTTAGCCAAAACTTCCACACAAAAAAAAAGATGTTTCCCCTAAAAATACGTTGAATGCATTCAGCTAAGATAAGCCAGCAAATATTTTGTTATCTTCGTGCGATCACGTATACCAATATGTTAGCCTCCACTTTCTGTCAATTTTAAATAACGTTCGAAGATGGGTTGTTACTCGGGTTATGAATAATTTACACCTCGACTGCGCATCATAAATAAAAACCAGACTGGTAAAAAAGAAATGAGTCTCCCGTTACCGAATAGAACGTAACGTAATTCTGCCCTCTATTTGTTATAAATATAATGCCGGTGATAGATTGTCTCACATATTTGCATTCTCAAGACGGACAGAGAAAGACGAACGATGTATCCCATTACAAAAACTTAACGACTTTTTAGTTTTCTACTTTTTAGTTAGTTCGTAGACCAAGACATAACTTAGGTAACCTGAACGTAACGATATTGTAGGGACTTAAATAAAATATTGCTATAGGCAGTTTATCGTTGTAGACGAGTTGGGCTTTTGCATATCATTTGAGTATGAAAAGTTCTCCCCTATTATGAAAATAAAGATAAAATATATTTCCCAAGCAGAAATAACATTTCAGTCACCGATGTGTAAAACTGATGAATCTATTGTATTGAACTTCACTTTTATACGTATGTACGTAACATATTAATTACCTTCTTTTGATTTTCAAATTACTGAACTGCACTTTCTTTTAAGATTCAATGCTGTTACGAATTTTCGGGGCAACCCGCTGTTCTGGGGTTTAATATAGTTTAAAATTCGTATTCTTAAAGTTAAATTTTGCCTTTTGTTGCATCAAAAGTATAGTTAAATTTTCCTTTTTGTTGCATCAAAATCAGACAACTAGAACGCGAGATACGGAGTTTTGGGTTTCCGTATTGATTTCTGTAGCAATTTCTAGAAATCTGGAGAAGTATATTGGTCGTAGGCCTTCGGTAACTTCACTTTTGGAGACTTATTTTTGGCACCAAATTTGGCAATATTTCGTCGAAAGTCGCCAATCTTGGCGACATTTTGGTCATTTGGCGCGTTTACCGAATGGGGCTTGTGAAGTTGCTTTTGCTGCATTAAAATCACATTATAGTCTAATATTTTTCTTCTATGACGTAATCAAAATTCCCGCTTTATGTGGAATCTTCGAGAGATACCTTCTTCTAGAACCTCCTTGTAGCTTCTACACCTATAAATACAGGTATGACAGACAATCCCAGTCAGTGTGGATCGAGCTTCCGATGAGTACGCTGCTTTGCTCTATGAATTGTATTGTGCTATAGAAGCGGTATTATCACTTGTTTTTGGAAGCTGATTTTTAAGTGCTGTGTGTAAATTCTTAATTGTTGAGTCTTGAGGGACTGTTAGTGTTATCCCTCGTATATTTCCACTGAATTTTTCCTGCAGTTTTATTTTGTGTGAGAATTACCGCATTTGTGAAAGCTTCGGTACTGAGCGGACTGTTATAAATGAGCTACTGGCCGTTAGTGCCTGTGAATTTTATACAGCTGGTTGTTCGACGAAGTTCTAGAAGCAATAAAGTCCGTGTTCCACCCTGGCAAGTGGACTCTTTTCTAAAACTTTCTACACCAACTGGACATTAGAACGACGAACCCAGGAATTAGAGTTTTTCTGCAACAATACGGTGTGGAAATTTCGGATACAATTTTACTGGCATTATACATGAAAATATGTATTAAAAGTGGAACAGTTTATTCTTTTCGAGCATTGCAAAAAAGTGTATTTCCAACAAACGCCTATATTTTACGGCACACCGCAGATTAAAGGCTTTAGCTCTCAAAGTCCAACAGGAACGAGGAACTTTATTCCATACAGCCCGCACAGGTTCTCTGAACGTCTATTAATGTTCAGAGAACGTTTACTGAACGTTAATAGATGTTCAGAGAACGTTTTCTGAACGTTAATAGATGTTCAGAGAACCTATGTGTGCTGTATGGGATGACGTAAAAGGTTTATTTTTTCCACTTCTATAATGCAATGTTTTATTATCGTATATTTTGGACCATTAGAAGTGTTTTTCCAAAATAATTGGGCTATACGTTTTTACAAAACTTTTTGTAAGAGTTAAAATTATTGTTATAGACAGGTCCTTGTAAAAAGTGAATATCGTACACACAGGTTAAAAATGCTCAGAAAAGAGAAAAGAAAACAGGAATATCGTCGGAGCCAAATAAATTATCGTTATAATCAGGTTTATTGTTATAGACAGTGTCGTTATAAAAAGGTTTCA
This sequence comes from Cheiracanthium punctorium, assembly GCA_038373885.1. Classification (NCBI taxonomy): domain Eukaryota; kingdom Metazoa; phylum Arthropoda; class Arachnida; order Araneae; family Cheiracanthiidae; genus Cheiracanthium; species Cheiracanthium punctorium. The sequence goes on from JAWZYV010011764.1 coordinate 19,272, forward strand.
CGTGGCTGTGGTCCGCTGCGAATTCATCGGATGAGAAGTGGGGATCTCCTTTATTACTACACGTTCTAAAACCTGGAAATCCTGCTAATATTATAAATGTGAAAGTTTGAATGCTTGTTACCCAATCACGTAAAACGGCTGAACATATTTGGATAACACTTTGAGTGAAGGTAGCTTAAAACCTGGATTAACATACAGGCTACCTCTTATGCATATCCCTACAAGCAACAATTCCCAGTTTCTGCTCGGCCAACCACCGGCATTCATCGCAACTCATCGCTCACCGAAATTCGGTACTCGGCCCAGACACGGAATTCCATCTAAAAACGATGATTGTTATGTGGGCGGCAGACACTGATCGGTCCGGTACCCATAAAACGATGATCGGAACGATATCCGGCCTGAGTTATCGGGCCATATGCCTAAATTTGATCAAAATACGCTGAACTGAAAAGAAATTTCGGCCCGCATAACGGCCGAGCGGCATTCAGCCGATGAAAATTGGCGCATGCGCTCTGTTCATGCAACAGTCGAGCGATGGCAACATCCGAGTATCTACCGGCAGACGCCATGTTTGTTTTCATAAGAATAGGAGACGAAAAAATCTGAAGAAGTTTTTTGGTGGTGATTAGTCTATATTGGTACATATAACTATCATTTGTAACAAATTTTTGACATTTTTAATATAGTATTAGTCTAATATAAGTAAAGTATAAGTTCAAATCTCTGTAATTATTTTTTTCTCTCTTGATACTGTTGCATAACACTAATGGAATAACACTATTTTTTATTAGTATCTATTTCCTATCTTTACACGGCGTACAGTGTGTAATTTACACTAGTTCATACAGTTAATCGCTTTTTAGTTTTAAAATATACGGGTAAATTCTTCATTGAATCTAATAAAAAAATCATACTTCCGACCAAAACAAGCTTATTTGGTACTTATGTATTTTACAGTCAGTGAGCCAAAAAGAGCGATTTCCTGTGCGTGTGGAATACGTCAGATTCATTGTTACAATGTAGTGCATTGCAATCCTTTGGCGAAAAAACTTGTTGGCGTTAATTATCGACGGTAAAATAAGTACCGATTATTTGCATCCGTTGACCATAAAAAAAAAGAAGAAAAAATCCAGACGATGCGATTACTCGCCAAGATAGTTTCCAAAGGCATAAAGCGCAGATTCTTAGGGTTATGAAATGAGAAGCTGTACAGGATTGATTTGATATTCAAACGACTGTTTTGTTTCGCTTTATAAACTTCGAAACCCGCGTTGATGAATTTAGATTAGCTTTGAAATAGTATACGTAAATACAGTGATTTTTTTTCTTTTGTAAAGCAGACCACTGTTTTTTTTTTTTTTTTTTTTTTTTTTTTTTTTTTTTTTTAAGCAGAACACTAGTTAATGATGATTTCAGAACCTGTGGATACTATAAACCAGACTGATACAGGGTGTCCCAAAAAGGTGGTAACGGGGTTTAATTCGTTATCTATTAGAGATAAGTGGACAGCGTAAATTGAGAAAAGTGTTCAAAATGAGGTCGGAAGTAAGACTCCGTTAAAAAAATTCCTCTCGTTAATTTTCAAAAAGTTACACTTTCTATATTTCTATATGACCCTCGTACAAAAGCATTCCCATACACTAATGAGGTGATGTACAAAATTTGGGAATTATATTTTTAAAAATTACATTTTAAGATAACCCCTCATCCTAGGATGATCGCCCACCCTTAGCGTTGCCATCACAACACAAACAAACAAACTGACATGAAATAAGACTTCAGAGGTTTCAAAAGTTGAAAAAAGAAGGGATATGTAAAAATCCGTCTTTGGGGTCATTTTCTGCATCCCGCAGTCTGAATCATGGTAAATTCTGCAAACGCAGAACATGAAAATTGTTATTGTTGCTTCGAAACCCTCTGGCTAACTGCAGAGCGGGATCAGATACTTTAAATAAAACGAAAATGGCCTTAATTGGGCAGCTTTCTTTTTGCTGATCCCCAGTGAGGGGAATACCGACTTATTCCGGGTCTCCCTCCTAAATTTTGAACCAATTTCAGATGACAGCTGGATGACCTAAGAGCTTCATTGGTACCCCAAAGAGAGATATGGATTGAACATGGAAAACATTGAAGTCATAACACATTTTTAGTGCATTAATTCCCTACAGCGTACACGGTTTACATCAGCCTCAGTCGAGAAAGGAGTTTACCCTTCTAGGCACTGGCCAAGCAGGTGCTGCTTCCCTTTCGGAGTTCCAATGGGAACCGAGTTTAACCAACTGTTCTACTGCCGGACACATGAAAAATTTCTTTCACCTAATGTTTTGCTGTCTTTGTGAGTGCATTGGGAAAATTTTTCGAGATACCGATGTGTTGGGGAAAACGTAGGGGTCTATTCAGAGAAAAACGTTTTCTAGGGAGTTGAAGTAATATAAAGGTTGGAAATCCCCGATATAGAAATTATGTAAAAAAACATATGAAGCAGACTTACTCTGCATTTCCTATTCTTTGTGTAAATTAAGTTCTAAAAATTTTCTTTTTTTTTCCTAGAAGCTGTTCATAAAATAAGATGTTTGAAGATGCTGCTGCAAAACTCAAAGAAAATACTTCTTTTGTAAATTATGTGTATGATATATTTTGTGTAGAATAATTTCAATAAAAATTTTTGGAATTTATTTTAAAAATTATTATAGCGATCTTATGTCTTATGGTCTATGCTTTTTTTAAAAAACCTATTTTTCAAAACTGTAAGCTAGTTCCATAGGTTCCAGTGGTCAATATTCTTTTTTAAATTGTAAGCTAATTCAAGAAACTTCGGAAAGTCGATTTCTTAACACAAAAAAAAGTCCTAATGTGAACTGCACAATTTTCTTCTATGGCTGTTAAACTTTACGCATTCTTGATGCACTCTATTTAAATATATTGGAAACTGAAATGCGATACTTCAGTATCTGGTTAAGCGTAAGAGATATCACCAGGATGAGATTTCAGCATTGAAAACTTATTCCTGGCTGAAAAGTTGGCATTTTTCTTTTGTTCGTCAGCTTGGCGACAAACGGCGAGATTTTAAGCATGAACCAAATAGTGACCCTAGCCAGTGGATTGTAATCAAAAATGAAAGTGCAGAACCAAATGTTACGACAGTCTTAAATACAAAATTTCAATATTCTATGGCTAACAGTTTTTGTTTTTATTCGAGATACGTACTTATTTTTAGTGAAAAATTTGTAATATTGCCCCTAAATTTACCAAGCTTGGGGACAGTTGGCAATATTTTGGGCACGAGCTAAACAGAGATAGTTCAGGGATTTTTAATGTGAAAGGCATGTCCATAGACTTTAATGCACCGAAAGTCTTTCCTATAACTCTGTAAATAAACTATTCATTTGAATTTTCTTCGGCTATTCCTCTTTGAGTTAATCGAATTACACAAGAATATACGTACATAAATACATGCATACGAGCAGACGTCCCTCAAATTTAATCAAACTCGATCGAAAATGCAGCATGCCTACGTACAGACGTTACCAAAATTCTAGTTAAAGCGAGTTCTGGGATTAGCCCTTTGGGGCGTAACCCTTTCCCAATGCTGAAAAAAGGGCAGCCGTTGCCATCGCTCGACTTAACAACCAGCAAGATGGCGGACGATCGAAACGTTCATCGCGTGCGACAGATCTAGAGACCCTTTTTTGACGCAGCTGGCTGTGCGCGCGCACAGCCAGCGCGCATTTCGATCGTCCACCATCTTGTTGGTACTTAAGTCGAGCGATGGCAACGGCTGCCTTTTTTCCGCATTGGGCAATCTATCCAGCTGTTTTCGCATTCTTCCATTTTTCAGCAGATGTCAGTGCTGTTAAAAATAATCCTGACGGTTTTTTTACGGGAAATGACGTGCTAAAAAGTAAAGGATTCTCGTGGAGCTTTGTCACCCGTAACTATTTTTATAGAAATCAAATCTATTCTTCGTGACTGGCAACAGTCGAAACGTCAGAGTTTGGTGTTCCCAGAGCGGGATCACTGCGCGTTAAAGGGTTAAGGCCAATTTTCTACACGGGGGATCTAGGCCTGTAGATGGGGTGCCCTCCGTTGGGGTCTTTCTAAGGTGTCCTAACCAGTATTTACGCTAAATTTCAGTGGAAAACACTGAAAACTCCGAACGGTTAGGTCGGCGGATGCGACCTGGTTTTGAACCAGACACCTTCCGTCTTCTAGTTCAGAACGCTATGTGCTCGGACTAGTTAAAACAAATCGAGCATGTAACATTCGTATATAACGTCATACGTAGATGGAGTTTACGACTATAGTACGTTAACGTATAGTATAGTTACATATAGTACGACTATATACGTAAATAGATGGAGTATACGACGCACCTACATGCATGCATATGCGCCGTGTAGTAAAAGTGTATTTCTTCTATACTGTATTGCTTCTGCACTGCATTATCATATAAGAAAAATGCGATTACAAATACATTTCAAAGATAAAAGAAATCTGTAAAACACTTGTGAATGTTATCATTCGAATTGCGTCGTAGGGACGGAAAGGGTTAAATGCATGTCAACATCACATAAGAACTTATCGAAAAGTGATACTCACCTTGGTGTTTGGCCAACCTCACGCATAAAGTGAATGGGCCGGTTCCCTATATCCGTGTCCAAACCGATGAAAACTCATCGGTTAGACTACTTCGGACGTCTCCACGTCCGAGGGGACATGAACTGCGTGTATCCGAGCACTTTCAAAGTGAACGGCCCGATTCCTTCTCATCGGCTCAAGGCAACGTGGACGGTGAAGGCCCGAACAAAATTGCTAGTAGGGATAGCATATACAGGGTGGCCATAATTAAACTGCAAGTGTTCAATGGGTGCTGGAGAGAAAACTATAAGGAATAGTCCAGTGAAATTTGGTATCTACACGTTTCAGAACATGCGCAAATCAAATATGCAATAAAAAAATCGTCATTTTCACCCGATAGATGGCGCTATATCGTGTTTCAATGCTTATGGAAGTCATATATGCAAATTTTAAGCCCACCGAACAGTGTAAAAACAAGACCACATTGAGTAATGCTCAATGAATAAGAAGGAACGTGCATTGTTAGTGAAGATATTCTATCAGAATGCTGGCAATTATTCGGCTACTCTGAAAGAATACCGGCGTATGAAACGATTAAGAAGAGGTCCAATGAGTGTCGATGAGAATAAATAATGGTTTGATTGTTTTCCAAAGCGTCTTTATGAATTGTTTCATTTGTGATCTTAATTTACGTTAATTTTTGATTACATGTTATTGTAAAAATTTAATTACTGAAGCAAATTGTATGGAATTTTGATAAACTGTAAATGATGTTTTATATTGTTTATATGCCTCTTAGAATGTCACTATGCTCTGTCTATCGGTTTTGGAAGTTGCATATGCTACCGGTGACCTTTGAAATACGGTACAGCGCCATCTATCGGGTGAAAATGACGATTTTTTATTTTTGCATATTTGAATTGCGCATGTTCTGAAATGTGTAGATACCAAATTTCACTGGAATATTCTCGGTAGTTTTCTCTCCAGCACCCCTTGAATACTTGCAGTTTAATTATGGCCACCCTGTATATTTCTTTTACATGGACAATCAAAAGAGCTCTAATACATTACGCATGTCTATGCAGTTCAGTTAAAAGAAGGTAATTAGTACCTTAAATTTTCAACCTCATTCGGCTTCTAATATTCTTTTTTTTTAAGCTCATGACATCGATATGACGTCGATATCATTTACGATGTGCAACTTGAATTCTTGAAATCAAAAAACCAACTCTTCCAATTAGTAGTGCATACGAAATGCCGGCGGATGGATTTTCAGGTTTCGAAAGTAGCGCATTGTTTCCCCTATTTTTCTAAACGTATTTATGCAAATTTGCAAGTTGGTCTGTCGAATGGTGGGAACTAAATTGAAACTTTAAAAAATAATTTTTTTTTTATAAATCACAAAAATTGCAAATCAGCCACTTTGAAAATAAAAGCATGACGTATACACTAAATCTTTTTGTCCAATGAAATAAAGCACTTTCCTCTAGTTAAAAATGGCACAAAATAAAATAAAATAAAGAAATAAATAAAAAATAAAATAAAATAAAGAAGAAAGAATTTCTGAAAAATGCTAAAAATCAGGGTAAAGAGATTTTCAGATTTTTAAAGTACTGCGGACTGTTTTCTATATTTTCTATAAATGGATCAGCAGTCAGTGTCAGTAGCGGACTAACGAGGGGGCGGAGGGGTCGGTCCGTCCCGGGCCCCGACTGATAAGGGGCCCCCGAAATCGTTAGAAAATTTTAAATTCAGGTTTCACATTTTTTTTTTATAAACACGCTTTTTTGTTTCTTTCTCCGAGTTCCCCTCGTTCTTTAATGTTCGGGCACTTGCTCATCAAGCATTCGCCACTACAAAGGCCCGAATTACTGTCCATTTTATTGTGGGGGCACCCAGTGGGCGGGCAGCATTACCCCCTATGAAGGGATGGAGAAGTTAACATCCATGCCCAAGCCGGAATTCGAACCCAGACCCAAGGCGTGATAGAATGGTATGGCTCATTAGTCGCTACACCACCTGGGCGGCTTTAGCAGAATGTTAATGTTCAAGATTATAGCGAAATCTCAAGAGACGAAGCCGAATATACCTGGGGCTCAGGATTATTAAGGGATTTCAAGTTCCAGTCTGAAAATTCTAGTGACTATACATAAATGTGTGAGCTAGGTATGACTGTATAGGAAGCCTCGGCCTAGGGGCCCCTACAAAGGCGCCCATAAAGTGGGGGTAAAGGTAGGTCGCTTGCCTTCCCCTCCCCCTAGAGTTTTAGTGTATTGTCTAGGATGTAAACAAAACTTCACCAAAAAGCAAAATCAGAAATGAAATTATTACAAGTGTGAAATTTGCCTCACTCTAGAAAATTTATTTGAAGTCCCCCCCCCCCCTAAGTTTTTTTTTCCATGGGCCATGGGATTATTAAGAGAGTTTAAGGTCTAATCTGAAAAATTATAGTGACTATACATAGATATGGGTCAGCAGGGTATGACTGTATACAGGCCCCCCGAACAGTGCTTAGGTCCTTAGTCGTGACCTGTATGTAAATTATTTTTTACATAGAAAGACCTTTTTATAATCAAAATATTGAGAAGTTACAAAAGTTTTGCGCGATTTGTTTCATTCCATGACGAAATTATTTCCACAATACTCAAAATCAATGACCGTCGCAAACGTTTTAGAAAATTGTCCAAGTAAGCAAGAATTTTCTGGAAACACTTAACACCTTTCTGCAATAGACAATTGTGTCAATACATGATTGGGGTCCTTAAATTAGCTTATTGCCTTGCAGCAGATACCACGTCTAATTTTAAGGTATGTGAATAAGGTTTTGGATTGTGGACACAAGCTTTACTAGCTTATTATAATGGAGTTCCCTATAAAAGCCTCTCTTGTCCCGAATCAAACTGAGCATCTTCGATTCGTTATGTTCGTGCCACGGATCACGAATGTGTGGATGTAGTGCACTCTTTTTTTGCGGAACATCTTTTATAGACAAATAATGCTACTTTAGTAGCTTAGTAGCAACAAAAAAAAAGCTCATAAGGCACCCTTAGAGAACGTGCCATAGAAATAGGGAGGCGTGGTGGAGTGAATGCCCGGGGTCCCCAATTCTGGGGTCTCAAAATCAATATAACTACTTTTCCCTTCTTTGTTTTTACGGGAATACGTCTTTAAATTTGCTTCCGCAGTGGGAGGCAATTCAGAAAACTGATGATAAAAAAATCGGGGAATACAGTTTGATGTTGCTATATACCGATAATAACCATACCGATTAGATGTAGATGACAGTTATATGTCTATCATCTACATCCAATCGGTATAGCTATTTTCCTTGCAAATTACGTTCATTTTTATTTAATTTTTTTTTGGGGGGGGATCATTTAGGTTGGGGACAAGGAAATTGTTCGAGGTGTCCAACTTGAGAATTGCTTCAGTATTTTTTCCCCAATGTGTTGTTATTATTGTTATTATCAGTGTTTCTCACAAGATGCTTGATTGATAATCCATTTAAGACGCATTGCAACAGCAAATCGGGCAAAAACAGAAAAGAGTTTCCATCACCATCTCAGAATTTCATGAATCTTTTTCTTGTGTTGCCTTCCCAAGGAAAGAGCAAATCTGAAATTTCTTCAATTACCTCTTTTACTTTTGGAGTTCTCTGTGTGTGGGGGGGGAGGGGGGGTGTCAAAGTACCCCACAGGAGTGACGTAGAAATAATTTAGGCCATTTTTTCCACTTTATTGTCTCGACTGTGACTCACTCTGAGGTTCTTCGGAGAATTTTTTCTTTTTATCTGATTGAATATTAACATCTCAAACTGAAAATTCATTCGAAGATGGTCAGAGATCCCAAATATGGGCCCCCCAAATACCCCCAATTTCATAAAAAATACAGTTTTTAAGAATACTTTAAATGGTGGGTTTGACGTGATATAGAAAAAAAATTTGAACAGTGCAGTTATACATCTTCATATAAAGTGAATCCAATGTTAAAAATTTTTGGAGGACCCCACGGACTCGTGGTACGGGACTACAAACATGGTCGTTAATGCTAATTTATACAATTTCGAAGGATTGGTACAGCTGGCGCTGACTTCCCACATGAGAACTATTGGCATGGAGCTGTAGTATCAACCTAGTATTTTCATATTATGAAAAAACATTTTTTGAAGGTACAACTGTTTCCAAGAAAAATCCCCAAAAGTACCTCCCTATTTCTGACAACCCACTGACACGTATGGAGCATTTCGTCGTTACTTTTAGAAGTTTAATCGACTGTAAAAATACTACAGAAAATTAAACTTACCCTGCATATCACAAATAGTTCTTTTACAGGAGCACTCACAAGAATAACATTGCGCTGTATGGGGTTCTCTGTAACTACTGAACCGATTTGAAAACTTTTTTCACTGCAATATTTCTGAGTATTGTAGGCTACCTTTCATGCACGTAGCACAAATAGCTCTTTTACAGGGACATTCAAAAGAATTCTAGTACATTACGATATATGGACATCTCTATAACTGCTGAACTGATTCTAAAGATTTTCCCACTGAAAGCTACACTATGACTATTCCTGAGTAACATAAGCTAAAATTCATGCATATAGCATAATTTACAGGAACAGTCAAAATAATTTGTCAATAATGTCATAACTGTCTCTATTCGCCAACTGAGGGAAAAAAATACTATCTAAATTTATTAACGCTACTCATACCATATCTTATACTTCATTTAAAACAAACAAAAAGTAAATAATATTGTGATTCAAAGAATTTGTCACAAATCTACATCATTTATTTCTGACTTGGGTACCATTTTACAACAAAATCGGCAAACATCATTTCAAACAAAAAGTAACATGTAAAAAAAATTATCAGGTTATTTACGTACTTTTTTTAATAGAGTTTATTGTATAGTTGATTGTGAGCTGTTTTGATAGTTTTTACATTAGTAATGGTAAATGGAGTAACTGAAGTAAATTCAATTCGATCAAAAAAATCTTGTCTACAGTAATTATTTCTGCGTCATGTTGGCGAGGCGTAGCCAAGTAAAATAATCTGAGCCAGGTATTGCATTCAAATATTTTATCGTAGCAATCTCATCTTCTTCTGATAAAGCGATAACCCTTCCGATGTCATATAACTTTTCATATTCCACTGCATAGTTAAAGTTCAGCTCGATATCAGCAACTTCGTACTATTTTTCACCAGAGGAAATTATATTTTAAAAACAGGAACAACATAAAATGCTGTTAAATAAAACTGTTTTATTCATAGAACATGCATAAAACTTTTTTTTTTCAGTATGTTTGACATTTTTGTGCGGGTGTGATTATAATTTTGTTAACATTTTTGTACCTGCGACAGTTAAAACGATTTTTTCTATGTCAGGACAAAACATTTTCATGTTTATTAAATACTAGCTTATTAAATACCAGCGACTTCGTCCGCGTCAGCTTTAGAGTTAGTTTCAGAAAGAAATGAAGCATGTATGAATAATAAAAAGGAAATTGATGACACTTGCGCTATAGACAAAAATGACTGCATTTAAATATTATTTATTTTTTTATTTTAAATGAAGTACAAGCCATGGTATAGGTAGAGTTAATAAATTTAGATAGTATTTTTTTTTTCCTCATTTGGCAAAGGGAGAAAGTTATGACATTATTTACGAATTATTTTGAGTGTTCCTGTAAATTATGCTATATGCATGAATTTTAGCTTATGTTACTCAGGAATAGTCATAGCGTAGCTTTCAGTCGGAAAATCTTTAGAATCAGTTTAGCAGTTATAGAAATGTCCATATATCGTAATGTACTAGAATTATTTTGAATGTCCCTATAAAAGAACTATTTTACATGCATGAAAGGTAGCCTATAATATTTGGGAATAGTGTAACTTTTTATCAGTAAAAAAAGTTTTCGAATCAGTTCAGAAGTTACAGAGATCCCCATACAGCGTAATGTAATTCTTATGAGTGCTTCTGTAAAAGAAATATATTTGTGATCTATGAAGGACATATTTGTGATACATGCACTGTAAATTTAATTTTCATTATTGCTACAGTCGATTAAATTTATAAAAGTAACAACGAAATGCCCCATGCGTGTCAATGGTATGTCCAAAATAGGGAGGTACTTTTTGGGATTTTTCTTGGAAACAGTTGTACATTCAAAAAATGTGTTTTCATAATATGAAACTACTAGGCTGATACTACATATCCATGCCAATAGCTCTCATGTGGGAAGTCAGTGCCCCATCCGTGCCAATCCTTCAAAATTGCATAAATTAGCGGACCATGTCTTAACGCTAATTTAAGACATGGTCCCGTCTTAATCCACGGGACCAGGTCTTAAATTAGCGTCCCGTGGGTTAAGACGGGACCATGTGACGTACATGGTCCCGTCAGACAAATAGACAAATAATGCTACTTTGGTAGCTTAGTCTAGCCCTAAGCTACTAGGGGCTGCTACTTCAAATGGGGTCGCAAAAAAATAATCCTGGGGTCAAAAGGTGGATTTAAACGGAATCGAAAGGTACTGAAATATTTTTCCTCCAAAAACAGATTTCCGTTGAATAAAAGTGCCTTCAACAGAATGAACTATTTCCTTTCAAAACAAACTTAAGTTTAAGGTTCAGTGATTTAGGTATGTTTTATTATGAGAAGTGTAGGTAGTTTAAAGTTTTAAATGTACTGAGTGATGTTATCATTATTCCTATATGCTTTGGGCAAGCCGGTACCAGCAAAATAAAATTAGTTTTAGTTTCACGCGAACTAATTTACTAATTTTCTACGAAACAGTCGAAGCAGACTATTTTTCGATTTTACCAAAATGTAAAAGTTAAAAAAAGAAAAAAGTTTAATAGATTTTTCTACATTTTTTTTTCAGTTCTGAATGTTAGCTTTAAAATGTAATTTTCGGTTAAAAAATACAATCTTAAAAGGGGGGCCCCAAACTCGGAGACCGCCCCGGGCCTCACTTAACGTTAGTCCGCCACTGGTCAGTGTACAGCATAATAGCATGGAGCACCAAAAGTAGCCTTTAGCCGCAGGGCCCCATCTAAGCATGATTAGGTTCTGGCTGTATATGTAAATTTCAATCAACCTTTGTGTTTAGAAGAACACTAAGGATTTCTTAAGGAGCCAGAAGAGGATTTTCAATTTAAAACAACCTAAATTAAACAAGTAATATATTTAAAAAAAATTAAGTCAATTCCTACTTAGACCAACAGAGAAAAACTTTATTTTAGTTTTTATTAAATTAATTAATTAAATTTAATTAACGAATTAATATTTGAAAAAACTGTATTAACATCAAGTGTCATCCACTACAAGTTTAAAAAAAATATATTTGAACTTGAGTAAATGAATAAAAAGTATTTTATTAACAATTGAAAATTTCAACAAGATATATAAATATATATAGGGAGAGTGTCAACTAATAGTAGAAATTGAAGGAAAAAAAAAGAAAAAAAAAGAAAGAAATGCACAGTTAGATGTTACTATAGTTCACAATATAAAATTTCAGCATTCAACGGTTAAAAGTTTTATAGAGTTATGCAAAATGCGAAGTGATTTTTGGCGCCAAATTTGGCGATATTTAGTCAAAACTCTCAAAAGTCGACGAAAATGGCGAGTTTTTGGTATGGACCAAACAATCAATGGTTATCGCCAAATTTGTCGATATTTCACCAAAACTCGCCAGGGACAAAGACAAACAGAGATATTTTGGGCATGGACCAAATGACAGACTATCGCCAAATTTGGCGATATTCTGACAAAACTTGTCAAGGTCGATGACAAATGGCGAGATTTCGGGCATGGACCAAACAATGACTGACTACAGATGTAATATATTGAAGATGTCCATAGACATTAATGTATTGAAATTCTTTTGGGTGGCCCTGTAAATAAACTCTCCAGTTGGAACTAAATATCGAGATGCACAACTACATATTACAACAATCTCATATATGAAATTTCAACATTCTACAACTAATAGTTTTTGAGATTTGAGAGTTAAGTACATACACACGTACACCAAAAGTCGCCAAGCTTAGCGACTTTTGGCGTAATTCTTGAGCGAGGCACATGACCGTGTTCGGACCATTACCTAACTATATGGTAGGACGGTATTGTTCTTGAAATGGATGAATGCCTCTAAAACTGACATTGATCGTAAAGTGTTGGAAGTCTTTTGAGTGTTCCTGTAACAGAACTATAAATAATAAGGACACATTTTTCGATGGAAAAATTAATTTTTCAACCCTTAACAGCATATATCACTTCTAAATCGTTTGAACTAGCCTAATACCGCTAAAATACGCTTTAATGAATTTCTGCCCATAGAGCGTAATGTATTTAAAATCTTTTGGGCGACCCTGTAGATAAACTATCCAGTCGAATGGGACCGAAAGTGGAGGGGGGGGGGTACACAACTAGATGTTACAATAATCCTGAATATAATGGATTGTTGTATAATGCCCATATCAGTTGGGCACTGTTTTACGAAGTTTGCAAATTTTTCTGTCCATAGAGCGTTATGTATTTAGAATCCTTTGGGCGGTCCAGTAGATAAATTATCCAGTCGATTGGGACCAAAACTGTTTTAACATCAAGTGTCATCCACTACAAGTTTTTAAAAAATGTATTTGAACTTGATTGGATGAATAAAAAATTATTTTATCAACGATTGAAAATTTGAACAAGATATATATAGGGAGAGTGTGAACCAAGAGTAGGAATTGAAAACTAGTGGTGTGGAACATCACACTACTTTTCATGACATTTCTTGTATTTGCCACGGATATTAAATATTTAATTAAATGTTTTGATTTAATTTTCTTAAAACAAATACGTTATGCACAGCTACCAAAATTTCATTTTGAAAATTATTGCACTTTAACTATATTATATTTATATGCAGTAGCGTTGTTTTTAGTTTTTCCTTTACGGAACTATGCAGCGAAATAAAAATTTTGTATAAATCCTTATTTTTATTTAAAATAACTTGAAAGAACTATGACTCCCTTATCGAATGACAAAAATGTTTTCTGCTTAAACCAATCATCATAAAAAATACTCAAAACTTCAACAGGTGATACTGTTTTAAGTGTATATATTAAGAAGTACTGAGAACAGTACTGTATTAACTTTATTTTCTGGATGCTTTTCAGATATTGCATTTTTCTGTAATTTAAAAAATGTTTTTCATTAAAATTACATTTTTTTAATTACAGAAGAGATGCTCTAAAACTCTTTAATAACATTAATATTAAACAGATAATATGAGTAATTTTAAATACATAAAGCGGCGAAAAGGGTAATTGTAATAGCAGAAAACTATATCTGGAAAGCAATTCCATGAAAAATAACTATTAGCGTGCTCAGTTTATTTCTTGCTTGCTTATACAAACATTTTTAGCCAATTAGAACATTCTTTTCTAACGTTTCAAAGTTTATTTTAATTCTTTTGAATTTTTAATCATATCTGAACCTGCTCTCATTAGTGAAGATTTTTTAATGGTTTTCTTAGGACGTAGATAAGGCAAAAAATTAATTTATACTTAAAATAGGAGTCAATCTTTACTCTTATGGTATTCGAGGCTTTAATAAAAGAGTACTGAAGGAAAATTATTTATTCTTAAAAAGGATGGAAAAAAAGATTGAAATTCGAATGTGTTGAGGCATAATATATTTATTGAATTTTTCCCTGCCAAAAAAAGTTGATAAAAAAAAAATCAGAATTGATTGATGTAAAGTGAAAAAATGCAGAGATCCAATGATATGCAAAATAAACAAAACCTCAAATACGTTTATGATTAGTATCCATAAAGAAAAAACACAGCAGTAGGGCTATGCAGGAAATACACATATCAGGACGGTGCAATATTTGCAGACATGTATATTTTAGAGATTTCAATGAAAATTCCAACGGTTTCCTAAATCATTAGTACAATCGTACAAACAATTTTAATTTCGTACATTGTACGAAAAATCATATGACTTAGCAGCTATGATCTTATATAAGAATCAGTCGTATTTTAATTAAAATCTAAAAGTACTGCTTATTGCTTCAAAATCTTTTTCCAAATTTAATTTTAAATCTAAAACATGATCTACTGTACAATATATTTATCTTTTGTACGTGTTTGGGTTCTCCTCCTACATAAATGTAGTTTTAGGAACAATTTTTTCGTGAATGAGTAATGCAAGTGGTTTATAAGCCGCGGCCACACACTAATCCTGTGTTGAACCTAATTTCGAATAAAAGCGTCGGTCTCATCCTATTAATCATGCAATGCACCTGATTTTAAACAGAAGCGGTCGCAAAATCGACGATTTCAACCCCCGGTCGCATCTTGCCCAGTCGGACACCAATATAAATTTATATTAGGAACTTTGAGTGAATAATTAATTAATAATCAATTAGAAAGTAATTAGTTCTGTTTATTAATTATGTTAGTCGTCTTATTTTATAATTTCTTTCCGAGTTCGGGAGGTGGATCCTCTTTCGGCTCGAATAATGTTCACGGCATATAAAAGTCTGCTGATTTTTTAAATCAATTTAGAACGAATGTGATTTTATGTGTTAAGCTCTGCACGAATGTGATTTTATTAAGCGGCGGATACTAGCATGTGTTACTGAGTGACGCGTTGTTTCAAACGCTGAAATGATTCATTGTGCATTTTGAGCAAACAAAGCTATTGGAAAGTGCTTTACAATGAATACATGTGTCATGAAGGTTTATATCTCTCCCCTTCATCTCTCCCATTTATTTCGGAGCTCTATGGCTAAGTTAAGTATGCAACCTTCTCCCCCGCAGATGTCACTGATGGTTTGAATGCGTGACTGATAGGATACTATCCAAAACAAAGAAGTTTTCTTAATGCTGTTCGGAGCGAAAAGTCGTTTTCTGCCTTTTGAATCCTCCTCTTAATGAATTCCTTACCTCGTTGAGGTTCACGCTGATCGAACCAAATTCTACTGATTGGGTGGTTCCCGTTCGTACAGCTCGGGCGCACATGATTGCGTCATTTTAAGAATGGTATAAGTTAGTGAGAGTATAATTTTAGTTTGATAAACAGAGTTTTGGAATATCTCTTTTGTTATATAAATTCATAGACTAGTATTAAATAATTAACCAAACAGAGCGTCAGAAAAAAACAATGAGACTTCATCCCGCAGACCGGTTTCGGTAAGTGTATAACTTATCATCATTAGTGCTACAAAGAAACTGAAAAGATTTGCTCCGGCTTGTATACAGGGACGGGAAAAGCTGTGTCAGTGACGGTTTGAATGCGTGACAGCTAAGATTCGATCAAAAAATATCTTTCTAAATGTGTTTGCGAAAAATTGTTTTCTGGATTTGCAAGCAACCTCTTAATGCATTCCTTGCCACGCTAGCCTAATGAAGGCTCTTGCTCATCGATGCAAACTCAACTGATTGGATGCTTCCCTTGTCGTTCACCCAGGTGCACATAACTGCGTCATTTCTAGGAAGTTTTAAGTTAATGAGAATGTAATTTATACCGAACTCAAAAAAGAAAGAGAAGTTATTATGTACAACACGTATTTTTTAATGTATCTACAGCGACCGATTGAAATGATTCCTTTTTCATTAGAAAGAGGATAGCTTAGAGGTAGTCCCATATTAATTTGGTCACGTTCTGATGATATTGTCATTCCAAAAAGCGTAAAAATAACGTATTTTTTAATAATTGTCTAAAGGGTTTCCCGTAACGGCTGTATATCTTCGCCAAGGTTGACCATTTTGGCAAATTATCGTCATGTAAGGTGCCAAAATATACTTTTACAAAACTGAACACAGCTTGTCGATATCTTCTATATATGTGGTGAGAAATTGTCAAATCCACTGCTGTTTTGCAATGTGAGTCATTTTTCGTTAGGGTAAACTAATTGGGTAACAGCTTGGATATTAGCCATCAATGCCGCTTCCGCGGTACTCAATACTCCAATCTGCACAGGATTGTGTATGAGAATATATGAAGAATTGTTTTAATACCAAACATTATTGGAAATGATTATAGATTACGGGCATACTTAAATCGCCAGTCTGTAGAGAATTGAAAGTCATCATTGCTGGAAACTGTGGTGCCCCTCGTCTGTGTTCACCTGGTCCTTCGAGAACGTGCTTTCGATCGCTACCTGCACCTGAATTGGAAGCTGTGGCGCTCGTTTCACCAGCAAATCCGAAGCTACTCCAATTATGCAAAACCTGGACACTACTGCTGAAGCCGCTATAAAAGGCACAACAAGCTAGATCTCAAAGCAGTTCAATCTTTCCAGGAGTGGTAGTGTCACGCAAGAAGTTGTCCCTGCCGGGATCTGGTGTGGCCGTCTCCGATTCCCGCCCGATGTCGTGGATCCTCCGTCACTGCTGTGGATAATGAGTATCTGCTCTCCTCAACTTCCAGCTCGATACTGCAGATCCGTCGTCTTCGTTGCGGAATCGGAATGCCTGCTTTTTCCTGCATCCAGCCTCACGCCATCGATCCGGTGCTGCTTTCGGCTTTGCCTACCACACCTGCTGTATTACTTTTGTTATTTATTAATAGGGGCCAAGGCCCCCAGACTCACTACGCTCGTTTTTCGTATGAGGCATTCGGCCCCTAATCAGGCTTATTCGTAAAAAAGACATAATTTCAACAGACAAAACCCGAAGATTGGATCAGATAGAATGTTACTGAGCTACGCATTGCTTGGTTCTTGCATGTTCATTGGTACATAAAAATTTAAACTTCACACTACAGTAGACCCCCCTCCCCCTCATAACACGGAAGATATTTTGTTATGGGAATCCGTGTTGTACGGGTCCTGAGCTATACTACACCTGGAGTGCGGACTCCGCTTATAATCGCTGGAAGAATTATTTGCACTCTTCAGAAACACAATGATTTTCAATGTTGCCATTCAAAAGTTATATTAATTAGGAGCTAAAGCATAATAAAATCAGAACATCTGTTTCAGTTGTATTTTTAATAATGTAAAACCTATTGGACACCCTTCGAATTTGCCAACCATTGCGATTTTTCATTATTTGGCGACTTGCGTACATGTAAAGTTAATAAAAGCTACGGAGCAGATAGGATAGCTTGCCACCAAAGGCGACTTTTCATTATTTGGCGATTTACACATGCTCACAACCTATAATTACTGTTCATGTAAGGTTACCGGAAAACCGTTATCCATATTTTCATTTACATAATCGTTTGCAGATTGGCGTACTTAGCACCACGAATTATACCATCTCGTCGCGCTAGCAAATATCCAAAGTTACTATAACTGCTATAATGGCATAGTTAACGCCGCCAAATATTTTTACTGGTAGCAAATAATCCAGCTGGACGAGAACCGGCTTTAAAATAATCTGCATTTCAATTATTTTTCATTTTCAAGATATTAGTTATTCTGTTTTGGAAGAACGAATAATCGCTAATTCTAAACTCCTGTTGTCTAAGCGAACTTACTATTTGAAAATTGTCAACTTTGTGTAACACATTTTGAGTTACTTATTTCATATAGTTTTTATTTTGGCGTAAAATGGGCGTAATTTTACTCATGTTTGTAAATTTCACGCGATTTTAGATACTTGAAAACGCTTTGTTACAAAGGAATGAATGATTTTATGCCAAATCTGGCAACCATTCGATTATTTTTTCAGTTTTTTATTAATATCTTCTAAAATAATTCGATTTTCGAAATTTAAATCAGCTTAGCAGGTTTCTCGGAATTTTTCGAATCTGTGGGCACCTTAGTCGAAACTCAAATCCGCACGGTTTAGGAGGAGATACGCTGACAAGCTTTTGACAGCGGCGGCGACAGCGGCCTTTACTTTTTTTTAGAATAGAGGGATAACTTATTGTTTTATTTCGTTTCGTTATTTGTTCAGTTATAGTTCAACGTTCATTAATTGTTTCTGCTTAATAAAGCTGGATTTCGACATAATCATTGTGATCACTTAGAACGAAATTACCTTCTGATCTGGAGCCAAAAAGGGGTTTACCACAAAGTTCCTTTAGAACTATCCAAGCTGTTTCATAATTTGAAGTCTGTTTCCTTATGAAACTGTACTTGTAGTTTATCTGAATATAGATTTGGGATATCGCTTTTGTATACAAATTCTACCTCAATAAGGCTCGATCTTGAAAGACTGAAGGAGAAAAAAAAAAAAAAAAACATTTAATCTTCACAAGCGTTTTGAACGACTGATACTCGAAAAAGTTCAGAATGTTTCTATGCATTCATATAAAGAAAAAACTAATGTCTCATGAGAAACCTCTCTACATAAAGTAAAATGTACGCAGTTGGTTCAAAAAGTAAAGAAACAGGAGATCTCTCACTGGTGCACATATTTCCCAGACCAGTGAAATGCCGTGTCTTCTTACACAGACGATTGCAGTAATTAAATGTCATTGAATGACCACTAGGTGCCACATGGTTGGGTACAGCGCTTCCAGTGAAAAGTATTGGAACAACCGTCCTACAACCCGTACCTCACACCCACAAATTTTCCTCACTTCGGGTCGTCGAAGAAGTACCTGACAAGGTACTTCTACGTTAATATTTCTTGTTAATATACAATTTGTATATACAATATTGTATATTAACACTTTGATAATTAGTACATAAAAGTACATGTAATTTCATAATATCAGGTACAGTGAAAAACAATACAGTACAAGACAGCCATAACCAGCCACAGGCAGCAAAAAACACACAGAGTTCTTAACATTCAATACAGGCTTACTTAGCAATTGTTTTTCAACGAAATTTTTTTTTGATATCTGGACCTTAAAATTTGGTAGAGGCCATTCAGTTTTACATTCAAATTAAATTGCAGAAAAACAAATTAGAAATCGCAATATAAATCAATGGGAAAACCCAAACCTCCATATCTCCGGTTCTACTTGACCGATTTTGGTGCAACAAAAGGCAAAATTTAACTATTTGAAGCGTAGAATAGGAATTTTAAGCTATTTTAAACCCCAGAACAGCGGGGTGCCCCCCAAAATTCATAACATTGCCCCTTCCCTAGGACTGCACGTCCCTAGCAGTACAATCCCCAGTTAGGAGGTCACACAAATAGTTACAATACAGAACCTTTAACAAGGCCTTAACAACATAATTTATGCAAGTAATCAATCAACACAATAAGCAATTACACACTAATAAATAAATTATGAACATAATAAATAATTATACGTTAATACATAATAAACAATTACACATTAACAAAAACCAATATATTACAAATATGTACACTAAACATGGCGTAAGTGAGTACTGAGCAAAAGAGAGTTAAAGAAAGAGGTGGAGAAGAGAAAGACAGGAAAAAAATGAGGAATTACGCCATAGTGACCGTGTTGTAATATTCACATAATTAATTACAACCAACGTAAATGGCTAGCCGATCGTCATGTACAACTCTTGGTTTCGCGTTAAGTGACTTACGAATCCGTACGATGACATCTTTCAGTCTGTTTAGGAATGTATAAGGACTGTCCCATGGCGATTGCAGCTCTTAGGAGACAGGCCTTTCCGTCGAGTAGGATTCCATATCCAAACTTTGCCACTTACGTTGAACTCATGTCCCGTAGCCTTCGTATAGTAGCGAGTCTTCATCTTCTCCGTGTTCATTTTGATCTGCACCCGAGCAAAATGATGCACGTCTTCAAACCGTGCCCGTAGATTTTCATGTACTCCTCTGGCGATGAAGGCGTATCTGTAGGGCGGCCAAACACCAGATGGGCGGGAAGACGAAGATCTCTTCCGAATAGCATATGGGAACGTGTGAAGCCGGTAGTCTCATTACGGAACTCTTATAGGCCAGCAGGAAGAGGGGGGAGTTTCTTGTCCCAGTCCTCTTGATTCCTAGATACCTAGATTCCTTGATTCCTAGATACCAGGAGCGAGAGGTTGTTCAAAATAATGCGATTAAACCTCTCCACCATGCCATCGGATTGTGGGTTTAGAGGCGTTGTCTGGGTTTTGCCTATTCCGAGAAGTTGACATAGTCCTTTAAAACTTAGCAGCTCACGGACATTCTCAGGACGACTCCAGTTCTTGACTGCGGACGTCTTTTCGGGATCGGTCCGGACTCCGTGGGCGGATATTGTGTGCCCGAGATAACGTACTTCCCGATGAAAAAAGTTACACTTAGATGGACTCAGTTTCAAGTTCTCCTCTTATAATTTCCGCAGTACCTTTCGGATGTTCTCGAGATGTTCTTCGAGAGTCCTTCCGAACATGAACATATCGTCCAAATAAACGAGGCGCAGGTACTTAGGAAAGTCCTCTCAACACTGTCTCCATCAGACGCTCGAATGTAGCCGATGCGTTGCAGAGTCCAAAAGACATAACTTTGAACTGCCATAAACCTTGCCCAGTACTGAACGCACTCTTTCCTCGGTCGTCGGGATGAATTTCTACTTGGCAGTATCCACTCTTGAGATCCAGAGTGGAACACGCAATTATAATCATAAAAGCGTAATTCTAATTATCAATTATTAATGAGAAATATTGTAATTCCCAGTCAGTGTTACTTTCCCCTCCTGTAAAACTATTAAGAAATTCCTTTACTGAAAGTTTAGTACCCCCTTCTCCCCCATCTTACAATTACGCTCAGTGAAATCAACAAAGCTCTTATTTATTTTTATTTTTCTTAACTTTTATAATGACGAGAACTTTTAAAGAAAAATATATTAATTTCTTTCAGTGTCACACATATTTTTAGACAGTTAAAAAAAGAAGAAAAATTACCTTAGCAACGGCAAGTTAATAAGAAATTTATTTCGTAACTTTTCGGTGGCTTCAGAAATCTAATGTTGCCTTCAGATGTGTGCGTGACCAAACTATACAGAAAGACAACATTTAGCAACACATCTCTTACACATAACTAATCCTCCAGATAGCTAAGCTCCACGAAATGCCTCGAGAAAAATACAGTACTTACTCTTTGCATGATTTTTAGAAATAAATAAATGGGTAAGCCAGTTAATTGTTTTAAGATGACAGGAAACACGTTTTGAATTCCAGATGTACCAAACTCACCAGCATTTATTTATTTCGAACTTCTCTTGCGTTCTTTATCGATTGAGATTGTGTGCCGACTGGTATAAAGGGGAATTTTTCGGCGTTATTAGGAAGACAGGAAATGTGTGGGTTACAATTTTATGCTTTTCTTCTGTAATTTTACAGTGGTTTTTAGTGGTTACGTAGTAGTCCTGTCAATTCTTGGGTTCGCAAACAAGCGCTGTTTTGGGGACAAGGCTCATATTCAATTCTTAAATATCTCGAAAATCGCTTTTTCAGCAAATCAGGCTTGCCCCAAACTCGATTTACATTAAAATAGAATCACTCCCCCCCTTTTTTTACAGACTTAAAAAAAGAAGGTACTATATTCAACTCTGTTTTTTTAGCACTAAGCTTGTACTAATGCTTGTACTAATGTCCAAGCTTGTACTAATGTCCTATTTCGTTCACGCCCAGATTTTTGTCTACCCGAATCTGTAGACATGATTTGTAGACAGGTTTTGTAGACATGAACTGTCACGGTGAATATCTTTACAAATGTGTTTGCTATATAACGCGGAGGGAAAAGAGAGTAAAATGTTGAAAGTCTCACAAGGTTTGCAACTTTTGATAACTGATCGCCAAGTTTGCTGCCAAAAAATAACTTCAAAATCGCACCAAGCTTGAAATTTTAGTTAGAATATGCCTGGGGAAGTTTGTAAAATAGTTTTAGTAGGCAATTTTAATATAGATTTTAATCTGAGGTATTTTATGCAACAGGGAAGTAGAGGTCTGCGCCGCACGGATATTCTTGGCGGCTGCGTAACGACATCAGAAACCCGGAGGCGACGTGGGAAAATTCTTGAAAAAGAGCATAATGAAAACTGGTGTATGCGTACACACATATATATGCATAAATTGGTGCTCAAATGAGATATTCTTAAGACTAGAATTTTTATGAATACTCATCTTGTGAATGATGTTGTGCGATTACCGCCAATTAGCTACACGTGATCTTCTAGGCCGAGGGGAGGGGTTTAGAGATCTCTATTGTGTTCGGGCTCGGACGGGCTCAATTATATTTGTGTTTAATTTGCACAAGCGGCAAAATTTATGATATTCTATCAATGAAGTAATTGACTTGTTTATCTATTAGCTGAAATTTCGGGCTCGGGCTCCGACTTAAATAATATCGCTCGGGCGGGCTCGAATTAAAAGTCCTCGGGCTTGGCTTAAATAATGAGCCCGAACAGGCCCTCTCTAGTGGCAGTCCTCCGTCGGGGTCTTTCTAAGGGGTCCGTATTTACTCTAAATTTCGGACGAAACCACGGAAAACTACGAACGGTTAGATCGGTGGAAGTGACCTTGTTTTGAACCAGGCACCTTCCATCTTCCATTTCAGAGCGCTACGCTCTCGGCCACTGGTGGAGCTTCAGAGTTTGAGCTTGCAGTTTTAAAATGTTTCTACTGCAAAACTGAAAGAATAGATTTTATCAAAATCGGATAGGTTTATGTTGCTTATATAGCACATTCACGATACATTAGCTATCAATATATGATTGATATTATTTGCTTTTAATCGTTTTTCTTCCCACACCAAAACCTTCTCATGAACCATTCCAAATCTATAATGTTCTTTTGACGTATAATACAACGTTTAAACAGTTTTTAAAGCAATCAAATAACACCGTCGACTCAAAAAATTTCAATTGTGTCTTTATAAATAACTAGCGTTAACAAATATACAGAAAAAAAATTAGCAGTTGAAAGTTTAGGTACATTTTTAAAAAAAGTTTTGAAGACGATAGTACGCCACGGTGTAAAATCAGCGTTATTCGCCGGCGCGCCGGCCTAGACCTCGGCAGCGGTGACATGGTACAAATGCCCGGCGGCGGAGCAGATGTCTAAGGAAGACAAACACGGCACACTCATAAATTATGCTGCCCATTCCTATTTAAAATGGTGAAGTTTAGTAGGAATATGCTCGGCGAAAACTAAGGCAGTTTTGGTAGGCGATTTTAGTATAGATTTCGATTCCAGAGATGTGTTTCATGGAACAAAAAAGGGTTGATTCCTATATTAACGCCCCAACTGTCGCCGACTTAAGAAATTCCCGAACTTTGGCGAGCTTTGCAGTCATGGGTCACCAAGAGTTGTGCACGAGTTTCAACGTTCACAGAAACCAGATCGCGCCTGCCGACGCAACCGTTTGGAGTTTTCCGTGGTTTTCTCCGAAACTTCGCTTAAATACAGGTTGCGATCCCTTAGAAACTCCGCAATGGAGAGCAACTCCCCTCTCGGCCTAGATCCGTCGTCCAGATAATTGGCCGTATCACCACATTTCATTTCAACGTTACCAGAAGAACAAAGATGAAAATCAAAGTGAACATATTGGCGATAAACGCACCAGTTAAGAGCGCGAAATTCTCCATAGTTAAAGTTCGTATGGAGGTGGTTGTGCGAATGTTAAAATTTTTGTGTAATATGCTAATGCACCGTAAAAAATTAGAGAAATAATTTGGCACGCAGTATTTCGTGACAAGTCGGGCGATGGTTCCATTACTGTGTCAATTTTGAAAAAACACTAAATTTCAGCAGTGCTATAGGGTCATGGTATTACAACAAAATTTACAAAGAGTGAAATTATTGCCCAGTTTGGAGAAACGCAAATATCTAAAATGTGATTAAGCCCTGTGCTTGGTGACTATTTTTAGACGGTCGATAAGTGCACGAAGTGTTGTAAATTCCATGTTTTAAAGTTGTGGAAAAACAAACCGAACAGGGCAGGTTGCAATCCAAGAGACGCTCCACAGAAACGCGCCAATTCGACAATTTCTTCACAATCTTCCGCCACACAATATGCTAAAGCAAATTTTCTCCTAAATAATTATTGAAGAAATACCTCAGCAATTAATAGGGAATGAAAATAATATTAGTAATGAAGTGTAAGGAAATATTTCCGAAAACATACTCTCATATAATATATTGAAGTCAGTTATAATAGAACCTAAAAATGATGATTTAACTTTTATTATTGCTGACTTAATATCTGATGAATAGAGAACATATCACTATAGCTACGCTAAAATAGTTTGCAATGATGACAATGAAATCAATAACTATCCAGTAGAGTCTTTAAATTCTATGACTATAAGTGGCTTGACTTTTTTTTTCGGTTAGCAGGAAGCAAGTGAAAAATTTCGGAATAATTGTGATCTGCGCCAAATGCATACCGACTTAAAGCGATTTCCTTCCAGTACATAGTAGTTTACCCCTTACCATATTTTGGAAGTTTAATTTAATTTTGCATTTTAATTTATGTTGAATTCTGTACATAAATACTATTTTGTATACGGATTAAAATTTCCGGCTTTGTTTTGGGAAACGACAGTGTTTCAAAGTAGTCCTTAAACGTTTCCCAGAAAAAAACAAGTTTGCGGGATTTCCGCCAGGCTAAGCGGAAAATACCATATTTTGCCACCACTTAGGTTAGTTTCGAAAGTTAATTGCATTGTTATACTAATCAGAATCTTAAATACAAAGGAAGCATTAGTCAATAACAAGAATGCGCATCAAGTTTATATATCGTATTGCTGTTGATTGCGAAGTTTGAACTGGAACCGCAGGCAATTAAAGAATTTTAATTTCACTTATAAAATATTCTGGTACTGTGCTACCATATCCTGTCAAAAACTCAATTTCCAAATAAACCTGTATTTGCGATGACCGTAAATAAATCTGAAGGACAACCATTCAAAAAAAGTGCAAATTTATTTTGGCAGCAAGATTTCATACATGGTCAGTGGTGCACCTCAGCTAGTAGAGTTCAATCATTCTACGGTTTAAGATTTTATAGCTCAGAACATAATGGGTCTTTAGCCGAGGACATCTCCAGGCTGAATTTTCGGAGGGGGCACACGAGACTTTTTAGATTAGCCTAAATTGTTCAAAACGCAAACTGAATGTGTGAAATCGTACGAGAACGTGTGAAATCCAAGTTCGGTAGAGGAAGATGACACCTATGACCTACTCATTGGAGCTGCTTTCACATTTAGCAAAATATGATAGAGTTTTTACAAAAACACAGTCATCACAGAAAAGTGTGGTGGTTGTAAAGCGAAATTTTACAAAAGTGGTCTCTTAGCCAAGGTAGTCACTTTAGTAGGTTCCACTGTATATAGAATGGTGAGACATACTCTTTGACAGAAGAACTTTATTCACGCTCAGATTAAAAAATTTAATGGTTTATGGTCGAATTTCGACCACTGGCAGACAACTAGTATAAATAAATAAGTAATGGAATGCTGTACTTGCATGTTGTTCCAAACCGCCATTTTAATTCTAAATTACGTTTGCCACATAAAATCTTCGTGGTAACTGTGTATGTTTAATTGTCAGAGGACACAGATATATTTTTAATACTGTGAGGTACATTACTGTGAGGTAGAGTAGTACTAGTCAATCAGAAATAAGAAGAATTTATTGAGATAATGAATGACACGTGTTCGCTGCTTAAAAGCTTGGTTCGGACTAAAGAGAGGAAAGTTAGATTTTAAGTTGTGGCGATCGCAGCGCCGCATAATCATAGCTTTTGTTTACAAAATATTCAACAACCCTCTTCAATGGTAAAAAAAAAAAATACTTTGAAAGGGACAAAAGACTTATCTTTTTACAGGACATAACAACACATATACCTAGCATAAACCAAATCTTCAGAAAATATTTTCAGTTTGTTTGTCCATAATGGTTTAGTCAATAAGTCAGCAGTCATTTGGTCTGATGGTAAACACTTTAGTTCAAGTGACTTTTCTCGAATGAACTCTTCTTGGCAAAATGGTATTTAGTGTCTATGTGCTTGGTTCTGCCATTGCACTTCTGGTTGTTCAGCATCTTTATACAATATTGGTTCTCTTCATATAAAATGTTCTTTACTTCCTTTTCATCGAAGTCCGGCGGAAATCATTTGAACCATAACACCTCTTTCGCGGCTTCAGCAATTGCAACGAATTCCGGTGCAATTGATGATAGGGTCACAATGGCTTGTTTCTTGCTGACCCATGTTAAGATGCTGCCTTCATATTTTAAGAAATATCCTGTATTGGATTTTCTGTGAGTTCTGTCATTACCCTAATCTGCATCAACAAAACATTGTAGTGAATTAGCATTTTCTTCATTAACTTTCCCTAGACGTAGTTTCAGATCTTCTGTGAGCTTCAAATACTGGAAAACTCTCTTAACTTCGGTCCAATCCGCCTTTGTGGGGCTTGAAACTACGATCTAGGATTGAAATCACCGTTGAAATATCTCGTCTGGTATTAACGGACAAATACAATAATGATCCAATTGCGTTTCTGGACAGGTGAAGCAGAATGACTTTCCCCTGCGCCAGAAGAGGGCGCTTTTGAACTCTAATCCTTTTTACTTCCTTGTACGTAGTATAAGGAAGTAATGTGATCCCGAAAAATTTTGGGGGCCAAATTTCGACAAAAAAACCGATTTTGACTACCTCTAAATTGAATTTTAAAATTTTTTTCGATGCATCTCATCGTAGGCTATCATGCACGATCATATTAATGCGTCTGCAACTCATTTTGACCAGCGGCGAGTTTATTGTGGCCAGTTTTTCCATGCCGTCTGTACGTACGTACGTACGTATGTATGTAACTCGCATATCTCAAAAACTATTGGTCGTAGAATGTTGAGATTTGATATTTAGGATTGTTCTATGATCTAGTTGTGCACCTCCCCTTTTGGTGATAATCGAATGGATAGTTTATGTACAGGACCGCCCAAAAGATTCGAAATACATTACGCTCTATGGGCCGATATTCATTAAACTCGCCTAACTCAAAAGCTATTAGGCGTAGAATGTCCAAACTTCATATTTTGGATATTTGTAACATCTAGTTGTGCACCTCCCCTTTTGGTTCCATTCGACTGGATAGTTTATCTACAGGACTGCCCAAAACATTCGAAATACATTAGGCTCAATGGGCCGAAATTCATTAAACTCGCATATCTCAAAAACTATTAGGCGTAGAATGTTGAAACTTTATATTTAGGAACGTTGTAACATCTAGTTGTGCACCTCCCCTTTCGGTTCCATTCGACTGGATAGTTTATCTACAGAACTACCCAAAAGATTCGAAATACATTACGCTCTATGGGCCGAAATTCATCAAAGCGTTTTTTAGAGGTATTGGGCTATTTCAAACGACTCAGAAGTGATACATGCTGCAAAGAGTTAGAAAATGAATTTCTCCATTAAAAAAAGTGTCTTTATCATTTATAGTTCAGCTACAGGAACACTCAAAAGATTTCCAATACATTTCGGTCAATGGCAATTTTAGGGGCATTCATCCATTTCAAGCACAATGCCGTCCTACCACATAAGTTAGGTAATGGTCCGACCACGGTCACGTGACTCCCTCAAGAACTATCCAAAAGTCGCCAAGCTTGGCGACTTTTGGTGTACGTGTGTGCATATTTAACTCTCAAATCTCAAAAAATATTATGAAATTTCATATATAAGATTGTTGTAACATCTCGTTGTGCATCTCGATTTTTGGTTCCAATCTACTGGAGAGTTTATTTACAGAACCACCGAAAAGAATTTCAGTACTTTAATGTCTAAGGACATCTTCAATATAATACAACTGTAGACGGTCATTGTTTGGTTCATGCCCAAAATCTCGCCGTTTGTCCTCGGCCTTGGCGAGTTTTGGCGAAATATCGCCAAATTTGGCGATATTCAGTTATTTGGTCCATGCCCAAAGTATCGCCATTTGTCATCGTTCTTGGCGAGTTTTGGCGAAATATCGCCATATTTGGCGATAATCTGTCATTGTTTGGTTCATGCTTAAAATCTCGCCAAATGTCGTCGAAATTGACGAGTTTTGCCGAAATATCGCCAAATTTGGCGCCAAAAATTATTTCGTATTTTGTATAACTGTAAAACTTTAACCCGTAGAATTTTGAACTTTTGTATTTAGAACTATTGTAATATCTAACTGTTTTCAATATCTTTTTTGACAGCAATCGACTGAGAATTTATTTACAGGGTTTGCCAAATGACTTTAAATACATTGAGGTGTATGAATGCATTCAATTCATTGAAAGTCTGTGGTCAATGGCTACTTTGGCTATCCCCAAAATCTCGCAGACTATCTCAAGTTTGTCGGCTTTTGGTGAAATATCGCCAAATAAAGTGTTAGAAGGAAATCTTTCAAATTGAACTCAGCTTGGCGATATCGAAATATTTGGCTAGAAATCGCTAAATCTTACTATTATTGATATTTTATCTCTTTCAAAGAAATAAGTTTAGAGGAAGTGCGTCGAAAATATTTTTGATCTAATAGACGTTCAAGGAAGTCATGTGTTGGACACATCAGATTTTTTGCCTTTCAGATGCAGCGAAGGCTTCGATGTAAACTGACGTGAAAAAGGGGTTTTCCCTCTCTGATAACAGAATCTGAATGTCTTTTGTTAATGTTGTGTAGTGTAAGATGTGTTTATACTAACCCAGAAATAAATCGTATTCGTCCTTTAGACACTCACTTGATTCACTGAGATAGTAGCAGGAAACAGGAAATCGACAGAAAAGCTACCAGGGCAGGTAGGTTAGATCTTTTTTATGAACTGTATTCCTTTATCTATATCAGAACTGAAATTTGAAAGAAATACAGTATAACAATTGTTTCAACAGGTTGATGTAAGAGAAAGGTTCTGAAATATCTTTCCTTTTGTAATATCCGGAATCAATCGGTGTGCGCGATGTCTAGCAGTTTTCCAGGTCATACTGTTTGAGCTTCCTTGATATATATGTTGACTGATTTAAGAAAAAAATATCTTTATCACGTTCAAAGTTAATCTCTAAATAGAACTGTAGATCACCCAAGTTCATCGTACAAAAATTTCGTTCATTTCTTTCTCCAATATATTCAGCAAATTTTCTGTAGTAGCAGTAACAACCACCATCTACATGGACGGTAAGGGATAAGAAACCTTCTTCCTGAAATATAGAGAAGGATCGTTTTGGCTTCTTTGAAATCCATTTTCATGAGCATTATTTAGTTTTCGGTTCCATTCATTGCTCCTTTCTTTAATCCATACAAGTTCTTTATGAACTTACAAAACTTTATTTTCTTCTTCAAATCCAGGTGGTTGTTTCATATATATTTCCCATTACAGCCATAGGAAAAACTGGGACCTGATGAAAAAAACGTAAAATGCGGGTAAACGGAGATTCTGGGGACGTAAAATTGAGGTTTAACTGTATAAGGAACTAATGTGATCACGAAAAATTTCGGGGACCAGATTTCGACGAAAAAACCCATTTTGACCACCTTTAAATTTACTTTTAAGAATTTTTTCGATGACTCTCACGCATTTTTTCGATGACGCATGCACTTTCATATAAATGCATGTGCAACCCATTTTGACCGACCACGAGTCTATTTTGACCCATTTAGTTGTGCCCCTTCCATTTCGGCTCCAATTGAGTGGATAGTTTATCTTCAGGGCCACCCATAAATACATTGCACTCTATGGGCAGCAATACATTAAAGCGTACATTAGAGATATAAGTTATTTCAAAAGAATCAAAAGTCATGTATGTTGTTAAGGATTACAAAACGAATATCTCCATCGAAAATAGTGTCTTTATCACTTTCAGTTCTTCTACAGGAACACTCAAAACCATTTCAACGCATTACGGTCAATTGTAGTTTTAGAGACATTTATCCATTTGAAGCACAATACTTTCCTTCCATGTAGTTAGGTAATGGTTCTACGATAGTCATGTGCCTCCCACGAAAATTGTGTCAAAAGTCGCCAAGCTTGGCGACTTATGTACGTAATGTATGTAACTTGCATAGCTTAAAAACAATTAGTCGTAGATTGTTGGAATTTTATACATAAGACTATTTTAACATCTAGTTGCACACCTCCATTTTTGGTTCTAATCTACTGGAGAGTTTATTTGCAGGACCATCCAAAAGAATTTCAATACATTAATGTCTATGGACATCTTCAATAAATTACGTCTGTAGTCAGTCATTGTTTGGTCCATGTCCAAAATCACGCTGTTTGTCATCGACCTTGGCAAGTTTTCCCGAAATATTTCCAAATTTGGCGCCCAAAATAATTTCGTATTTCGCATAACTCTAAAACTTTTAACCGTAGAATCTGGAAATTTTATATTTAGAACTATAGTAACATCCAACTGTGCATCTCTTTTTTGATTGCAATCGACTGGGTAATTTATTTACAGGGTCAGCCAAATGACTTAAATACATTAAGGTGTATGGATACATTCAATTCATTGAAAGTTTGGGGCCAATTACTTCTTTGGCTATCCCCGAAATCTCGCAATTTATCTCAAGCTTGTCGGCTCTTGGTGAAATATTGCCAAATTAAGTGTCAGAAGCAAATCTTTCAAATTGGAACCAGCTTTACGATATCGTAAATATTTGTCTAGAAATTGCTAACCCTTAGTATATTACTACAGTATTTTATCGTTTTCAAAGAAAGCGATAGCTTTCTAAGCTAAGTTAGTTTACTTTTCTATAAAGCTAAGTTAGTTTACTTTTCTTTTTTCGGAAAAGTAACACCTCGGACATGCTGGTACGTACGTAACATTGCATATCTCAGAATTTATTATTGCTAGAATGATGAAATTTTACATTTAAGAGTGTGGTAACATCCAGTTTTGCATCTTTTTTTTTTTTGTTCCAATCTGTTGGATAGATTATTTAGAGGGCTACCCAAAAGAATTTCAATACATTAATGTTTATGGACCTCTTCAGTATAATATGTCTATTGTCAGCCTTTGTTGGGGCCATGCGCGAAATCTCCTCTACTGTCATCGACCTTAGCGAGTTTTACTGAAATGGCGCCAAATGTGGTGCCAAAATAATTATAATATTTAGCATAACTATAAAATTTTTAACCGTAGAATCCTGAGATTTTGTACTTAGAACTGTTGCAAAATCTAATTGTGCATCTCTCTTTTGATTGAAATGGACTGAGTAATTTATTGACACTGTCACCCAAAAAAGACTTTCATTACACTAGGATCTATGGATAACTTCAATTCAATAAAAGTATGTGGTTAATCAATATTTTGGCTGTGCCTGAAATTTTGCCAACTGGTCTTTGACCTTGGCGGCTTCCGACGAGATATCGCCAAAAAAAAGTCTAAAATGGAAACCAGCTTGGCGAAATGTCAAATTGTTTTGCTAGAAATCAATAACTTTAGTATTTTCCACTATTCTATCTTTTTTTCAGATGAAATATGTTTAGATGAAATGGACCGAAAATATATATATGATTTAATAGACTTACAAGGAAATAGGGTGTACACATGCGATTTTTAAAAATCTTTTCGAAAATACTTGTATCGTTTTTAGTTTTGTAAATACAGCAATTCAAAGTTGGAATATTTATTTGTAATCACCCTGAACAATGCAATCGGAACATAATTCCTTGTATGCACTCAGCAACACACATGCGATGAATCAATCAATAATATGCAAACCTTTAGTAATATTAATCAATAATCCTTTATCAATTAATATTAATTAATATATTTCCTTTCTTTTGAAATAAAATGTTATGGGTCGGGGGGGGGGGTCTAATGGAAAATCAGGGCCTGCCGTTTAGAGAGTTAATATCTAACACACAGCTTATCAAACAGAAATCGAGACTTCTTTTAACTTGCACTCTTTCAAAGGAAAATTTAAAAAAAAAAAGCATTTCAGTTATTTGCTACAAACTTCAAAGCTCAAATCTGATTTCAACATACCCGTCGGTGATTTAAAACAATCACGTGAAATAACTAACTTTCAAATAATTTACCTTTGCTTGGAATTTTGAATCCTTTTGGGGTGTATTTTTTTTTTCTCCGCCTCTTTCAAAGGAACTGATATTTCAAAAACACTCGTAGATACCAGTTGATCAAGTTTAAAAAAAAATATTTCTTATCTCTTTTCCAAAGACGTTTTTATGCATTTTTATACAGCACTTCAAGGCAAAAGGGGGAAAAAATATCATTTGCAAAGTGATTTCGCTTCATTTGAATGATTGCAATTTAAAATATGAAGAAGAAATAACAGCCTGCGAATAATCTAAAACGAAACAAATTAGAATTCTCTTTTAAGGGGGGGGGAGGTAGCTGTATTATTATTTTTTTTTTTTTCAGAGAAGGTTCAAACCCAGCATTTGTAGTGTATAGCTATTTTTATTAAATATTTCGATGGAAATTATAAGACTTCTCAGTTCTGATTTGTCTTGTCTCCCCTGTGTCCATATACTCATTGCAGTAAATATTCATCAGTGAACTTATGCATATTTGCTGCAATGAGTTGCTGCTAGACAATAGGAAATAAATTATGAGCTTTGAGCATAATGGTAAAATAAATGACGATAAATCTATAAATATAATAATAATAATAATTAATATAGTCTATTATTTCCAGTTGATTGATACTTCATTGGATTGTTTGATTATCTGAGCTTGCATTAATCTGACAATGGTATTTTATTTATTTCATAAAATTGGAAGTTAGCTTGCGAACTCCTTCCACACTGTTCGACCGATCGGCTTGAAATTTGGCCGATCGGTCGAACCATCGTGTTTTACATCAGATATGTAAAACAAGATGGAAATTTAGAATACCGTATTTTGACTTCCTGCTATTATTTATTTCTCTGTTACGATGGTAACAAGTACACAAACAAACTCCTGAAAAGATTTTCCGAGTCGGTGGACCTAGAAACGAGAAAATTTAGGAAAAATAATACTTGGTTTTCAAAATTTGCTTAGAATACAGAGAGTTCTCTTAGCATATGGGTAAAAGGAAGACAAAAGAAAGGGCGATTTTTATTTTCTATTCAGAAAATGAAATAACTGCTTATATAACATTTTCTCATTCATCAAGGTTATGGTTTACTTTTATTAAAGTTGGTTCGTTGGTTGGTTAATTTTTCATGAAGTGAAATTACTTTTAAGATAAGTTATGATATGGTCATTCAAAATATTTTTACATATATTCTAGAGTAGTGTTTCCCCCAATCGCTGGTTCTGGTCCGCGAAAAAATAAAAATCCTTTTTTAAGGTTAAACTTCAAAACCACTCTCCACGAAACCAAACCTTTTGAAGAAAACCAAAGAAATTTTATAATCAAAGAAAGGGGAGGGTGTTTAATTTTAGCTAAAGCCGGGTAGTAAAATTTTTTTCGATTATCGCCGCTCCTCAGGTTAGGAAGTACTGATTTAGAGCAGATCTTTCTAAAATGTAGGTCCTGCAGCAGGGGTCGCTGAAAGTTTTAGCAATTTTCATATTTCTTTACAATAGCCCAACACATGACCCTTTCGAGACAACGACGGATTAATGCAATTTTGTCGGGTGTGGGGTGAGGGAAGGGCAGTCAGTTTGTTTTTCCAAGAAATACAAAATTTGCAATGATATTTTTGAGCTACCAAGAATTTAAATATTTTTAGTACAATTGAAAATTTTCACCAGATATTCATAGTAAAATTTTAC
Source organism: Cheiracanthium punctorium (assembly GCA_038373885.1). Classification (NCBI taxonomy): domain Eukaryota; kingdom Metazoa; phylum Arthropoda; class Arachnida; order Araneae; family Cheiracanthiidae; genus Cheiracanthium; species Cheiracanthium punctorium. The sequence continues at coordinate 53,431 of JAWZYV010011764.1, forward strand.
TGTCAATCAAATTTTATACTAAAAATGGATCCCCCCCCCCACTCTCCAATTGGACCCTCCAATTAAAAAGCTTTAGCTAAACCAGTGGTTGGTACTCTTTTGAAACATTCTGTATAAATTCACTGAGGTGTGAACCTAGAGTACGTTGCGCCTCCCTGCAGACGTAAAAAAGGCGCCCTTTTTTTCAATTCCTACTATTAAGTCACACTTTCCCTATATATATATCTTGTACAAATTTTCATTCGTTAATAAAATGCTTTTTTATTCATCCACGGTTCAAATACATTTTCTTGGACACGGCTGTCCCATATACGTCAGATTATCAAGGTTATACTTACTTCTGCCTGTGACTGTCATTTATTAGATATCTTTATAGCAAAAAGGCTATGACTAAAATGACAGCCCAAGTCACGCTCAAGTCTGGACTTTTAAAGTGTTAAACTTTAACTGTCCATCACTTCGGCGATAGATGTTTCACCACCACAAATTGAATCAGGCAAAATTATCCACCAGAGGGTACAAAACTATTCAAGTAAGTACTCAAATTATAATGAATCCTGTATTAACTTCCCAAACATCTCCGAAGTGGGCTTAAATGTAAATTTATTTTCTCTTCTCAAAAAGTTTAGGAGAGAGGAAGGAATTATAATGTAGTTTAATCCGATACATTGAACTCAGGTTTAATATACTAATTGCTTTTCTCTTTTGAAGGTCGCAGCAGTGAAAACTATAAACATAACTTTCTTATAAAACAGTTAAAAAAATACGCTTGTATAATCAATTTTTTTAAACTTTGCGGTCAAATTAGTGATGTGCCATTCTAATGATTTCTTTAATCGATTACTACAAATTGAATCAATAATCGATTAATCGAATACTGAATATTTGCGATTTTTAATATTTGAATAGTATTTGCGATTTCTATTTGAATCGCACTCACGGTTTCACTATTCGGATAGCATTCGCGGTTTCGCTATTCGAACAGTAACACATTCATTTAGTATAAATTTTGACTCAGAAAAGCTAGAACGTTCGTTTGCGTTTCAGTCGTTAGTCCTCGTCAAGATCTATCGTTTGCGTATGTAAAACATTAGTATGAAATAGTTATAGTGAATATGCATACAGGGTGATTCTCAATTGTTTTTACAAAATTTAAGGGGGGATAGGGCACACAATAAGGAATCAGAATCACATAGCAGTGTAGGATCGGAAAAGTCATCTTCACGTATTTATTATTATTCACTCTGGAAAGGGTGCCGAAACAACAGTGTACTTCCTGACTATTGTTTGTCAAAAACTAACGTATTTTTCTCAGAAAACATGTGACTAAAATTCATACTTTAAAAACTGAATTTCAATTGATGGATCAGATTTTTGGAGACAATCTGATGTATCATTGTATATGAAACTTGCTTACACTTCAACACTTTTCATAAAGTGATTATTACCAGGTAAAGGAAAACGGCGTTTTTGACCCCATATTGCTATGTGATTCTGATTCCTTATTATGTGCCCTATATCCACTAAAATTTTGTAAAATCAATTTAGAATTACCCCGTATATACAGTGTTAAAGCAAAGAATTAAAATAAATAATGCAATGTCGGCCAATGCTCGTCGAAAAGCCAAATGAAAATCTAGAGATCGTTTACGGTTTTGAAAGGGCTTCTCAAGAGCAATCCAGTTATACCCGTAAAACACCACACATGATAGTGAAGCGGTGTCTCGAAAGTAAAAGAATGAAGGCATCCGAGCGGATAAACGACGGCGCCAGTACATCGCCTCTCAACGAATCTACCATTTGATGATTAAATAAACAAGTAACATAAATCATCCCATACGCATCGACAATAAAACCTTTTCCAATAATACTTTTGCGCCAAATCTGGTCACTGTCCTTAAATCTGGCGAGATTTCGGATTTAATCTTTAAAAAATGCTGTATTATCACTATAAATGTAATTTTGTGAGACCCTGAAAGTTTTTTCTATCGTTTAACTGAAGAGCAAACTCTTATAAACATTTTTATGCTATCATCCAGTCTCTGAACTGCCATAGATTGTAATGTATTCGAATTCTTTTGAGTGTTCTTGTTTCCTTTCAAAAACCGAATGTACCTAAAATACAGTAAAGTCGCCAAAATTGGAGTCTTTCGGTGCTACTTTTGAAGGAGGCACAGGATCGACGTCGGACCATTTCATAATATTAAATAGTAGGGTAGTGTTCTGCTTTAAATGGATGCCTGTCTCTATCACCATTTAACTTACTACATTGAATTCTACTGCCATTTAACGTAATGTAATTAGAAATATTTTGAGAGTCGCTATGAAAGAAATATTAATGACACAGACACTACTTTCGATGGACAGCTTAATAACATGTGTAAATTTTGTTTTATTTCATATAGCTGAATGAATATCTCTAAAATACGCTTTAAAGAGTGACTACCCATAGAGCGTAATGTATTGGAAATATTTTGAGTGCTTCTGTAGAAGAACTATGAATGCTTATAAACCATTTTCAATAGCGCACACGGTATAGTAGATAGGAATAACCTATATACATTTCGTAGAATTTTATGTATATTTACGGAAGTTAGATGACTGACAGACAGACAAATCGAAATCATAAAGACTTTTCGACGTTTTTGCTTAAGTGATAAAAATTCTGACAACTCTATTTTAAAATCAGTAGAAATTCCTGCACCAAACAGTAGTAGTTAACGACGGTACATTTGAATATCGAATCGGAAAACCCGAAAGAAGAACATCAAAAGTGAGTTAATAAGACATTCGTCAAAAGAAAAACGCAGGTAATCAAGTCGGAAACAGCGTCTTTCTAAGGTAAGGCAGTTGGTTGGTTGGTTGGTTGGTTTGTGTTTAATGGCACAAGGTCCAAAAAGGACATACTGCGCCAGACAATGAGTTAAAACCATAAATGATGTATTCAGGTAAAAGGTGTCACGAAACTTAGTAAAAGCTAAAATGTAAAGACTAAATGGTGAAAAGTGAAACAAAGTAAAAAGTCGATAGTGTTGAAGGTAGATAAAAAGCGTTAATGGAGGATAAAAGTTGAAACAAAGGCATCTGGATGGGGCCTCCCATCCAGATACCAGTCAGACAAAATTGGAAACTTCACATTGAATAAAAGATTTTGGTACGTCTAAGAAATGCAAACAAATTTCGATGGGGGGTTTCACCCAAAATATCGTCCAGTTTGGGATGAGAACAGTTAAAAAGTATTTGGTAAAAACTATTAAAAGCAGAGCAAGAGGTTAAAAGATGATGTATGCTAAGATGAGTATGACAATGTGGGCATTCAGGAGGGGGTTCACCCAATAGGAGGTACTTATGAGTTAGCCTCGTGTGGCCAATCCGAAGACGAGTGAGAGTGACATCGTGTTTACGGTATGGTTGAGTGGACCAGTGGGTAAGAGCTGGCCGGATAGAGTGAAGTTTGTTTTGGGTTTCACAGTCCCATATGTCATTCCAAGTGCCTTTTGTTAGGGAAGAGATGCCAGACTTTATGTCAGTATAGGGCAGATCACGGTTATATGGGACGGTAGAATGCCTTGTCAAAGAATCGGCTTTTTCGTTGCCGGGAATTCCAATATGGCTAGGTACCCAGCAGTAGAGGATGTTGTATCCACGGTTCATGAGTTTCTTGTGCAAGCATAGGACTTTTAAAATATAACTATGAGTGAGGGAGCCAGATTTCAGATTCTCTAATACACTTAATGAGTCAGAGTAGATTATGAAATGTTTGATATTTGTTCTCGAGATGTAAAGAAGGCTTTCATAAATAGCTATTAATTCGGCTGTAAATATGGAGCAAAATGAAGGTAGGGTGTAGTTGTAAGAATGATTTCGATGTACATAAGCAAAGCCAACGTGATTAAGAGATTTTGAGCCGTCAGTATATAGTTTGTCGAAGTTTCTATATTTTCTTTTATGGTCTAGAAATAACTGTTGGTATATTATGGGGTCAGTGTTTGGTTTTGTGAAGCCTTCGAATGGTTGTAGGTAGGAAATCTGCAATTTAGTCCATGGTGGCACTTCATGAAATGAACAAGTAGATGCATTAACATCCTCCAATTGGGTACCGACTACACTCCTACGGATTCTAAGTCCGAAGGGGGGAGTGCAGGAAGGGCGATTTTCATAAAACTGGTCCAATTGGGTGTCTATTAGAGAATCCTTTAAGGGATGTGAAGAATGAGAAAGGATGCGATAATAGGTATTTAATGATAATTTATGACGTATGAGAGTGAGAGATGGTTCATGACAGGTGACGTAAAGGCTATGTACAGGCGATGTCCTAAAAGCTCCAGAGCATATGCGTAGTGCAGTATGACGCACAGTGTCAAGTTTTTTTAGTGCTGATTTAGAAGCCGATCCATAAACGCAGCTTGCATAATCAATTTTGGATCGGATGACGGCACGGTAGATCCGCAAGAGCGCATCACGGTCTGCCCCCAAGAGGTATTGGTTAAAACCTTTAAAATGTTAAGTTTTTTCTCGCATTTATTGCGGATGTCTGAGATATGTTTAGCAAATGTAAGTTTCTTGTCAAAATTTAAACCTAAAAATTTGATAGAATCCTTGACAGCAATATTGGTATGGTCCAGATAAAGTTCCGGATCTGGGTGGATCCCGCGCTTCCGGCAAAAATGGGTACAAACTGTTTTCTCTGCTGATATTTTAAACCCATTTCTGTCACACCACTTTAAGATGCGGTTGATGGCATTCTGAAGCTGGCGTTCTATCAGGCGCATGTCCTTTCCCTGACAGGAGATTTGCAGGTCGTCTACATAAAGACTACCGTAGACAGTCGAGGGCAGTTGTTTCAGGATGTTGTTAATTTTTATTGAGAAGAGGGTGACACTAAGAACAGAGCCCTGTGGAACACCCTCCTCTTGAACAAAGTTATTAGATAGCATGCCATTAATCCGGACCCGGAAATTTCGGAGTGACAGAAAGTTTTTTATAAAAGTGGGTAGGTTGCCTCGAAGTCCTATATTATGAAGATCCAAGAGGATCCCGTACCTCCACGTTCGGTCATATGCCTTTTCAATATCAAAGAAAACTGACACTAAGTGGTTCTTTCTAAGGAAGGCATTACGAATTTGGGACTCTAATTTTAATATGTTATCTATGGTGGATCTACCCTTCCGGAAGCCACTCTGGAAGGGATGTATATGGTTCCCTGTTTCTAAAATGTAGACAAGACGGGTATTGATAATTTTCTCCATTAATTTACATAAGCAACTAGTAAGGGCTATGGGTCGGTAGTTATTAGGGTTAGATGTATCTTTTCCTGGTTTAGGAAAGGGAATAACTATTGCATTTCTCCAAGAGGTGGGAAAGGTTTGTTCGTTCCATATTCTATTGTACAATTTCAAAAGGTTGAGTAAAGATGCATGGGATAAGTGTTTCAGCATTTCATAAGTAATACCATCGGGACCTGGGGATGTGTTTGAGGACTGTTTTAAGTGTTTGGTGAGTTCATGGATGGTAAGGTCGCTATTGTATGTGAATTGTGAGGAGGTTTTGAAATTTATTTTTTGTCGTTCTACTTGTTGTTTATATGGAAGGAAAGAATTTGAGTAGGAGGTACTGCATGAGATGGAAGAGAGAGATTCACCAATACTATTTGCGATTTCTTTTGTTTCGGATATAATGCTGTTATTTATGGATAGACAGGAAATAGACTGATTAGTATAAATACCCATGGCTCTTTTTGTTTTCGTCCATAGTTCCTTACTAGAAGTAGAGGCTGTAATGCTGGAGATATATTTGATCCAGGATTCTCTTTGACACTGACGCCGGACTCTACGTGCATAAGCTTTAGCTTGCTTAAAGTGGGAGTAAGTAAGTGGGAGTAAAGTAAGTGGGAGTAAAGTGGGAGTAAAGTAAAGAGATTTTCGGTGGTGGGGAACCGCCGAAAATTGCTCCAGGCTTTCTGCTGCTTCTTTTTAGCAAGGGTGCATTGTTCATTCCACCACGGTTTTTTATTGCGTCGAGGTCTGATGCCTGATTTAGGAATACTGGCATCAGCGGCTTGGATGATGATTGAAGTAACGTTTTGTACAACCTCGTCTATGGGGCCTTCAACAACATCAGAGGTGATGGCAGACAGGGAAGTGAAGGTGAACCAATCTGCCTTATCATGAATGTATCTAGGTACTGAAGTATGTTGGGGATTGTGGTACAGAGGTGACAGAAGAATCGGAAAATGATCACTGTTGTGGAGATCGCTGGATACAGAAAAATTATATGTTGGGAGAAGTGATGGAGAACAGATAGCAAGGTCTATTGCATGGAAAGTTTTAGTTGGATAGTGAAAGTAATTATTGTCACCATTATTCATGCAGCAAAGGGAGAAGTCAGAGAGAAGTTGTTCGATTTGAAGGCCTCTATTGTTGGTGTCCTTGCTACCCCACAAGGGACTATGAGCATTCATGTCACCAAGGAGGATGAAAGGAGGAGGAAGTTGCTGAATGAGACTATTGAGGGATGTTTGGCTTATGGCTTCACTAGGAGGGAGGTATATACTGCAGACAGTTGTGAGTTGTTTTAATTGAATACGAGTGACAACTGCTTGGAGATTTGTGTTAAGATTGACCATAGTGTGAGGATAACTATTGTTAATTAATAGGGCTAAGGTAAGGCAGATGGGGAACATGAGATGGTCGACACTTGAGGAGAGGGGGGAGGAGTGCGCGAAGACTTCCATTGTGAGATGGACGCAACGAAAGAAGCATTTAACCTGATTGCTCTCAACGTTGCAAGGACACGACGACAGCTATTCTCCCTTCTGCTCCTACTACTGCTTCCGAAACTTAGCGTGACTACCGGTTAAGACCCCTTACAAAAAACCCCACGGACAGCCACGGCCCCATCGGCTTAGATCCCACGTGAAGATAATTGGCTGTAATCCCACAACAGCAACAATATGTCCATTTTATCCCGTTGTTGTCAGTGCAGAAAAACCCCTCTTAACACAGATAGGTTGTCGGAAATGGCAATACGGATTTAAGTGAATGTAATTTTAATTTATAATCTTGAAATGTTTGATGAACAATAAACCATGGGCGCCCATAGGAATTTTTTATTAGGGGTAGGGAGGACAAATTTCATATTTGTAACAATCTGAATGGCAAATTTCACTCTTGTAACAATTTAGTTCCGACTTCGCTTTGTTATGCACGTTAGTTTACGTAATATGACAAAATATTAAATGTCCAGCGGATGGAGGGGGGGGGGGGCAAGTGCCTTACCTTGCCCAACCCCCCTTTTAGATGCCCATGCAATAAACTAATTTAAAATAGTTACACGATTTATTTGCTTACAAAGGTATAAATTAACGCAAACCCGACTAAGTCGAAACTTGAGAAACATTCAACACAGTAAATAAAATAGAAATAATTTAATGTTCCTTGGGCGGCCTGGTACCGATCCGAGGACCAGGGACTGTGGACCACTGGTTTAGTACACTTTTCTTAGGAACTAGCAAATAGTTCGTTATTCGCACGGTTCATAATCGCTTTCTTTATTTTATTTATTTTGTTAGAACGTATAAACCATTTTATGAAACTTTTAGATGAGACAAAATTTTGCTGAACACTGTATCATTAAAAAACTGAAGATTAACGTTTAAGTGTAACATCTACGTAGGTTACTATTTATATTTCTGGCCTTGGCAACAGAAAGCGTGGCTAGGCGATCGCAGACGATGTAAATCGAAAATTTGATATTTGTAAACATAAATTCTTCCGAACGATTTGCCATTTCAGATTGATTTGTTTTGTTTACAGGAAATTTAAAAATTCATCTCGTTAAAAAAATGGAGTTGACTCGTGTACATTTTCGTGCAATTATTTTCATAACTTTCGACGTGGATTGTCAAGAAGAGTGCTTCGATGAACTTAAATCTTTATACAGCGATGAAGCGCCATCCTACAGCACTGTAAAAAGCTGGTATTAGGAATTTAATCGTGGTCGGTGTTCGATCCAGGACGAATTCCGTGCAGGTCGTCCAAAATCGGTTGTTGCGACAGAAAATATCGATGCTGTGCGAGAACTCATTAGGCAAGATCATAATGTGACATACCGTGAGATTGAGGTGTCTTCGGTCATTAGTATGACAAGCATCAATAAAATATTACATGAACATTTGACCGTAAAAAAAATTTGTTCGCGTTGGATCCCGCATAATCTGAAAAACGCTCAAAAGAAGGCTCGCATCGATTGGTGCAAGGAAATGCTGACAAAATACAACCTAGGTGCACCAAAGGCTGTGTATAACATCCACACAGGTGACGAATCATGAATCTATGCATATGAGCCGGAAACAAAACAGCAATCGACTGTATAGGTCTTCCAAGACAAGCAAAATCCAACAAAAATTGTTCGAGCAATAAGCGCATAGAAACAAATGTTACCCTGTTTCTTTGGCATTACCGGTCACGTGGCGACACTGGCGTTAAAGCAACGCAAGACGGTCAATTCTGAATGTTACGCGACAATTTGTTTGCCAGAAGTCGAGGGAGAAATTCGAAAAAAGATGAAGAGACGCATAATTCTTCATCATGACAATGTGAGCTCTAACACATCGGTTCAAACAAAGGATTTTCTGAAATGCCAAAACATCGAACTCATGGGTTATCCGCCGTGCAGCCCTGATTTGGTACCCAATGACTTTTTTTTATTCCCGTACATCAAAAATAAATTACGTGGACAATGATTTTCGACACCCAAAGAAGCGGTCGATGTATTCAAAACGCATGTTTTGCAATTACCTCAATCGGAGTGGAAAAATTGCTTCGAAAATTAGTTCAAACGCATGCAAAATTGCATTTGAACTTCATGGAGAATATTTTGAAAAACAATAAAACCAATTTCGATCATAAATAGTTGTTGTTTCATTATTAGGCCAGAAATATAAATAGCAACCCGCGTAGTAGGAAGAAGGAGTTAGTGCGTGAGTAAATGCCACTTTTTAACTATCCTAGTTGTACTATCCTACGATGGGGTTGCGAAGCTAGCTAGTTTTAAGAATGACCCTACGAACGAAATGATCGGTGTCGTTCTATTAAGAGGGCGGATTTGTTGTCAGTGACTGGCGCTACTTTACGTAGGTACGCCACTGGTTGGAAGAACCTTGAAAAATAACCTTTAGTTTCATTTCTTATTCCTTCTTAGAAAAATATCAGTTAAGTAAAGTATCCACTTGTTGTTCACGCCAAAATGATTCCTCCCAATATCCGGCGTCGGATCCGCCCAACACCCATGCTTCATTTTTTCGTCTGTGAATATTTTCTATGCCTTCCGAGTTTTTTTCAAATCGCCCAGTGTCGTCCAGGATGGTAGTGGATCTATAATGGAAAACTTGAGTATGATTAACGACGATGATACAGTATGTATGTTTATAATGTCACGAGTTAACCCGAATTAGTTCTAATACTATACTGTATTAGCTCAAATATAACGCGATATTATTATTATTATTATTTTTTTTTTTTGATTGATCATTTTCCTTTTAAAAAAACCTGACTCGCGCTAAATTCGGGGTCTAAATATATTGGATTTTCCCAATTATCTTATGATTATATCCCAGCCGTGTTTGTTTATTTTTATTTGTCTACTGTTCTCTTACAATTTTACTTTAATGCTTTTCACCAAAGTATGTTTACAATGTTACGAGTTAACCCGATTTTGTTCTAATACTATACTGTATTAGCTCGAATATAACGCGATATTTTTTTTGATTGATCATTTTTAAAAAACCTCACTCGCGCTAAATTTGAGGTCTAAATATATTGGATTTTCCCAATTATCTTATGGTTATATCCCAGCCGTGTTTTTCTATTTTTATTTGTCTACTCTTCTCTTACAATTTTACTTTGATGCTTTTCATTTTAATTGCAACACTTTCTAAGAAAATTCAAAAGTGTTTATAATTTCGGTCTGTCTGTATGTCTGTCAGTGCCTTCGTGCTTTGACTGCTGTAAATACGCATGAATTTCTATGAAATTTATAGATTTTATTTCTATACAATGTGTCCCATAAGCCAAGGTGTCCGTTGACGTTGGCTTTTATTTCTGAAGTAATGATCAGATGCACGGTGTCCCATAATTATTGGGACGAACGTTAAAGGGTGGTAGCGCACATAAGATTCAGAATTACATACGAATGTGGAGTTGTGGCTGTTAATATTGACTTTGGAACAAATGCTGAAATAATAGTGAACTTTCCGACCATTGTTCGTCAAAATTTAATGTGTCTTTCACAGAAAACACCTGACTAAAATGGATACTTTAAAAATTCTATTTCATTTCATTTATGGAACTTTTGAAGGCAAGCTGATTGTTTATGAAACTTGATTAAGAAATTTACACGAACGCTACAACACTTTTTCCTAGAGTGATTATTAACAGGTAAGTGAAAATGGCATTTTTTACCCCATCTGATTCTGATTTCTTATCATGCCCCTTACCTCCCCACAAAATTTGTCCTAATCATTAAAGGACACCCTATATAATAAATGACAAAGTTACACGAAAAAAAAAAATACAGAATTTTATATTATCGATTAAATTTTTCTTGCGGATTAAATTTGAGTAACTGTAAAAAATACATACGGTTGCCTTACAGAAAGTTTCCCAGTTAGTAAAATTTTGCCCCATACACTAAAGAGGATGTACGAATTTTGAGCATTTTATCAAAAAAAAAAAAATGTCAGACATATGGAAATAAATTTAGGTTTACTTACACCACTTTTCATGACTTTCGAAGTCTGATCGCATTTCATGCAATGAAATGCGCAAAGAAATGACCAAAGTCGCAAAGAAATGACCAAAGAACACAATCACTTGCACTCCAACTATAAATGTTAATATTTAAATTCGTATAGAGCCCCTCACCAACTGTGATATCGTGTGATGACTAATCAAATATCGCTAAGACATTTTATGATGAAAAACTGAATTTTTGTACATAAACTATCCAATGTAAGGGGCACATTTTCTTGATTGGGTATTTTTTGTACGAAATCCTATAAAAATTTAAATTTGTATGTACTCGAATAGAATCCCCTAGAAATTTTAATCGATATCACAAAATTCCGTGATTTTCTTGTAACTTTGTAAATGATTATACACCTTTGATTAATATTTAAATAACCGAGGTAGTTGTTTTGGGGCACCCAGTTTATTATGCTATTAAATAAATAAAACTTTGTAAAAAACACACATCAATGTTATTTATTATGTGTGTTTTTAACGAAGTTTTATTTATTTATTACTAGCCGCCTCCGGCAACCAGTTGGTTCGCCGTTTTAATAAATCTTGTTCGGTGAGAATCCTGTTCCTCGCCGGCTTCCTTGGCATTGAAATCTCTCGGATTCTGAATGGAATTTAAAATTAAGATGTTTAAAAACAGGAGCTGCCAAGAGTAAGTGGCGCCCCCTTCTAATGTAAAAAAGACGCCCCTTTTATGCTTTACTTAGTTTTTGAGTTCGAAAGGACTCCCCTTTGAAGCCGGCGCCCAGATGCGATGCTTACCGTGTCGGGTTGCCCCTGGTTACAAAATTAAGATGGTTAAATGATAAAAACCTACAAAAAGGTACAAATTATTTTCGTCCTATATTAATTCTGAAGAGCTTCTGGATATATTGGCCTTTTTCAAAAAACGGAAAGAAAAAAAAGTAAGAAAATCTGAAACACTTTCAGATTTGAAATACACACTAAAGTGCTATATATAAAAAGCGTATTATAATCCATGGGTCTTCCCTATTTTCTTTTCTTATTTCATTAAGTTGGAAAGTATATCATTATTCATGAGTGCAGAAAAATGCACAATTCGAAGTAGCAGAAGCAAACGATAAATTGCGCCAAGCGCTAGACTCACATCTTGTCAAAATCGCTTATCAACCATTTTATTTTTCGCAAAATTAAAAAGTTGCACGTTTTAGTATCGGAAAATTTCCAAATCCTATTTTTCTTTTGAGTATAAAACATTTCATTCCCGCTCTGATTTCACATGCACACGATATTTTAATTTAAAAATAACCTTATAAATAATCTGAACAAAAAAAATCGTTATTCTTTTATTTTTACTTCAAGAGTCTGAATCATTTAATAAACTTGCCAAATATGGCAACCTAGATATGCTTAATTGCCGCTTTTTCCACTGCAGGGTTACAATTAAGAAATGGCGGCGATCAAAAATTAGCCTTTAGCGACAAGTTTTTTATCGATATCTCCTAAAATAATTCGAATTTCGAAAAAATCGCTTCGAGGTATGTCGGGACCCGTCCTGGAAAATTTCTATACAAAATTTGGTACGTTTATGATCACCCGTCTCCGAGCTACGTGAGACGCAGGCAAACTAACTAACTAACATTTTACACTTTGTTTTATTTATATAGCTTTTAAAAACCAGTTTCTTTTGAGTGTTTCTTGTTATTATGATGTGTTCTCTGTTGAAAAGAGTATATTATGCTAATGGCTGTCATTGTTTAAAATGTGTTTGAGAGACTTCAGAACTCTATGCTTCAGAAAGCTGTAATAATACAGGGTGTGACCCCAAAATCCGTCAACATTTCAAAAGTCAATAATTCACGGAATAACTTAAATAAAAAGTAACAATTGTGATTGTGTGACACATGTACTTGAAATGACATAGAATTTTTTCGCAACCAACAGAAAAAAGTGCAAAAAATGCCCAGAAGATCTCACTTCATATGATAACAGAAGCAATAATTAGCGTCAATAGTAGTACTCTTCCAGAACTACAAAATAAAATTATATACCTTATTAATACATTAATCATAAGATTGGAATATTTTTTGGAATAATTCTAACACTGTCAGATATACTTCCTTATTTTTTTCCTAAAATAACACATAACTATGCTTTAAATAAGACTATTGTCCTGAAGTTTACTTCTGGGTGTGGAAGCTTTCCAGCATTTCTTAATAGAATTGAATTAAAAAACTCAGACATTTGAAATTTTGAAAAAACTGGAAGCTTTTTTCATCGTTTTCATGGTTGTAATTTAATGCCACATACAATAAGAAGGAAAGCAGATGTTTGAATTTATGAATTTTTTTTTAGTATAATACAAATTCCAGCTATAGTAAAATTATAAAAATTAAAAACAAAGATGCATTTAAAAATATATATATATGAATCTAAAGACTGAAATAGTAAAACAATCTGAATTAAGTAGCTCTAACCATTTTCAGATCTTCGCTAAGTTCCTCGTCATCTTAAATGTTGAGGAAATAGTTTTGATGAACGATCCATAAAATGAAAAAAATTTTGAAGCTCATAGATGGCAGCACCAAACTTCTTAGTGTATGGGCTTCATATTGATGCATTTTATGAATAACATAGACTTTTGTGACGATACACTATAGTGCAGAATTCAATCAATAAATTTTTCTGGATCGATTTTCATTTATTAATATAAGACAATTACTTGTTTAGCAGAGGCTCTGTTGGTCAAATTGACTGTTCTTATAAAAATAGAGAACTTCAATGTCCAGATAGTTCCTAATTTTTTATAATTAACATTTTGCACATTTTTCCCTGCACTATTTTAGGTTGAGAATCAAATGAAATGTATGGTGTCTTTTGAAATGCCCCTACATATTTTATAATACCCTTATGTGTATTTTACAAAATTATTACTTTTTATATGTACCTCTTTTTTCTGTCCAATTTACAGATGCTTCGATTAAAAAGTTCTTTTGATAATATGATGCTTATAAATGGAAACACCAGATCGTCTGTTACTAGGTTATGGTTATCCGTTTCGTTGACCATATTTTATAACAGGATAAGCAAGAGAACCAGAAACAGAAAGACAGTTTGAAGAATTTGTTTCTTCTTTTAATCAATAGATAGCAGCACTACAATTATTCAAGTTAACCTCGAAGCTAACTCATGTGTGAGATCAGTTGTGGTAATAGGGAACGGATTTTTCATTATCACTTTCAATGGGCATTTTCTACTAGAAAAATAAAATTATTTGAAAAAACAAAAATACTGTGTTGTGGATCAGTTAATTGACATTACAATTTTTTTACTTACTTTTTGCTGCTGGGCCGGCCCAAAGGGGGTGCGAATGTAGGCGATCGCCTAAGGCCCCGCGCTTAAAGAGGCCCCGCACCTGGGCCATTTTTTTGCTGTCACATTAAACCGAGCTTGGTAGATGGTTACGATATATCCCGAAAAATGCCTAGAAATAAAACTAATATGTACTAGCAGTGCTAGTAGTAACTTGCATAAGAAATGATAGAAAAGAGGCCCCGCACGCCACTCGGGGCGGCTCTGTTTGCTGTTATAGGTCTAGAGAGAGAGAAAGAAAAAAAGTTGAAACTCCTCCCTAGGAATTCTCAGAAACCCTGCCTTTTGGATAATTGGGAATGCTCGTGAGGTAATTGAGAACAGCTTTTCTAACTGATTAAGGCATGACTTGAAAATAGAGTGGGATAATTGGAAAAAGAACCTTTTTCATCTACATTCCTTTTCTTATTAGAGCTTCCAAAGACAAATATTTTTGAAGTGAAAAAATAAACGCCAGTGTTACTAAACATACAAATTCTAATTTTTTAACGTCAAAAAAACGTGTTTCCAACGTAATTTGAACGTAATTTGAACTAGTTCTGCTACTAGGGTAAGGCTTATTGAGCCAACAAATCTTAAGGTACGACACTTAAAGGTATCTAGCTTGGCTTAATATATTTTTTTCCAGGTCTAAACGGAAAACACAAGTAATGTAATGTTTGCCGTGCCTATTGGACATTTGTTTTCATAACCCCTTCGGCCCTGACGTCCTAATATTAGAATACATCTTAGCACTTTGCATTACTCTATATTCTTCATTTTCAATACATGCAAGAATAGCAGAACGTTATCATTTTTACTCTGTAGATGGCAGAAAATCTCCACCGGAGAAGATAATGGACGTGTCAAGCCATTTGAAGCCAAAAGTTAAATGCATCTTTATGAGTGCGTGAATGAATGAATGCATGCATGCAATCAAAATGCATGAGAAGTGGGAAGTATTTTCATGTTTTCACGCTCAAAGAAACTGTTTCAAAAGGTTTCATACAAACTAACTGTACAATTATTTTTTCTCATCTTGCTCAATTATAGTTTCATGTCCTATTATTAGAACATTTTTTAATTTGTTAGGTAATTGGCTTGTTATAATATTTCATACTTAAGTTACTTACAAATAGTGCTGTAAATCTCAGTACTGATTGATTTTTTTTTATCTGCTCTATTCAAAATTCAGGGCCGAAGGAGATAGCAAAGCAAAACATATTACATTGCACCAAAACATGTGTTCTCAATTAGTCGAATTTGCAAAAAATGAATGGGTAACTGGGCACATACAAATTTTTAGGCTTGTTTAGGATAAAAAAAAATAAAGTGTAAATGCACTTTCTTATCTTTTCACAGCTTTCAGCAACAGTTCCTGCTACTGAAACTGAAAACTGCATCAAAATTTAGTTATTCTGTCAAGAGTTACATTGATTTGAGCTGGTCACACACCAAACTAAAATCATAGGAGAGTGGGGGAGGGGGGGGGGGTGTTAAAGGTATTTCAGAACAAAGGTGTTCTGGTGTATAGATACCCCTATCAAGGCTCTTCGTAATTCCTTAGGATCAAGTCTATAAATTGTTTAATTATGCATATAAAAATTCGTTTCCTACTACCTCAAATGATCCTAATTTATGAAGTGGAGATGGGAAAAACGTTCTTTTCCCGTTCTGTTATAAAGAACATTTCTTTTTCCTGTTCTTTCGAAAACAGACTCTTTGTTTTATCCAACTTCAGCTACATCCATTTCACGCATTTCACAAAAGTTAAAAAATATATACTTTTTTTAACATGAAGTGCATATAACTACTGTTAAATCGTTTTTTAAAAAATCTTACAATGAACATCAATAAAACCTCTATTTTCCGACCCTCTTTTAACCAGAACTTTCCGTTAACCGACGTCAGTTTGCCTGATTCTTTTTTCAACTTGTGTTATCCGAAACTCTTTTAAACGACACATTTTGTTAATGCTACGGGCGTTACGAAAGAGGGTGCGAACTGAATTTTCAAACACTTTTAACACGAGACAGCTTTTGAAAACTAATATGTTAAAAATCACAGATGAATTGAACCGTGACACGAAAGATGCAGTTGCAGAATGAGGATGAAATGATCGCAGAAGTCCGACATTCTCTAAAAAAAGACAGCAGTGATTCCCCAGTGAAGATTAGTAATAACGATGTTTTTGAATGTTTTTCCAAAAGCCTTGCTCGGACAAGGAACAAACACGACATAACAAGAACAGTGTGATCCCCTCTAAGTCATGCTTTTAAGAGAACTTAGTGGTAGAGCTGCTGCTCGACGGACAATGACCTCTTTATGCCCGATGAAGCTTTCATTTGAATCAGCGAAAGCTTTTTGTTTCAAAATAAATTATCTTGTATAATTTGAGTTTAGATAGTTATTGAGCAGTTTAAACAGTTATAACCGCAGTTCGATGACTTTCACATCTTAAACTAGATGGTCATTGAAAAATTCTCCGTTGTCCTATGAAGGTTCAAGTCCCAGTTGCATTCAATAATCGAAGTTCTATTGTATTTGACTTTTTTTTTTTTACTTTTGGAAAAATATTTTAATTATGTTTATAATGTACTGTTGTACATCAGTTGATGACTTATACTGATAGTTTATAATTAGTGTTATCATAATCAGTAGGGTCAAGAGGTGTATGCCTATTTTGTACGTTTTGTGAAATTTGTGAGTTTTTAACTCTCTTCATGATTGGAAAAATATTGTTTTAATTGATTAAGGGGTAACTTGGCCCTTTCAAGTACACTTAAAGATATTTGGGTTGCCTTAGGCTTCTTTGCGTATAATTTAAAGTTGTGGTCACAATCACACGAACTAAATCAAATAATCGTAAAAAGTCGGGGTGACTCTATTATCAGTGGAGAAATTATAGCATTTTTTTTTCTCTTCATCTTAGAATTTATGCGTTTGTATTCAACTTCTATTGGAGCAACTGAAAATGCTACTGCTACATCTGTAGTGGAAGAATTTTTGATTAAAATAACTCATATTTATACATATATTAAATTTGACTTTTGAGGGGGGGGGGAGGAAATAGTAAAAAAAGAAAAGAATATTAGACTGTTTATATAAAAGCAGCACTTGTTTTAAAGAAAGCACGCATAACCTTTTTGCCTTTTTCAAGTATATTTGCGGCTCAGGCGAAATCCATTTGATTGTACTTAGTTAATACTTGTTTGTACATGATTTCATTCTTTTTCATTTTGAGCTTTCTACATTTTCTTTACTTCCAACTAGCAACTTTTCTTCTCTTGAAATTCTTTATTACATCCCTATTTTTATTTTTATTTTCTTCTTTTTAGAATGTTTTGTTTCATTTCATTTCTTAAGAAAGTTCTTTTGAGGGTGTTTTTCAATGTTAGCACTGTGATTTTAAAACTCTTCTAAACATTGTAAATGAAACTTTTTGAAAAATAATTTGTATCAAGTGAAAAAGCATATATATATATTCTTACATAAAAATAGCAATTATTAATTTTTCTTCATATTAAATATTATTAAAATAGTAGAAAAACGTTATGGTAAAGTATATTGCAAGTAGAACGAAAGCGTATAAACATATAATGAATGATGTTGCTTCTAAAATATTTTAATATTTTCCATCCCATCTATAAATCCAAACTACTATTATTAAATCAAAGTACAGTTAATAGTTTTCTGAGTTCAAAATTACATTTCGAAAAATTTTTCCTGTAAAAATGAGGCGTTCAAAGGATGGTAGCATATTTGCAACCATGCTCATAAGAAGGTTAAAGAGCTGTTCAAAATTTGCATGATTTTCCAAATGAGCAGCCTTAAAAAGTCTTATTACGTACTGGCTAGTGCTTGAATTTGATACGGAATGAAAACATTTTTTTTTCTTGTTTTTTCAAGATATTTGGGTGGTTTAAGAATTCCCTTTCACGGCGTTTTAATTTTTCCCTATCTAGAATAGCGCAAGTACCTTTTATGTGCTTTATTTTACAAAGTTTAATTTTTTCATTTTAACTCAGCTTGCTTTCCGTTAACTTTATCATCATTGACTCTCCTATGTCCTGCTATTCCCGCCTTCTAGCAGGCAAAACACTAGAGCATCCTCTTCCCCTAAATAGCCAACGGAGCGTTGCGCTTCTTAAAGCCTCCGATTCATAAGGAGACGGTGGTAATAGTTGATTTTACCAGAAACTGAATACGATACTGGATTTCTGTTTTCGCTGCTGTTGCTGATCGTTGGATCTCTATTTAAACTACTATACTGGGATCCCCCCCCACACACACACACTCAAGCGCACTGTGGGGCCAACCTTCAATAATGGACCAATTGTTAGGCAACGTTTTGATCATTTTGGAAAACCCTTCACTAGTGTCAAAAGTTAAAAATAATGAAATCTTTGTAAAATGACGCACACAGGTGACTGTATGTGTGCTAATATTCTAACCTTTCTGATCGTGTGGATCATGAAACTTTTTTGCGTATGGAGAAGCGTGGATCTTGTGTACCATACGAAGCGATAATTTTGTTGATAAGAATCTTTTTATAGGTATGGCATTTTACAAAGTTTCAATTATTTTTAATTAAATTCCTTGTGAATCTTTCAGACTATTATGTTGAATACTGAAATCGCATCCAAAAATAGACCTACGCGCTATTCATATAAGAAAGTATTACAGAAATATTGTTTACTTAAGATTTTTTTCTCTTCGATAGGTTAGGTAGCGTACCCATACTATGTGACCGTTTAGAGGGGGGAGGGAGGTCTTCAAAATACTACGCTCAGTCACAGGAGCGGAGGGGGTGGCTTAGATTTTTGTTACGCGCCATATTCGAATATAGGTAGAAAAAGCGGTATGGGTACGTTCCATGGGCGCCGGCAGCATAGGGCAAGGGGGGGCAATGGCCCCCCCTGGATGTTTGTATGCAGTGTTTTCCCTTGCTTTTTTGCTCTTTCCAACATGGTAACCATGCGTCAAAGTAGTCTTTGCCCCCCCCCTGGAAAATATTCTGCCGGCGCCCATGGTACATTCCCGTACATACAACTATCGTGGATGTACTGTTAAGCAACTTGTAGAGAATTTTTTTTTTTTTTTTTTTTACATAATCCGACAAAGTTTGCATAGTTTCTTATAAAAGACCAGGTTTTAGCAGACCTAAGTAGCTCAATAATTGTGATAACAATAAAAGAATTAAGTAATTTCCACAAAGCACACAATTATACTATGAACCGGAAAATAAGTCTTCATAGAAAGCAATTTTCAATTAAGTTTTTAGTTAGAATAGCTGTACTTAAACACAAAATTCATATTGGTTACATTTTGAAGCAAGAACTATATATATATACACTAGCAGCGTGGCCCGGCGTTGCCCGTGCAATGAAAGAGAAATGCCATTTACCTTAAATGTAGATTGTAAAGGGAAGGTATGTGAATCCTGCCGCTGGAATGATAAAAAAAGGACACGGGATTTCCCGCAGCAACAAAAAAAAAAAAAAAAAAAAAAAAAAAAAAGAACACGGCACCTAATAGAATACAGGGGTTGCCAGTAATTGGACTTCGCTAGGCTGGAATGTGAATCCTGCCGCTGCAATGATAAAAAAAGGACATGGGACTTCCCACTGCAACGAAAAAAAAAAAAATGAACAGGGCATCTGTTGGCGTACAGAGACTACCGGAAATTGGACGTGGGTAGACTGGAATGAGAATCCTCCCGCTGCATTGATAAAAAAAGACATGGGATTTCCCGCTGCAAAGAGGAAAAAAAAATGACCACAGGGCTTGCCAACGATCCGAGTTACCGATAATTTGTCGTGACTAGGCTTCTCCCAATTCTACCTATCTGAGTTCTAATATGCAGTTTTATCACTAATACATACGCACCAACGGAAAAAAATAAACAGTTTCCAGTCATCAATATAATAACCAGTCTGCCTGAATTTCGCGTAGTGGCGGCGCAAAAGGGGCGGTTGGTGGATTACATTAGCACGGTCGCCGTCCTATCTCTCTCAATCTCCAGCTCTCTCCCTCCTCTCTCTTTCACCAAGCGCGCCGTAGGGACCTTGAAAGCCAGTGGGGGAATGATAGCTACATTCATTTGCGGAAGCGGAACTTGCAGTCCAGAGAGAATTTTAACCTGTGATCTTTTCAGAAAAAAAAAATCATATAAAAAATCTAATAAACATTTCTGCACTGTTCAAAATTTAAAAGAGGGAGAAATAAATGTTTAATCAGGGATAAAAAGATGGAAAAATTTTGCCCATTAGATTTTTCGATGCTACAGTTTAGAAATAGCATATTTTTAAAAGCAGTACATTTTCTTCGAAACAGGATTTCCTTTAAAAAATTCCCCAAAATCGGCAAATGTAAGTACGATTTTGTAACAAATTTTATTTCAAAAAGAAATGTAGTTTCCGGTGATATAAAAAATATAGTGTTCGGACGAAAATTTAGCTCGTGATAATGTAAAATGCGAAAAAAATGGCCAAAAACCTTACAACATAAAATAACTCAAAAACTATTAATCCGATTAATTTCATTTTTACGGCATTAGCTTTCTCTTATCTTATTTAGTCATTGTGCCAAATTTGGTTTTATTATAACCTTCATAACGTAGTCTGATTCTAATGAATTTACAACTTTATAGCTCACTAAAGTCAATCATTACTTGAAATTTAACTCAAGGATTTGTTTTATTCTGTTTTTTGCAAAGAGAACTAAAGAAAATAACCACATTATAAATACACAAATATATACCCCCAGGTTCACAATCCATTATAAAAGTTACATCCTGCCTGATATTAAAAATTCCGCCAGTGTTCCCCCCCCCTACACCCTGTTGCTGTGGCAACGCGCGCCGAAATTGTTAGGGAAGTAGCTGTATTAAAGTTATACCTGTCTCGCTACGTCGTTAATCTTTTGACATGTACCTTTAATATTGTTTTACTTTCGTATCGGCAAGTTGCCGACTTGTTTCTGCCGCCTGTACACACCTTCTGCTCTCATTGGCTGAAATGCATGGCGTCACGCTTGCGTCATGGGAAAAGTTCGGTTCCCGCCGGTTTGGTGCGTTCGTTTTTCTCCTCGGTTCCTCTTAGCATTCATCTTTCATTTCCGAACACGGAGTATGTAAATTTTATATGTTTAAATGGAAGATGTGACCGACGGTCTTCCGCCTTTTTTCTGATGTCTGTTGTTGCAAACAGTTGTGTGGACTGTCCTGTGAGGAGCAGTTGCTCTCCTTTTTATTTATCAGTATTTTTTTAATAAACAGCTTTTATCTAAAACTTGTCTGTTTTAAATGCAGAAATTTATACTGCCAATGCTTTTACTCTGCTAAATGTTAGATTGCAGAAGTGTTAGTTTTTAAACCTGTAATGGGTAGTTCTTTTAAAACCCAATTCTGTAGTCTAACAGAAGATGGGTTATGGGCCCCAGCGTGCCCTTTAATCCTGTCCTGCGAAAAAGAGTGAGTGATGTGTCCTGGTGTTTTGATGGCTGCCGATGACTATCTTTGCCGCCCTTTAACTATTGACCACCGATTCTACTGATGTTCAAGACGGCGGGCCTTTCCTGTGTCTCTACTGATGTTCTAGTGTTGAAGCCCTCTTTCTCTGAAGTATCCAAGCGGTTCCTCTTATGCCTGTCTGATTCTCCTGAAAAAGAGCTGACGTTTAAGATGGCGGGCCCTTCCTCCAAGTGCTGCTGTTCCAGTGACCGATGGTTCTTTCCAGATTAGTACCCAAGTGAAATTAGCCTTCCAGTTAACTTCCAGTGTGAATCTTTTACAAGTGTTTCAAGTTATTGGGGGACATTTTTCGAACTCTGGGACATTGTTTTCAATATGGTGTTTCAAGTTATTGGGGGACATTTTTCGAACTCTGGGACATTGTTTTCAATATGGAGTTTCAAGTCAAAATCGAAGCGTTGGGGCCGAACAATTATGACACGTGGTGTCGTGACGTCAAGGTCCTTTTGATGGACAAAGATGCCTGGGAAATTGTGAATGGTGGAGAAACGGCTCCAGTGGCAACTGAGAATAAAGCACCTGACCCAGCTGAGGTGAGATCTTTTAAATCTCGTAAAAAAAAGCATTTAGCATTATTTATTTAAATGTAAGTGATGAGTATAAAAGTTTAATAAGTGATATAGATGATCCGAAAGTAGCATGGGATACTTTGAAAAATCATTTTAGACCTGACTCAAGGGCAAGAATTATCGGCTTAACCGACTTATTTTTTCAGTGTCGAATAGAACCTGGTGAGGATATTGGTCTTTTTGGAGCTCGTCTCCAAGGTATTGTAAAGCAATTGGAAGATGCCGGAAAAAAGCCTGACGAATGGCATCATGCCTTTCAGTTAATAAGAAAACTTCCCCCCGAATTTTTACCAATTGTACAAGCCATTTATCGCTGGGAAGACTCGGAGTTTAAACCATCTAAAATTTTGACTGAATTAATTGCTGAGGAGGCACGGTTAAATCAAAGCTACCGCGATAACGAAATTGAAACTTACAATACCACTAAAAGTACATGTACACATGCACATAATACGAATTTGCAGGGTAATTCAGTACAAAAGGAAAAACGTAAATGCTTTAGATGTGGGAAAATTGGTCACTTAGTTGCTCAATGTCGCGTAAAACTGCCTCAAGCACGTAAATCTTTCAAAAATAAAAATTTTAAACAGACAGGAAATCATCTTGTAGAGGTTAGTAACAATGTTGATAATTTTTCTTCCTGTAAAAAGTACTGGATTTTCGATACCGGAGCTAGTGCTCATTTTTCTTGTAACAAGGACATTTTCACTAAATTTGAACCTGTAAATGATACCTCTATGACAATTGCTGTCGACGGAATTTCATTTCCGGTAGAGGGAAAGGGAGAAATACGATTCTCTGTTAACAAATCTTTTAAAGATATTGTTTTAAAAAATGTATTGTATTCTCCTAAACTTAAAAAAAATTTAATATCTGGCCGTAAACTAGACTCGGCAGGGTTCACATTTTTAGGAGGAAAGGGAAAAATAATTGTTAAAGATAATAACGGTAAAATTCAATTCACATCTTATTTAAAGAATGGACCTTATTTTATATACCCAAAGTATCCGCATCTAGAAAATAAACATGAAGCTTTGACAATTAAAAGTAACGATCCAAATACATGGCATAGAAAGTTTGCTCCCATAAATTTTAAACAAATTGTTGAAACAAGTAGAAAAATTGTGTAACAGGTTTACCAAAATTGACGAATGCAGAAATTTCATGCGAACCATGTAAATTATTAAAAAGTAGAAGAATATCACATAAACCTCTTTCAAAAATCAGGTCCGAAAGACCTTTAGAATTACTCCACATGGATCTGTGTGGTCCCCTCCCCAAAGCATCACGAGAAGGACATTTATATTAGGTTGTAACGAAAGTTTCCCGCCACCGCAAACATCGTCAGAACACAGTTCGCATTGGCGTATTTGCTCATATTTTGTCGAACTATTTTTGACATTTGAAAGAAAGAGGCTTACTTTATAACACTATGTTGTGAAATCTCTGAAAAATATAGTTATCATTAAGTACAAGGTGTCTCCAAGTGGAACTATAGCTCTAGAGGATTAGAACCATCATTAGCTTCCAGTTGTGTTGCAAAAAGTCAGCTCTAGAATATCAACAAATTATGAGTACAGCTTTAAGTACTATTGTTGCAGAGGCGTAGCCAAGGGGGGGGGGTTAGGGGGTCATAACCCCCCCCATGAGGAATTTTTTGCCATACAAAATGTATATTCTTCACTACATTATCACACACACGTATACATATATATGAGTTGCAGTAGTCATAACCCCCCCCATGAAAAATTTCTGGCTACGCCCCTGTATTGTTGTATCATGTGACACTGTGCAGGTTTGGTACCGAAAGTTCAAATACAGTTATCTAAGAAGTTAGTTTTTCAAGCAGATATGGCGGAAAACTTTGGTTACAACCTGATATTTTTTAACCGTCACGGACGACTTTTCTCGAAAGGTAACAGTTTTTCCACTGAAACATAAAAATGAAGTTTTTGACGCTTTTAAGCGGCATCAAGTGAGAGCTGAAAGTTTTCTTAATTTAAAAATTCTAAATATCAGAACGGACAATGGAATGGAATTCTGTAGTTCTGAATTTGGGCGTTATCTAGATGACATTGGCATAAAGCACGAACGGACAAACGCGTACACACCCCAACAGAATGGTGTTTCTGAAAGATATAATCTTACAGCAATGGATGCTGTAAAAGCTTTATTAGCAGATTCCGGACTCGGTGAAGGTTTTTGGGCAGAAGCCCTCCTTTATTTTACTTATACAAAAAACAGAATTTGTCGTGAAGGTCAAATGAAAACTCCATTTGAGCTGTACGGAGGCAGAAAACCTTCGATAAAACATTTAAAATCTTTTGGTACTGAAGTATATGTAATTTTGCCTAAGCAACTTAGAAATAAACTTCAGAACAAGGCCCAGAAAGGGGTTGTAGTTGGGTACGCGATGAAAACTCGCGGCTACCGGATATGGATCCCCGAGGAAAGGAAATTAATCGAAACGATTAATGTTAGATTTCCAAATAAAAACGCAAGTGGCAGCGTACTGGACCCTTACCGCAAAGAAGAAACTGTAAAAACAAAGGTTGTTTTCCGTTGAAGACGATTCTGAAACGGAATATGAAACTTCGAGAGAAGATGGTAACAGTGAAATAAGTGAGGATGAATCTCCCGAGAGTAATGGGGAGGAGTCGTCTGACACCCCTCGTGAAGTAACATGGGTTCGTCAAGCAGTTCCACGTAAAGATGGATCTCGAACAGACATATATTACAAAATATTGGGCTCTAAAAAGGGCAGATTCAAATCTCTCAAACATATTGAAAAATACTGTCAATCTCACGGAATAAAATTTGATAAATCTAACTTTAATTTTTCTATTAAGTCTTCTAGTAAATCTAAGGATAGTACTGCTCAAAGCGCATCTGCATGACTAGATGTGGAAAACCCGTTAAATTACAAACAAGCATTGCAGACTCCCGAAAGTGAAAACTGGCTGAACGCAATGAAAGAAGAAATAAAAGTAATGGAGGAAAGAAACGTGTGGCAATTAACACCCAAACCAAGCAACTCGGAAGTACTAGGCAGTAGGTGGGTTTTTACCACTAAAAAGGACTCTAATAATAAAGTTGGGCGCTGTAAAGCACGTTTAGTTGCCCAGGGTTTTTGTCAGAAAAAGGGTGATTCGTACGATGAAGTTTTTAGCCCGGTGGTTAATTTTTCGATAGTTAGAATTTTTTATAGTACTTTTGTTGGTCTTTTGAAATGGAAAGATTGCCAGCTAGACATCAAAAATGCATACTTGTATGCTCCCCTCTCCGAAACAATTTTTATGAATCAACCAGAAGGGTTTGTTAATAAGAAAAAGCCTAATCATGTGTGCCTACTCAAACGTGCTCTGTACGGACTGCATCAGAGTGAACGGGAGTGGTTTTTAGAGATTCATTCTGTTTCAGAAACTCTTAACTTTGAAGCTTTTTCTTGGACAAATTGTGTCTATACATATAAAAATAAAGTAATTTTATTGCTGTACGTGGATGATATAGTTTTGCTAAGTCAAACTAATGAATACATTACAGAAGCAATTAATAAAATTAAAAGTAAATTTGATATAAAAGTATTAGGTGAAACCAGAAAGTTATTGGGAGTTCAATTTGAAAGGGAAGGGGGTGATTTATTCATACATCAAAGGGATTATATAAATAAAATTTTAAGAAGGTTTGAACGTTTTAAAGCTCCAATTTCTTCTTTACCAATCGCAAAAGGAGTAATTTTTTCAAAACTACAGTGCCCTCAAACTGAGGAAGAAGTAGAGGAAATAAATAAGCTACCATACAGAAGCGTTCTCGGATGCTTATCCTATTTAGCCGGTCGTACACGACCCGATTTGACATTTGCAATAAATATACTATCGCAGTTCCAAAATAACCCAGGGAAAATGCACTGGGATTACCTTTTAAAACTTCTAGGCTATGTACATTCAACGCGAGATTTAATATTAAACCTTTCGAATATAAAAATTTTAAAATTAGAAGTATTTTGCGACGCCGATTTTGGATCGTGTAGAGACGACAGAGTATCCATAGGTGGTATAATAGCATTAATTGATAAATCGCCCGTACTCTGGCGATCCTTTAAGCAAAAAGGTGTATCACTTTCGTCGATGGAAAGCGAGTTCATTTCTTTAACTGAAGCAAGTAAAGAGTTAATATGGATAACGCGTATCTTGCAAGAATGCAGTGAAAAACTTATTCCTTTAGAAATAGATGATCGAACTTTATGGTGTGACAATATAGCTGCAATCAATTTTGCGAAGTCTCCCATTGAGAATCACAGGACCAAACACATCGATGTAAAATATCACTTCGTACGAAATTTATTAAACGATAAACTTTTCCAACTTAAATACGTACCTTCTAAAAACAATTTAGCCGACAGTTTCACAAAACCTTTAACAAAACAAAATTTAAACGACCTGCATACTAAACTATTTAAAACTATAAATACATAACAAAATTTCAAAGTCCAGATATCATTTGATTTCTGGCATCTTTCTAACTAACGCTATGAGCATTAGTTTTGTCGGTAACCGTTTATCGGTTCTTGACGACGTTTTTTGATTTTAAAATGAATATGATGAAAGAACTGAACTGGTGTAACTTCATTATTACGTGAAGTAAGGAATGAGGACTGAAAGATCGTTAAGTTTTGTTTGTCAAGATGAATTTATTTTTTTATTGTTTCATTGTGTAATGTATGTAAATCATGATCAAGATTGCTTTTGTTAGAAGATGAATGCTTAAATTTAGCCTTGTGTAAGTTTCCTTTAAAGGAAACCTGTACTGTAATGAAATTTGGAAAAGTATTCAAAAATTTACGTTAACTTTAAAGCAAAAGTGTAAAAAAAAAAGTTAATTCAATTTCTTTAAATATACGACATAGCGAGAGGCGAGCCATTGTTAGGGAAGTAGCTGTATTAAAGTTATACCTGTCTCGCTACGTCGTTAATCTTTTGACATGTACCTTTAATATTGTTTAATTTCGTATCGGCAAGTTGCCGACTTGTTTCTGCCGCCTGTACACACCTTCTGCTCTCATTGGCTGAAATGCATGGCGTCACGCTTGCGTCATGGGAAACGTTCGGTTCCCGCCGGTTTGGTGCGTTCGTTTTTCTCCTCGGTTCCTCTTAGCATTCATCTTTCATTTCCGAACACGGAGTATGTAAATTTTATATGTTTAAATGGAAGATGTGACCGACGGTCTTCCGCCTTTTTTCTGATGTCTGTTGTTGCAAACAGTCGTGTGGACTGTCCTGTGAGGAGCAGTTGCTCTCCTTTTTATTTATCAGTATTTTTTTAATAAGCAGCTTTTATCTAAAACTTGTCTGTTTTTAAATGCAGAAATTTATACTGCCAATGCTTTTACTCTGCTAAATGTTAGATTGCAGAAGTGTTAGTTTTTAAACCTGTAATCAGTAGTTCTTTTAAAACCCAATTCTGTAGTCTAACAGAAGAGAAATGACCTTGAGAATGAAGAACCCAAGAGAAATTAGTGTCTTCCCCCTTCATTCACAGGACGCCTCCGATAAGGAAAAAATAGCGGAAAATTGCACAAAATATAAAATAACTCAGAAACTATTAATCAATTAATTTCATTTTTACGATATTAGCTTTCTCTTGTCGTATTTATTCAGTGTGCCAAATTTGGTCCAGATCCATCGAACGGTCTGGACGCGTATAGCGAACAGACATACAGACTTTCCTCTTTCATATATACAGACTAGCCGCCAAAACTGCCAGTTTCGCAGCCACATACCTTACTGTTCTTTATACTCAGTGCAGTGTTGACTAAATTTCTGGACTCATTTGAATGAAAATCATTATTCTTTGTTTTAACTAACGACTACTTATTCTATTATATCTCGTCAGTTCTAACAGTATTTGTCATTAAATTTATTTATATTAGGGTTACTACACATTTTGGGCGTCATCATGAAAGCCCATGTTGAAACAGCAGATGGCTAAATTGTGCTTTAGCTCACTGCATAGTGTCATTTTATAGATGGGCGATTAATGCGCCAAGTACTGTAAATTCGATATTTTAAAGCTGTGAAAAAGTCCGAAAGATCTTGCATTTTTGTGTACCCATTATTGTTATTTTGTAATGTACCTACTGCGTGACGTATGCTTGCTCCAATTGACGTCACTGAACTGTTAATTTGGATTTTTGCATTGCCGTTCGCAAAGTGGAAATATAGTCGATTTTGGTACCGCATACGTTAGCGTATTATGTAAGTAAGTAGATGCGTTATTGTTATTGCAGGCATTTTTTAGATGCCTTTTTTTTTTCTTTAGGACCGCTCGGCATACGTGGAAATAAAAGCTTTAGCCCCCTTTCCCCAATAGTTTACGAATTTTGGAAAATGTTCTAAGACCTACTTTAAAAAACTCACGTGCATGCAGAATTTCGTATAATTAGCTCCTGTAGTTTTGGCTGGACGAAATATTGACATGCGAATAAACCACATTAATTTCCTGTGCCCCTAGTAATTTAAAATTCAGTTTGCTCCATTCGAGTACGTTATCCTACTATATATAATTAAGCGGATCCCTGACTCACTGACTCTGTAACGATTCCAGTTGAACCACTTGAAAATAAACCTTTTATCACAGTTACGCCAAAAAGTCTAAAAGAATTAATCACAGAAAACGTAATAAAATTACAGTTTGTATGATCGCTTGGCATTTTTCATAATTATGTAAAGAAAACAATCTGCGCTACTTTAAAAATCTGATTCACCTGTTCCCTAATTTTTAAACGATTTTTTCCTATTTCCAGGTCCCTTTTATTTCCGAGAGAAAAAAGTTAATAATTTGCTTGACAGGGAAATTAAAAGGCTTTAAAAGGAAAATTGCGATTCCAATTAGTTTAAAATTTATTTCCAGATTATCCAGTTTAACCGTTTTCCACAAGTAAAGTGATTTCCTCTGCATGAAAATTGATATAAGACCGTGACGAACAGCAAAACGAAGTTTTTCGAATGCGAAAAGTTTCCGCACGTTTCCTGAAAAGTGTGAAATTCCGATTTCGGTATATAATAAAAATTGAATATGACGTTATTTATTTTAAGCAAACGAAGACTAAATATATTGAGTGTAGATATATTTTTGTCTAATCCATTTTCCAGCGTCTGTTGTTATTGCCTCCACAATGGGCTTTATCTTCTAGTTGTACAATATCATAAGCACCTTCGCATGGGACTGAATTTTCTTATGGCTTGATAGATTCGAGCAGTTCACTTTAAATTCTAGTTACGACAGTGATTTCTTAATCCATCCGTGAAACCTCGCGTAATCTTCAATTGTCTGCCTCAGTCTGCTGAAAAATGGCCTGCTTTTCCCCTTACAGACGAAAATGCGCTTTGTTTTTTATTCGTAGCATGCTGTATGATGCAATCCAAGGAGTCTGAAAAGCGCATGCACAAGAGAACGTACTTTGTATATCTTTCATCAAAAGAGGGATAAATATTTTGTAAAAATAATTAAAGTAAAAAGTGGTCTTTTATAAATATAGCACTCTTGCAGATTTAAAATAGAGATCCAGGTTACTTCAGATTATATGTTGCTTATTTTACCTTCCAATATTTAAAGCCGTAGACTTTGCATTTTCTTTGCCTTTGATATATGTTTGAAATGGGTAAAGTATGCTCAGCAGTGGCCCAGTCGGTTTAAACTCGGCTTTCATGGAAACACCGAGGCTATAGCCAGCTCTGGGAGATTGAACACCTCTGTCGACTGAATCGGGAAGGGAACGGGTGAACTTTAAATTTGTTCGTGGCTAGGCCCTCCATTTTCAAACGATTCCGCTTGGGGTGCCAATCTAAGGGATAGGTTTCTCGTCTCAAATGGGTTCAAAATGAGAGGACCCTGATAGTATGTCGGTTTTCCTGCCATTGGGGCTCTATGAAATAGAAGCCCACAATTTCGTTCGTCGCCGACTTATATGGATAATCTGACAGCATTAGAGGCAACAAGAACATTCCAGTGTCGACTGCCTTTGTCGGGAGAGTTATAATAACTGACCTCTCATTATTTTAATAGCTCGCCAATTTGCTTTGGCACATTCGCCGTAAACTCGTTATTACGAACTCATTCGTCATGCCTTGGTTATTTTAACTGCGAAAAAAGTCACTGTCCTTTTTGGCATTCTTAGAATAGCAGTGTAAACACCTGAAATTGACAAGTGTGGGGGAAAGCTGTCCAGAAAAATAGCAGACATAGTTCCAGAGACATGGTGTTTAAAGAACAATCATTTGTAAATTGAAAAGGAAAAAGGAAGTTGCAGAACAACAGAGAACGCGCACGATCAGCACACAATGTTCATTTCTGAGCGACTGTTTGTAAACACTCCTCCTAACACAAGACTGGGAAATTACGTCAATTTCGTACAATTCTCTACAATTCTATCGCAACCAATGCGCATATTGGAGTAGTCTTTAAATTCTCTAACGTATTTTATTTTTCCTTTGCTTGGTTTAATTTTTCTTTTTATGTGTGTTCAAGAATGTTTGTTTGTGTGATTTGTGTGAGTATGGCAGCACTACGGTAGGGCGATCTGAAAAGGTTGGGAGTGCCTTGGTAGGAGGCCTTTCTAAGGGATTCTAACGCGTATAACGCTACATCTGGAGAAAACCTACCAAAACTCCAGACCATTAGATCGACAACTGGGCGATGAGACCCGAACCCGTTAGTGTTCAAGCGTGATCTTACACTCAATGGGGCCGTCCACAAACAATGTCACTCTAGGAGAAGAGGAGAGGAGGGTGTCATGAAATTGTCACAAGGGGAGGGAAGGAAATTTTCATTATATACGACGTCATATATTTTGATTAAAATTAAATTTAAAAAATTAAATCGGCTAATCAAATTTTGAAGTTATTTTGAAATTGAAGTGAACAGAATAGGAGGATGTTTTTGTATCTCTAGAATATCGTATAGTGACTAAACGTAATAAAATAATGACTAAACGTCATTTTATCGTGTACTACGCCTGACTTAGATAAAGAATACACCTGAATAAGTTTTTGAAACTTTCATTCAGTTCGAATTGTGCACTTTTCTGCGCAGCTTTTCCCATAATATTTCCAGAAAAAGGATGTTAGAAATATCAATTTTAATTTTGTTTAATCACACTCGTGAATAATGATACAGGGAAGACGCATAGATTATGATACGCTTTTAATATATAGCGCTTTAGCGCGTATTTAAAATCTGAAAGTATTTTAGATTTTCTTACTTTTTTTTCCTCCTTTCCGTTTTTTGATAACGACCAATATAATTAGAGGCTCTTCGGAATTAATAAAAGACGAAAATAATTACCTATTTGTAAGTTTTATCATTAAACCTCTTATTTTTGTAACCAGGGGCGACCCGACACGGTAAGTAAGGTAAGCATCGCATCGGGGCACCGGCATCGAAGGGGCGTCATTTCGAACTCAAAAACTAAGTAGAGCATAAAAAGGGGCGTCTTTTTAAAGTTAGCAGGGGGCGCCACTTACCCTAAGTTCTGAATTCCATTCAGAATCTGAGAGATTTCAGTGCCAAGGAAGCCGATGAGAAACAGAATTCTCTCCCAACAAGATTATTAAGATGGCGAACCAACTGGTCGCCCAAGGCGGCAAGTAAATAAGATAAAAAACAAGCTTTAAAGCTAAAAGGGGGGGGGACCATAAACTGAAAAACCATAAAAAGTAAAAATCCATAAAAATCATCCACCAAGACATGAATCTTGAGCTAAAATATACAAAATATGTAAAAATACATAATCCAAAAATACTAGAAATAATAAATCCGTTATATTTCTCACTTATATTCCTCCCTTTTTGGAGTAAAGCATTCAGGGTAGGTTTTGAGAATAGACTTGGCTAGTAGCAGAAATTCTTCAATTTAAAGAAAACTTCCTCCTATGGTAAATGAATTATATTTTCTGCTTTCAACCTTAATCTATTTTCTCGAAATATAAATGCACGAATAATTGTTATTGTTATGCCGTCAAAATGTCATTAAAACAAACAGTTAAAGTTTAAAATAAAATTTTAAATACGATCTGCAACGTTGTAGCTCTTTTCTAAACTGCAAGAACATGCTTATGTAAAATAGCGTAGGGAACAACAAGTATATGGTTGTGTATATTGACGCACCCACGATTTTAGTTAAGGGGGAGGAGGTAGAAATACTGTAGAACTTAGTTACAGTGACCTGTATTTAGCAACATCTCTATTATACCGTCAAAGTGTTGTACATCATTCAATCACTCACTTATAACACAGAAAATTGCTTATAACGTCAATCTTATAGCGTAATAAACAATCTAGCCCTTTCAGTGATTTTATGTAACAGCTTTTAACTGTAAATGTATTATGCTGTGTGTTTTGACCTAATACTCAACATTTTTTTTTTCTTTTGGGGGAGCCACTTTCAAACTAATTTGACGAACGACTCTTAAATTTAAATTCTTAAGTGTCTAATTAATCTATTTTAAATCGTCAAGTATGTACAGTTCCCTATTTTTGAAAATTTCAGTTTTATTTCTTCAAGTTTAGAGGGGCGGGGGCTTTACCCCCTATAGCCCCATCCGTCGGTGCTCCAATAATTATGTAATATACATGTGACATTAGGGAATGTGAGTGTGGTGAAGTGTGAAAGTGGAGGAGAAGGGGTGTCGGAAATATTTAAAAGGCGTGACATCATTTATAAAAACCAATGCAGCGTCCAGCAGTAACTTCTGTATGAGGTGAAAAGAAGTGTCAACGCCTCACGTTTTTAAGAACTATATATTACTTGATATTTAAAAAAAAAGTATCATTTAATGAATTTTCTAAGTACCTCCGACGATGGTCAATAAACTAGGATGGATATGTGTGTTGCAGTAAGTGTTTGAGCTTGAAAATTTTATACCTTTTAGTCCAGCTCTGAATAAAAACTTGATTCTAAAATCGTATTTATTATTCCATCGGCTATTAAATATTCTTTTATTTAATTTTTAAAAACTCACGTTACGTCATTTGAGTTTGTATATATAACATTTTGCCTTACCTATTTTGTTCTGGAAGACTTCAATTTCTATTCTTAGTTAATCTTGAGTGTTGTGTTGTGGGATTAAGGCCGATTAGCTACGCATGGGCTCTAGGCCTATGGGGGGGGTGCCCTCCGTGGGGGGGTCTTTCTAAGTGTCCTAACCCGTATTTACGCTAAGTTTTGGAGAAAACCACGGAAAACTCCGAACGGTTAGGTGGACGCGGAACGGACGCGCGATGAGACCCGAACCCAGGACCTTCACACTTCGCCCGTCTACCATTTCTAGTGGCATAACCATTACGCCATGGTGAGGCTAGTTAATCTTGAAGTAGTTCCCCTAATGATTAGATAGTTGAATTTGCGCTCAAAAAAGTTAGCACTCCAAACCTTTTGTTTCTTCTTTCCAATGGCCCGGCAGCTCAGACTTATGGCTTGACCCCTACGAAGGCCGGAAATATTAGTCCTTTATTTATTTTGGGGGTGCCTAGTAGGCAGCGCAACGTTCCCTCCTGTGAGTGGTCATATAATATTGAAGCTGTTAGTCCAGTGACTAAGGCGTATTATAGGTAACTGATTAGGGAATGCAATCCCGCACTGTTTATCATCTTGCGGGATTTCGGGATTGAGATTAATTGATCCCACGGGATCCCGCAATCCCGCGGGATTGACATTTCATTTAGCTAGGGCTTCATTTCAACAGAGAAAAGTAAAAAAAAAAAGTAAGATTTTAAGCACTATGAAGCTAACTTTAATAATAATTAATCTTATAAGATAATTTATACAATATCTTACAGAAATATGAAAATTATAATAATGATTTTCAGAATGATATACTAAGTTATGTCTTAATGTATATTAGTATTAGTTATGTTAGTTGCTAAAAATCAGGAATTTACAGAAAAATACAATTTATAAATTCATTCACATACTTACGTTATTTTCTTAGTTGTTGGAAAAAGAACGTACAAAATCGAACAAATCCAATGAATTATTTCCTAGTCTAGATTTAACTTTAGTGAAATAATTAAAAGTGTGAATTTTAAAAAAAAAATTAAACCCTAAAATGAAAACTTTTATAATTAATTCTTGACTGTTCACTAAGAGATAAATTAATATGAAATATTTCAGTTCATTTGGGACTGGGAAGTTTGCGAAAAATTTAGATTACGATGTTTAGATTTAGATGTTTGATCCAGACTCCTATTAGAAGATAATTTAAAGAAAATAAAACTTTAAATAAAAATTTTTAATTATTGATTCGTTTACTGTTAGATAAGAGACGTGATTATTCAAAAATTTTCGGTCTATTGATTAGGAAAGCGGCGTAAAATTTTAATAAAAAATAATTTATTTTTCAGTATCAATCCCGCGGGATTAGGATCGTAATCCCGCAAATATTTAAGCGGGATCCCGCAGGATCCCGTTCCCGCGGGATCGGGATTGCATTCCCTATAACTGATGGAATGTTGTGAGTTCGATTCTATGACACTGAAGACCACCGAGTACATACGGTGTACGTGCAAGCTAAATCCGTGGCTCCGAACAGTAGCGTAGCCAGAAATTTTTCATGGTGGTTACGACTACTACAACTCATATATATGTATACGTGTGTGTGATAATGTAGTGACGAATATACATTTTGTATGGCAAAAAATTCCTCATGGGGGGGTTATGAACCCCCTAACCCCCCCCCCCCCTTGGCTACAAGCCTGGTTCTGAAGGTATTCTCGGCAATTGCCAGCAGTTTCTGATGGGTGCCAGTATTCAGAAGTCCCAGACCCCCTTCTGATATGGATCCACACTATAGAGGAAAACTAGGAAGGACGTATGTCGGTCTGAACGACACTTTTGGTGACGTGAGCTGTTCTCTCCTAGCAAACAAATAAACCCGTTCCAGATGAGAGACATAGCACCTAGATCGGTACCCCCAAGAACTATCTTTGAACATTGAGGACATTGGAGCTACGAACAGATTTTACATACACATAGGGGAGGGGGGGGGGAATCTGACACTCGAAAAGTTGCAGTTTGTACTTGCAGTATTTTCATATTTTATTCGCAAAAAAGAAATCCAGAAATTTCAAAAACTAACTGAATTTTATGAGAACGAAGATTTGAGACTAATTTTAATGAGACTGAATATTATGAAATAATTCTGAAGAACTCTCTTCAGAATTGAAATTGTGGTATAGACGGATTTCTCACATGGAAAAATTTGAATGGCCAACTACTGCATTGGGTGGAGTGAGACTCTGCTAAGATAATTCACTGCCAAATATTAAAACACTAGCAGACCCGCACGGCGTTGCCCGTGAACCCCTTAAATTATTTGATTTACAAAATCTGACATGTAAACTGCAACTCCAGATTAGTACTCTAGGCCGCAATTATATAACAGAATGTGCAGATAATGGTTCCAGAGTTTCAGGTAAGTACTTACAAAAGCACCACTAAAAACAACTCACTGCTGTGACGTCACACATTTCTCCCATTTGAAAAAACGGAAGGGGAGTTTCGCATAGTATTCGAATGGCAGAACAATTTTTCACAAAATAATTTTTTAAACCACAGTTTTTAAGTAATTTTTTTAAAAAATTGGCCAGGTATTATAAAAGGAATAGATATAGATGAAGAAAAATAAACATATAATTTGCATTAAAATTGCTGGAGTTATTAAATATTTCAATCAATTAATCAAATTAGCTTGTAAAATCCAGGATTTTCCATTTAAATTTCTGAAAATTTGAAAATAGTAGATCATTAGACGGTTTAAACACCATGAAAATTGATTGAAAAACACTGGAGTTGAACGGTCCACACACTAAAAAACACCAGTTTTGTTCTTTCACATTTATTTAACACACTTTCACATTTATTTAAATACACAGAGCTGCCACACGCAGCTAGTCATGCTGGCACACATAACTCACTCTGTTTTTCGTTCTCAGAATCCACGGAACACAATTTTCTTTCGACACAGACCATCAACAGATGGCGCTGTTAGTCCGTAAAGGGCAACGAAACTGAACATTCCGCCCGCCTTGACAGATTATTGTCAACACAATTTAAAGCACAGTACGCATGAATTTAAAAATTATTTTTCACACAATAAGAACATATTAAAACACTCAATGAATTAAACACTATTCGTTACAAGGCAATAAACATACTTTTGTGATTGCACGCTTAAATACTCCCGATGAAGTCTTGACCACTACCACTCTCACATTATTATCCTTTCCGCGAATAATCTCGATTATTCTTCCCAGCGCCCATTTACAAGGAGGCAAATTATCCTCCTTTAGAACAACCATATACCCCTCTTTTGCCTCATTCTTCTTAAATTTCCACTTAGTTGCATATTATTTAAGTAGTCAAGGCTCCATTTCTTCCAGATTAGTTGAGTATATTTTATGATTTTCTGCCATGCCTTAAGCCTACTTTCTTTCAAATTTGTTAAATCAGGCTCTATGACTGAGGTTAGCTGTCTGCCAATAAGGAAATGTGCGGGAGTGAGCACTTCTACTTCATCAGGGTCTTCCGACAAAGGAACGAGAGGTCTCGAATTGAGCATTCCCTCAATCTGTATGGTAATTGTCAGGAACTCTTCATAAGTTAATTTGAAGTTTCCCACAACTCTTTTTAAGTAGAATTTAAAGGACTTCACTCCCGCTTCCCAAAGTCCACCGAAATGTGGAGCACGGGGAGGAATGAAGTGCCAACTGACTTCCTCACTGACAAGAAAATTTGAAAATTGCTCATCTTGCTCTCTAACAAGTTTCAGAAACTTTTTTAACGCATCATTTGCTCCCACAAAGGTTTTACCATTATCTGAATAAATTCTGGCAGCTTTACCTCTCCTGGCAAAAAATTGTTTTAACGCAGCAATAAATGCATCCCTGGAAAGATCACTTACAATTTCTAGGTGTATTGCCTTCGTCACAAAGCAAATAAAAATGCACACGTAAATTTTATTTACAGTTTGCTTACGCTGATATTTACACTTTATGTAAAATGGGCCACAAAAATCGACCCCACACACGTTAAATGGATGATTTCTGCTCACTCTATCCACGGGAAGATTTCCCATTATTTGATCAAGAGTTACAGGTTTTGCTTTAAAGCAAGTTACAAATGAGTTTACTATCTTTCTACACAATGCTCTACCCTGCACAATCCAATATTTTTGCCGTAATTGATACAGCAAGTGCTGAGGGCCCGCATGTAAAAATTTTATATGAAAGCAACTTACAATTAAATTTGACAATTTATGGGCCTTAGGAAGCAGTATTGGAAATTTTTTATCAAATGACAATTTACTATATTTAAGTCTGCCTCCAACTCTAATAACACCAGAAGGGTCAATAAAAGGACATAAATTTTTTACCTGACTCTCAGGATTTACTTCACCTTTGGCCTTGAGAGATTTCAGCTCTCTCGAAAATTCAGATTCCTGCACCCATCTTATTAAAATAAGCTCTGCCTGTTTGATCTCTCTATCACTCAGGTGTCCAGAAAGTTTTTCAACACCCGGTTTAGAGTTATGCAAAAATCTAAGAATAAAACTCAAAACATGCAATTCTTTAAAATACTTATTACTACAATTAAGAATATCTATAAAAAATGAATTGTTATATACAGCAAAGGAACAACTCTGTTCAGAGTTCACTTTCTTGAGTTCATTTTGTACATCGTCCCTGATGACACTTTCAGAGATTTCTCTCTGAGGATACTCACTATTTTTCAGGAAACTGGGGCCACTCCACCACAGGTGACTCTCGAGCATTCTCGATGGGTTCACACCACGACTGATAAGGTCCGCGGGATTCTCCTCTGAATAAACATGCCTCCATTGATCATGACAAGAAAGATCTTGAATTGCAGCCACACGATTGGCCACAAAGGTTTTTAACAAGGTCGGTTGCTTCTTGATCCATGACAGAACGATCATACTGTCCCTAATAGCACAGATGGTCACAAGAGTCGCTGTGACGTCACAGAGGGTCACAATTGTCACAGGACTGTCACATACTACTCACATTATGACTTGTGAGTGATGTGACTCTACTGTGAGGTCACTGTGAAGTTTATTTGTGACCAGTCACCAGGTGACGTCGCCGTGAAGTCACCCTGTGACTAGTATGTGATCGGTCGCTAAGTGACTCCACTGTGAAGTCGCCATGTGACTAGTATGTGATCGGTTGCTCAGTGACTCCACTGTGAAGTCACCATGTGACTACTATGTGATTGGTCGCTCAGTGACTCCACTGTGAAGTCACTGTGTGACTATTTTGCGACTACTGATTTTTTTGGACTTCAAAATGACGTCACACTGGCCACTTTTGCGACTTTGGATACATACTCATTTTTTCTAATATTTTGTGACAATTTCTTTCCTGAAACATTTAATAAATAAATCCGAAAATAGTAATTCAATAAAACCTCGCAGTTATGTAGTAATGGAATTTAGTTTAATTTATTAACTTTTAAATTATTTCGTTTAAACAAGACAATATTATTTATAAAAAATATTATTCTTAAAAATATTAGAGTTAAGAGTTCCAATCACAAGTGAAAACTAAGTACCTGTGAGTAAAATTAACAATTTCTTTCATATCCCCATGGCATATATGTTTTGATAGCGTATGTAAGGTTTAAATTTCGGATGGGGGGAGGGACTATCCGGTATTTTCAACCTTATTGTTACTAGAGTAAATAGAAATGTCTCAAAATTGCTGTTTTTTAATAATTGCTTTAAGTTTTCAGATCCCCTCCCCCTTTAAATACGTCTCTGGTATGTTTGAAAGTTCCACTACGAAAAATTTGAAATAAAACTATGGGTCTAAGTCAAAAATACTTTATTTATTTTATCTAATGCATGTTTTTCCAATTAATTTTATTTATTTTTATATGAAATCCCTTTTAGGCAAAATATAGCAAAAATATAAATCTTATCCCTCATACCTTAATATATATCAAACCTCACATGTCGCACATTACAAATTTATTTCATAACCGAATAAAAAATTTCAATAAATCATTAGTTTTTTCGGATGAATACCTAAATAAAACAGCACATTATCGCCTGAAAATAATGATATTTTTTATATTATTTAAAAATAAATATATATATTTATATATGTGGTAATCAAGAGGCGCAACCCTCCAGCAGATGGCATCACAACCTCACGTCTACAGAAACCGCAGGTTATCAGAGTCTAGGAGCTGAAGGTAGCAGATGCGAACAAGACCACGCTCGCGTAGGAGCGATGTCGGACGTAGCTCTCTGATCGCGCGTAGGCGATTCGACTCCAGAACGACCACGAGAAGGTGGCCAGTGGCTCCTGTGTGATAAGGAAACCTAACCCTGTGACAGACTCCGCTTATTCATGTTCTGCAAAATCTCTCCTTTCTTTTGTAAATAGTTCTTCTGTTATATTTAGCCGAGCAATAAACGTGATTGAGAACCGTAGGAGTGCTTCCAGTCTTATTTCGACGTCGCCATGCTGGGCTAATAACCATTAGATCCCTGGTTCGATTCTGGACCTCAACTTCTTCTTGCCTGAAAGTTTGGTGCTGCCATCTGGTGTATATTTTTGGTAACTCTTTTTCTCCGAATTTTTTCGCTGTCGCAAAACTGTCTCATCGTGACTTCTCTGAACAGTCGCAATGCGACTACACAGCGAGAGGACATAGGGACTCTGGCGTGACTTTGCTGCGGAGTCGCGGCGACTGTTTGTAACTCTATTGTGACAGTATTGTGTGGTCGCATTTCAGTCACAGGGGACTGTTGTGCTATTAGGGGTCACTCCAATAATGTGTTTTAGTCACCTCGAATCGCAAGGCTGCCTTTACTCGTCGCATCAACTTGACCAGCAGCACAGCTGCACAGAGCTCCAATCTAGGCACTGTAACCTTCTTCAAAGGCGCAACTCGGGATTTGCTGGCAACAAGCTTGATGGCAACCTCTCCAGAAGATGAACGAGACTTGCAGTAAACAACTGCACCGTATGCAGCCTCTGAAGCATCAGCGAAACGGTGGAGTTCGGTTACTTCAACATCAGAAAGGGGCAAAATACATCGACTCACTTTTATGTTGCTAATGGACTGTAAATTGGACGCAAAGTTATTCCACTCCACATAAACGTCAGAGGGGAGCTGGTCATCCCACTGAAGATTCGAAAGCCACAATTTCTGCAAAAATATCTTGGCCATAGATATCACAGGTCCCAAAAGACCCAAAGGGTCAAATAACCTTGCAATTATAGATAACACTGTTCGTTTAGTACACCTTTCTGTGGATCTCATGGACACCTTGAAACAGAAGCAGTCATCTGACGAGTCCCAAATGACTCCCAATGTCTTTGTTTCCGAGCAGGAAAAATCGTAACTAGTTCCAGTCGTGCCGAACAATTGTGGGTGGTTACCACACCATTTGTGCAATCTCATATCAGCTCAAAGTAAAATTAAAGTTAGTTGCTTTTGCAACTCGATGCATTCTGGCAAAGATTTTACACCTGACAGCACATAGTCGACGTAGAAATCATTCGTGATAGCAGAAGCCGCAAGAGGGAAACTGTGTCCTTCATCTCTTGCAATTTGAGTTAGAGTTCGTGTTGCCAAAAAGAGCGCACTCACTGTGCCGTATGTAATGGTTGATAACTCAAAAATTTTCACTGGACTGTGAAATTTTGAGACTGGACTTAACTCACTGTCTCACTCAAAAATTTTCACTGGACTGGGAAAATTTGGGACTGGACTTAACTCACTGTCCTTCCAAACGATGCGTTGTAAATTTCGCTGACTGGGATTTACGTTTATCATATGATACATCTTCTCTATGTCTGCAGTGAATGCAAACGGATGTTTTCGGAAGCGCATCATTATGGATATCAAATCCTTTTGTACAACTCCTTCATTGAGTTGCAAGCTATTGAATGAAGTACCATTACTTGTTTCACTTGAAGCATTGAAAGCAACACGCAGCTTCGTGGACGTCTTGTCTGGCCTGTAGACGCCATGGTGGGGCATATAGTAAGAGATCTCGGGTTCTGACTCATGTGTCACATCTCTCATGTGTCCCATTCTTTCATACTCATTAATGAAGTCTCTATATAAGTTTAAATAAGTTTGATCACGAGATAGCTTAGCTCAAAGTGAATTCAATCCTTTTAAAGCTATGCCTTTAGACTCGCCTAAGCAACTGGGTTCCTCTTTAAGTGGGATTGTTACTACATATTTTCCACTGGGTTCTCTGAAATGAGTTTGTACAAAATGTTCCTCAGCAATCTTAGACTCAACAGATTTAGGGGTCTCTAACTCAACGTTTTCTAATTCCCAGA
Source organism: Cheiracanthium punctorium (assembly GCA_038373885.1). Taxonomy (NCBI): domain Eukaryota; kingdom Metazoa; phylum Arthropoda; class Arachnida; order Araneae; family Cheiracanthiidae; genus Cheiracanthium; species Cheiracanthium punctorium. The sequence continues at coordinate 95,027 of JAWZYV010011764.1, forward strand.
ACTTTCTCATAGTGCTATTTAAATCGTCATCCATTATTAACCCACAATGAATTTTTTCGTTGTCTTGTTCTGTAACACTACCACTAGCCAAAAATCCAAAAACACTATTTTGAAAAAACAACTCTGAATTTGGCGAATAGAATCTTTCTGGCCTCAATAATTGATAGAATGTCCTTGCACCTAAAAGACAATCAATTTTTGGGGGAACCATAAAACTATCAGCTAAATTAATATTTGAGGGGATTTGTCCCTCAACACTTAAATATTTACTCGGAGTCAAATCAGAAATTTTTTCTACAACAAGAAACTCAAACCGTTGATTGAAACTCTTGTCAAAGCTTAAAATCTCAGCATTGACGAAACTGGTAAGTCATTGAGGAATTATTTAAACATGATATAATCACATTAATTTTTTCGTGCTTTAATCCCAATCTATTTGCGCATTCTGTAGAGATAATATCCGATTGGCTACCTACATCAAGTAATCCCCTTACAGTCTGCAAATTCCCGTACCTATCTCGAATGTAAAATTTAGCCGTACTCAACAATGTAGTTCTGTTTAGTTTATTTTGAATTGTACTAGTAGCTGAGAATGACTAATTCACTTTCTCTTTCGTAACACTAGAATTTGGACAAAAAACACTGCTATTTGCATTTAAATCAGATCTCGAACCGTCTACCTGACTTGTCATTCTACTAGTTTCACCCTTATCAATTTCACCAGACTGCTCGTTTTCTCTAGGGAAATGAAGTAATTTATTATGTGGCCGCTTACAAAAACAGTTTCTTGCAGAACACCTTTTAACATTACAATTTGGTGAAAGACACTTAAAACACAAATTTTGGGCCTTTACAAAACTTATTCTATCATTGATAGACATGTTCTTGAAATTTTGACACATAAATATTGAGTGGCTATCATGACAAACAATACACCTTGAATTAACATTCGACAGAAACACCTTAGACACACCCTTATTATAACGATTCTCAAATTTACCATTTCCAGATCTCTTTTGATCATTATTAGCTACTGATCGTGAAAATGAACTACACTCTGCTTTAGTTCCAGTTTTGGAAGCTAAGAATAAATCGCACTCTCTGCCCAACTCCTGTGGCGAAAGGAAAGATTCCCCTTGTTTAATACTTATATAACTTTTCAATTCCTGGGAGAGGGAGCTAAATATTTGATCAGCAACAATCAATTCACACAACTTAGAAAACTCCTTTACTTTACGTTGAATATAATGCTCAAAAACCGAACTAACTCTCGATGAAAATTGCACATAATTTTCCGTTGGCAACTTCACAGCCCTTTTAAACTGTTTTAAACACTCCTGTGGGGTTGGTTGAAACTCCCTCAAAACAATAGATTTAAGTTTTTCATAATCACTCAACTCCTCCTCTTTCACATGCACCATTAAATTACCAACTCTATCTCCCAAGATGTTTAGCAGAATTTCCGCTTTAAACTTGTCACAAACACATTTTATTCTGAAAGCCTTCTCGAGCGAATTAAAAAAGAGATTAAAGCACTCAACATTTCTAGGAACTGGAATCGTCAATATTTTAACACTCTTGATTAAACTCTCTAAATAAAAACTCGACACATCATCAGTAAGCGATTTGTTCTCAGAACAGGCTGTTTTAAGTTTTAATAATTCCAATTCCTTTTCCAAACGCAAAAGCGAAAGCTTTTCGATTTCCAACTTTTGATCATTTAAAATTTTTTCGCTTTCCGCCTGATCAGCTTTCTTACGCTTATCCTCTAAAATATATTCAATTGTGTTCTTCACTAGTTCGATATTTTCACTATATATCTTACTGGTTTCAATAACGCTTATCAGCTCTACGACTTTCGCGGACTGCGGAAACTCAATATTTAACCCTACACACAAACTTTTTAATTCATCTTTTTTTAACTTTGACAACGACATTTTAAATGTAGCCAAAATGTTCACTTACCCACAACATTTATTCCAAAGGAAAACAGCTTTCAATGAGAGATGCGACACGAGTTCCCATACGCCATTAACCACCAAGACTCCATTAATTACAATGTAGTTTCGCTTCACGAACAATATTCCACATTTTGTTTTTTTTAAATCTTAAATGATAGATCGCTGGTTGGACTCCGCTCTGTACGGACCAACAAATGAACGGTCCACACACTAAAAAACACCAGTTTTGTTCTTTCACATTTATTTAACACACTTTCACATTTATTTAAATGCACAGAGCTGCCACACGCAGCTAGTCATGCTGGCACACATAACTCACTCTGTTTTTCGTTCTCAGAATCCACGGAACACAATTTTCTTTCGACCCAGACCATCAACAGATGGCGCTGTCAGTCCGTAAAGGGCAGCGAAACTGAACAGGAGTTATTCAATGTTTAAGTCAAAAATCGACCATTTATAAAAATTTTCTTTAAAAATAGAAAATTGTTAATTAAAAAAGTAATTAAAATTCAGATTATCCAGTGCACTTTATCGGACTCATGAGCTTATATGTTCAAATTTTCAGAGCTTTGCATGCCGCAGGTTTGTCTGGAGACCGCACACATACAGACACACAGATTTACAAACATTCATTTTTATTATTATAGACATAGATGAAAGAAATTGCAACACTTAGCAGTATTTGCGTGAAAAAATTTCCTACCTTAACATGCTTGTTTACAGAACTTCAGGATAGACTATATTGAATGTCCTTCCATTTGGAGCTAAGACGTAAAGATTGTCGGCTTTTCCAACTCTTGAACAACCTACGTAAAGTTGACCATGGGAGAAACACGGTTTCGTAAGATCGAGACCAACAACTTTCAGCGACTGTCCTTGTGATTTGTTGATGCTCATGGCGAAACTTAAACGGACGGGAAACTGAAGGCGTTTGAAGCTGAATGGCAGATCTGAAGGGATGATTGGGATCCTTGGTATGAACACATCTTCGCCTGCTGAATGGCCAGTCATGATGGTGGCTTCAATAATGTTCGGCATGAGTTTCTTGACAGAAAGTCTTGTTCCATTACAGAGTGATGGAGGATGCAGATTCCTGAGAAGCATGATTGGTGCTCCAATATTCAATTCCAGCTTGTGCGAGGGTACTCCGGGTGGTTCCAATGTGTTCAAAAACTCTGTTGTGTAGTTAACAGCTTCATGTATGTCGCATGTTGTGTCAATGGATTTTTAAATTTCTAGGCTACCGGGCAATTCATGTAAAAGTTGCTTATTTATGACAGTGACAGCTTCATTCCTTGGGGCCAAAATTGCTCTTTGGCACAGCCATGCGTGATCAGTAAAGTGGCGTGCCACATTTGGAAACACTGCCTGTTTTAGTTCATCTTGTGTTTCCACAACTCTTCCAATTGTTTGCATAGCTATGCATCCATCTTGAGGATCCGAAATAATAGCCCCATTTCCTAGGTTAAGTAGATTTTCTGCAAAATACCGGGCAGAGGGATCACCAGTGACATGAACGCGCATGTTTGTTGACAGTCCAAGTCTTTCAATGCCATTCCAAATGTACGATGACTTAATGCAGGCTTTCACTTCATCTGCCCTCGTTCCACGGGGAATAACCGGCAGCGTCTGTCGAAAGTCACCGTCCAAGACCGTAGTGATGCCTCCCATTCTGTAATTGTTACGTTTGAGATCTTTCAAAGTGACATCAACTGCCTCGAATGCGGCTTTATGGGACATAGTACATTCGTCCCAGACGATGAGCTTGCAATTCTGTAGCACCTTGGCCTTTGCTGAATTTCTAGAAATGTTACATGTAGGAGTCTCTGTGCATGCGAGATTTAGTGGTAATTTGAAGGTCGAATGAGCTGTCCTCCCTCCTGTGAGTAGTGTAGCAGCAATACCGGATGAAGCAACAGCGAGGGCAATCTCGCTTTTTTGACGAACTTTGGCCAAAAGAAGATTGATAAGGAAAGTCTTTCCTGTGCCGCCAGGAGCATCCAAGAAGAAAATGCCACCCTGCCGTTCAAACACTGCTTTTGTAATCTTGTCGAATGCTTCCTTTTGATCTTGGACTAATTTGGGCTCGTTCTCCTCTACGTATCTTGTTAGCATATCTGTTTCCTAAATTCTTTCCATCATTTCTTCACTTGGTATGGCAGAATCACAGTTGCGAGTCGGTTCTGGAAGTCCAAAGCTTTTCAGGTTCGATCCACCCATCGATACCATCTGATCTTCAATATAGATGAGAGCTTTATTGAAGATATCATCACTGTAGTCCAGATCCATGTTCCGTTGTTGCATACGGACTTGGTGCAGTATGTCTTCTGACAGGTTCTCCTTGTGGTTGATCCATAACTGTTTTGGACCAGACACTGAGCATGTTTGCAGCATGACGGCAAAAAGGTTCCGCAATACCTTTGGAGATTGAGAGGCAGCAGCTTCTTCCAGTGCTCTATTCCAATGGTCATCGTTCTCCAGAAGTCCTTTAAGTTGGCAAGCCTTTGTAAGTTTCGCAGACCCTTCGACCAACTGTTCTCAAATCTATGAATGACTTCGAACCTCTTACTTCATGCAAAAGGAGTCGCAGGTGAAAGCATTCAGAGTTGTTTGATGAATGGAGTACACTCGTCCGAGTGCATCGGTGGACCTTATTCCTGCTTGTTCTGGTACAACCTGTCCTTGTATCCGACGGTTCCAAGTCTTGTTACTATTGCTCCAAGTGTAGTACTTTGGAAGTTGGCTGTAGAGTAGCATGCATGCAAACTCATCGTGGGTGCAAAGCTTAAAGAAAGACGTAAGTGTTGTTTCCTGAGGTGTTTCTGCCCGCTGAGCAGCATTTTCGGTCCTGAAGTAGACTCTATGTCCATTCTCAAGGTGAACATTTAGATGAACCACTGTGGGGTGACGTTCATGAATTGGAAAGCTGAGTATTCTCCATAATGCTTCGTTAGTGCTGATGTATCTGCCCATTTCATACTGGTGAATTTCATCCATGTCATTCCGTCCACTGGTGACTTCGAACACAGCCATGTCTGATCCTTTATTGACATACTTACAGATATATTTTATCGATTTTACGGAATTGCAAAATTCAACGTTGATATGCGCATTAAAAATTTTCAACAAAAAAGGCGAATAAGGAACAACCCAGGTGTTGTCTACAGAAATTTCTGATCGCTGGAAAGGAACGCGTGCGGTGAAACCACCCTCTTGTGGGCTTCTACGGCGATAGAGTGGATATCCATCTTGTCCAGTTTGTGTATCTTTCAAAAATTTGCGTGGGAATCGCTTCGTGCAAATTCAATCTTTCATGCATGGAGAGAGTGGATTTATGGATCCGCATGGGCCGTGCACCATGTGTTTTGTTACACTCGTGAAAAGTTGTGGGTCTTCTTGTTGATACGGTATTTCTGCTCTGATTAAGTCATCCACTCTGTGAACATGAACAGTATCTTTGAGCCATATGAGAATGTGAGCATGAGGGAGTCCTCGCTTCTGCCATTCTATCGTGTACATGTGACATTGAACATCACCAAAAATCTTTCCCTTTGTGATGAGACTCATCAGTGCCTTTTGCTTTTGATGAAACACTCTTGCAGACAAATCATGACGATCCTGTGGTTTTTACCCATGGAATAGTCCATGCTGTATTTCGGTCCAATTGGGATTGCACGTAAAGGTGATGAAGAGGTCTGGTCTACCGTAGTTTCTGACGTAGGTCATGGCATCTTGAGTTCGCTCATGCATGTACCTGGGACCCCCAGTGAAGCTTGAAGGCAAGATTATCAACTGGCCAATGTTTTCAACATTTCCATCGTTCATCATTGCATCTCTTAAATGTGCATACTGTTCCACTCTCAGCGTTCTCTGATTCGGTCGGATGTACCTCAGCCTTTCAGCCTCAATTTTGGCATACATGTACACGATGAATTGACGAAACAGGTCCTTGCTTCTCAGTAAAATGTTGAAGCTAGAAGAGCGCACCATAATCCTGTATGCGTAGAAGTCCATGGCAGAAATCTTCTTAGCCTGTGGTATTCCTGTAATCGGATTTCTCTGTCGCAGTTCAAAATGATATCCATCCTCCCCCTGCCAAAATAGGAGTGGATACTGTAGGGCGTCGTAGGATCTGTGCGTTTCGGGAATTCTGTGGATGGTGCCACTCCTTTCTTCTAAAACTATGTCTCTTGCTCCATGTTCTTCACCCACCATGATGACAGCCACTTCTGATGTTGCTGGTACATTGAAGCGCCTTTGATGTTCTCCCTGTGGGGTTTTGTCTGCTAAGATGACGGCTTTGAAATCAGGCCTCATCTTTTCCATGGCCGATCTGAAGCTGCGGATGTAGGAGTTATGATGATGCAGCATGTCTTGCAACTCAAGAACAGTTTTTTGTCGTGTATGTGGCACATTTCTGCAACGCTGGTCTGCTTGCTGTGCACCATCTCCCACGAAATATACTTGCAAAAATCTCGGCTCTTCGTTTGGCAATGACTGTAGACTTCCGATGCGGTTATATACTTGACCTTGCACCTTGAATGTCGGCATGTATCCTGGCTCTCTAATTTCTTTGGTTGTGCCGAAAGATGTCATCTGGAAACATGAATTGTATCTTCTGATGTTTGCCAGAAAATGTTTATCTTCGGCTGACTGTCCAAGAAGTGCGTAGGGGCTCAGGAGGATCCATTAACACTGGAAGTTGTACCTTTCCTCCACTACAGCACATACCTAGGGTTTCAACTTTCCACTTCTTTGCTTCACAGTGTTGGCACGTAATCGTCATCAATCCTACTATGCACAAAGGATCAGTGGCATAATCTACTGATGAGTCGTAATTGAAAGCTGCATTTTCAAAATTTATCCATATGCGCATTCGAGCAGCACTTCTTCCACTTCTGACCTGCAGTAGTATGGATTGTCTTTCAGGGGTGGCTTCAGCTTCTCTCCTTAGTGCATTGATTTCATGTATTTGACACCGTCTCGATTCTCTCCCCGGGGTGTTTTCAGCTTCTCTTATTTGTTGTCTTTCTCTGTCCTGCATCTGTCTTGACAGCCTTTCGGGTGTATTTTCAGCTTCTCTTATTCTTTGTTGTCTTTCTCTGTCCTGCATCTGTCTTGACAGCCTTTCGGGTGTATTTTCAGCTTCTCTTATTCTTTGTTGTCTTTCTCTGTCCTGCATCTGTCTTGATAGCCTTTCGGGGGTGCTTTCAAATTGCTTACTTATTTGATTTCTTTCTCTCATGTCTTGCAGTCTTTCTTCTCTTTGTTGGGAGGTTTCGTCTTCTCTTCTTCGATTTCTTTCTCTATTTTCTCTCTGTATCGATCTTTGACATCTTTTCTTCCTTGGTGGCATTGTTTGATATATAAACAAATTATCGTAAACAGGGAAAAAAAAACCAACTCAAACCACTTCAAGAAAATTGTGCAGAAGTTATCGTAAACAAAAAATACATAGTTTAAATTGAAAACGCTGTTGCCAATTTAGCATCATACACAAACTTTAGCATATAAACTGCAACTCACAGATTACAATTATTTTACAGAATGTGCAAGTTATAGTTCCCGAGTTACTGGTACCTACTTACAAACGCACCACTAAAGACAACTCACTGCCGTGGCCGTCACATATTTCACCCAGAAATATCGTGTAATTTGCATTAAAATTTATTTCATTTCATAAAAGAAATGCACACTACAGATTGAAATCCATTTACAGTGATGCATAAAAGGACAAATTACAAAAAACAAAATTAAAAAAGATAAAATACAGAGATAAAATAAATACCGGTCATGACTGCAAAAGTTCAAAACACTTAACTCTAAAGACTTTAAAAGACATGTTAAAAATATCCAAATCCAAAGAAAACTTTTTATAAAATTTATATAACGAAAAGTATATGTAATTATATTTTATAATTGGATCCACAAATAAATGGCTATTACGAAGAGACCTGTTCGGTACATTTACACAAATACTTTGAAGAATATCACTGCAGTCTACCATATTATTGACAACTTTATAAAAAAATAATAAACAAAAGAGATCACGACGAGAACTTAAACTAGGAAGACCAAAAACACTTCTCAAGTAAGATGAAGAAATATTCGGAATGTAAATAGGATTACTTTTGTTATATAAATAACGAGTGAACGGAGTCTGCACCCGCTCAAGAATTTTCATTTTATTTTTATAATACGGATCCCAAATAAGACTACAATATTCAAGATTAGAGCGTATCAAACTAAAGTATAAGATATTTAATGCATGAAGGTTAGAAAATTCTTTAGTTTTGCACTTAAGAAAACCAAGTTTTTTTGTAAGCTTTAGAGATAATGCTATTGATATGGATTGAAAATTCAAGTTTCCTGTCAAAAACAACGCCCAAATCAGTTATGGAATCCGAACGAAATAAGGGAAGATTATTAATATGATATGAATAAATTAAAGTTTGATATTTACAAGAATAACTAAGAATACTACATTTCATAACATTAAGAAGTAATTTGTTGTCAGCGCACCATTCATATAAACTATTAAGATGGCTCTGTAAAAGACAAGCATCAGTAACAGACCGTATCTATTTAAATAATTTCAGATCATCAGCAAATAAAAGATACTTAGAAAATTTCAAAACTGAACACAAATCATTAATAAACAAAATAAAAAGTAAAGGTTCCAAATTAGAACCTTGGGGAACACCAGAAGTACAGGTAAAATTCTCAGAAACAGCACCATTAAAATACACACAAAGCTGTCTATTACATAAGTAAGAAAAAATCCAGTCAGTAAGATTAATGTGAAAACCCAAGCCAATTAATTTCTTAAGAAGAATTCCAAAGTCAATAGAGTCAAAAGCCTTGGAAAAATCGGTATAAATGACATCAAGTTGATATCCGTTTTCAAACGAAGAAATAATATTGCTATTTAAACAAAATAAATTAGTAAGCGTAGACCGTTTAGGAATAAAGCCGTGTTGAGATGAGGAAATTAAATTTTTAACCTGCTGAAAAACTTTATTGTGCATTATAATTTCAAATATCTTAGAAAAAGGACTTAAAATAGCAATAGGTCGATAATTTTTGCAGCCATTTATATCACCCTTTTGAAAGACAGGAATAATTTTAGTAAGCTTCCAAGCATCCGGAAAAGTATAAGTTTTTAAAGAAAGATTAAATAAAATAAGAAGAGGATAAATCAACCCATCAGCACAACCTTTAACAATAAAGGAAGGTACATTGTCAACACCAACAACTGAAGAAGCCTTCAACTTCTTAAATGCCAAAAGAACATCCTCAAAAGTAATATTATCAATTTTAATGAAATCATACAAGGAGCTGTCAATTAAGGGAGAATTTCTGTCATAATCCGAACTAGATTTGTACACAGAGCTAAAGTAGGTGGCAAAAACATTAGCGACATCACTATTGTCATTAAAGCAGACATTTTATAACAAATATTGTTAGGCAAAGATTTGTTTTTATTAAAATAAGACCAGAACTTTTTAGGGTCAGAGATCAGTTTATTTTCTGTATTCTGCAAGTAAGAAGCATAATCCCTACCAATGCTGATCATTAATTTAGATCTAAAATACTTAAATTCATCGGAAATGATCGGATCCCCACTTTTTATTAAATGCCTACGAACTTTACTTTTACATTTAATTAATTTAATAGTTTCAGTGGAATACCAAAAGGGGAATTTTTTCCTTGAAGATTTCTCAGGAATCGTATGGTTTAAAACATCATAAAGATACACATAAAAACAATGCACAGCTTCATCAACATTATTAAAAGCATTCAGAAAATTCCAGTCAGTCTCAGAAAATAAATGCCACATAGTAAAAAAATCAGCTTTTTTAAAATCATAACCACCAATGCCACTATTTTTTTTAACAGCCCGAGTTTTAACATAATTAATAACAATAGACAATGCAGGATGATAATTATCCTCAGATACCAAAGGCCTATCACTGTGCTCAACAAATATATTACAAAAATTGATATTAGCCAAAATCAAATCTAAAAATTTTTTGTGACAGTTAGGTACCGCATTAAATTGGTTTAAATTAAAGAGTTGCAAAAAGTTAAATAGTTCATTTAAAATAGGATCCGAACAATTAACATTAAGACACTCTGTTGTTACAGGTAAGTTAAAATCACCACAAATAAAAATATTATCATATGTAGTGAACTTCACAAAAACATCAAAAAATTTTACATAAGTTTCACTACCAGAACCAGGAGGGAAATAAGTAACACATAAAAGCATTTTAATCCGATAGTTCACATCAATGGAGATCCAAAGACACTCAAAGTTCAAATCAGGAACATCAATCCGAACAGCAGAAAAACATTTTTTAACAGCAACAGCAACACCCCCACCCCGTTTAAAAGAACTAGTTGAAGAATCACGGTCCCTCCTAAAAATATATCTGTCATCAAACAAATCCGACGAGTCAATGTCACTGCATAGCCAAGTTTCAGTTAAAAAAATAATATCATAGTTTTCAGAAGCAACTGAGCAGAAAAAATCATCAGTTTTAGTACGCAAACCACGAACATTCTGGTAAAACATAGAGAGTCACCTGCTGGAATCCCGAATAGATTTATCGAACACAGTTCCGGAGTCATCAGAATTCACTTCTAAAACTTGATCTTTTCTCAATCTGCCGGCAAACTCCGACACAAGACATCCATCTGGCCAAACTGAAGTATCCATTAACTGGCAAAAATCACTCTCGTACACTTCAACATGGAAAGATGAATAAGTTTGAAATTTAGTCTTGAGTTTCTGGCATAAAAGAAAGTCTAAATTCAAGGGGCACAAGAAATCCGTTATCTGTTTCACTGTTGTCTCAGGACTTAATCTGGACGAAAAAATTGCTTTTCTACGTGGCAGCCTTTTCACACTACTTAAGTTCGACTCTTTCTTGGATGCATTAACAATAAGTTTACTTTTATTTTTCTTCTCATTTTGCACAGGAATACTTACAGGAATATTTTCGACAATCGGCACTGACGAGACAGAATTTATAACTGAAGCATATGTCTTTTTGGTGTCTTGAATTTTGTAGGTTTGATCGAGTCCAGAAGAAACAGAAGTCGGAGACACTAACTGACAAGCACCAGACATTTCCCTTGACTTTCTGTTAGAATTCACAATCCCATCAGGTACCAAGCAAACCTGGTTAGCGATACATTCAAATTTACTAGAAATATCCTTTCGAAAGGAAGTAAATTCATCCTTTAACTACCTAAACAAATCTTCTAAATTACTGGAGGAACGTTGGCCCACATTATCTCCAACAGATGGCACCACATAACCAACCAGCTTCCCAGTCGCCATGATATCAGCAGAAATTTCTTGAGAGGCTTCATGGTAAATAAATGATCTAATACACTCAAATTTCTTTTTAATTAAAGACTTCAACTCACACATAGCGTTCTTGGCATCGTCCCGAACCTTTGCCTTCATATTACACTTAAAATTAATTGCAGTATCTACTTTTACATAGCATAAATCAAGAGCACCAAAAAAGTCGTCCTCCATCAAGTCAAATATTTCATCCAATTAAACAAATTATCATGTAAAATCCGCAATTTTCGATTTAAATTTCTGAAAATTAGGAAATGTTAGGTCATTAAACGTATTAAATACCATAAAAAAATTTCATGAAAAGGCCCCATTAGGAAAAACGCGCCAAATAAAGAAATATCGCCAAATTTGGCGCTAAAAATAAGTCCCCAAAATTAGGTTTTCGAAGACCTACGACCCATAGAACCCGAGATTTCCAGAACATTACATATCAATGCAACAAAAAGCAAAATTTAACTATTTAACGCATAGAATACGAATTTTAAACTATTTTAAACCCCAGAACAGAGGGTTGCTCCCAAAATTCGTAACACAGGGTAAGAAAATTTCCGTTTTAGAACGGTTTTTAATTAATAATTAAAAAAAGTGATTAAAATTTTAAAATTCTGATTCTCAGGTGCACATTATCGGCATTCATGGGCTTATATATTCAAATTTTCAGAGTTCTGTGTGCAGTAGATTTATCTGGAGACCGCACACTGACAAATTTACAAACATTCATTTTTATTATTATAGAGATAGATAGATTTGGCGTAAACCTGATGAAATTTTCGTGCCATTTCATGCTTCTCAAATGCAAACGATTTGTTTTATAGTAGCATTCAGGCGAAACTCGCCAAGCAAGGCAACGTAAAAAACGGTTTTTTACTTTTGCGGTTACCACTCACTTCAAGCATAAATCTTTTCATGAGGCCAAAGTTCGCCAAACATGACGATCTAAAATCGGTTTTTAATTAATAATTTAAAAAGTAATTAAAATTACAAAATTCTGAGCTTCAGGCGTACATTACCGAAGGAATGGGCTCATATGTTAGAATTTTCAGAGTTTTGCGTCCAGTAGTTTTTTCTGGACATCGCACGCATGCTGATTTTCAGACATTCATTTTTATTGATATGGATTGGCGCAAAACTGACTAAATTTCGGTGCCATTTCATGTTTTCCAATGCATGCTATTTTGTTTCACAGTATCATGCTGGCGAAACTCGCCGAGCATGGCATCCTGAAAACGGTTTTTAATTAATAATTAAAAAAGTAATTAAAATTTTAAAATTCTGATTCTCAGGTGCACATTATCGGACTCTGGGCTTATATATTCAAATTTTCAGAGTTCTGCGTGCAGTAGGTTTGTCTGGAGACCGCACACATACAGACAGACAGATTTACAAACATTCATTTTTATTATTATAGATTGTTGCACCTCCTGGCCCCATTACCAGTCACAACATGTGAAAGTGAACGATCGTTTATGACCTTACGTCGAGTAAAAACATATCTACGAAGCACTACCCTAAAGCCCATATCACACCTTCCCCATCTTCAATTCAAGCAACACTTTCGTTCAACTGTTTTCCACAACAGTTGGGTGGAAAGGATTGTGCTATATGTATGTTCAACATCAGCAACTTTTCTCACCCGGTACGGGAAAAATTGAGTATTTTATTCAACTTGTTCAACTTCTCCGATAGACCAATCACAGGCAAGCAAACGGAGAGGCTGCAGTGACATCACAGATTCGCTCATTCCCTTTTCCAGTCAAAAGAGTTGAGTGAAATAGTCGAACAAGTTGAACGAAATACTTGATTGAATTGAAGATAGAACGTAGGGGAAGGCGTGATATGGACATAATAGAACAACCGTCCCCTGTGACTGAAATGCGACCACACAATACTGTCACAATAGAGTAGTTACAAATAGTCGCCGCGACTCCACAGCAAAGTCACCCAACAGTCCCTATGTCCTATCACTGTGTATTCACGTTGCGACCCTTCAGAGAAGTCCCTTTGGGACAGTTTTGCGACAGCGAAAAAGAGTTACCGAGAACATGCACTAGATGGCAGCACCAAACTCTCAGGCAAGCAAACGCTCCGGACCAGTATCGAACCCTCGACGTACTGGTCCATAGGCCAGCACGTTACCTCAGCGCTGTGATTACCGTGGTTAGGTTGCTTTAAAAGTAAACTGATTGCTGCAAAAGTTAGTTCTGGCATGGCTTGTTTTGGAAATTAAATATTTTTCTGGGGCATTTTATAAATGGAGGGAAAATACCATAATTAATAAATATAAATTAAAAATCTTGAAAATCTTTTTTTTTCACATAAATTATTTTAAGGAGATAATGTGCTGTTTTACTTAAGTATTCATCCGAAAAAACTAATGATTTGAAATTTTTTATTCGGTTATGAGAGAAATAAATTTGTAATGTGCGACATGTGAGGTTTGATATATATTAAGGTAGGAGGGATAAGATTTATATTTTTGCTATATTTGACCTAAAAGGGATTTAACATAAAAATAAATAAAATTAATTGGAAAAACATGCATTAGATAAAATAAAGTATTTTTGACTTAGACCCATAGTTTTACCTCAAATTTTTCCTAGCGGAACTTTCAAACATACCAGGGACCTATTTAAAGGGGGGGGGGGAAAGGGATCCCGGGCCCCGAAAACTTAATTATTAAAAAACAGCACTTTTGTGACATTTGTATTTACTGTAGTAACAATAAGGTTTAAAATACCGGATACATTGTATCCCCCCCTCCCCCATCGAAATTTAAACCTACATACGCTATCAAAACATATATGCCATGGTGATTTGAAAGAAATTGTTAATTTTACTCACACATACTTAGTTTTCACCATTGTGATTAGAACTCTCAACTCTAATATTTTTAAGAATAATATTTTTTTTATAAATAATATTGTCTTGTTTAAACGAAATAATTTAAAAATTAATAAACTAAACTAAATTCCATTACTTCATAACTGCGAGATTTTATTGAATTACTATTTTCGGATTTATTTATTAAATGTTTCACGAAAGAAATTGCCATAAAATATTAGAAAAAATGAGTCTGTTTCCAAAGTCGCAAAAGCGGCCAGTGTGATGTCATTTTGAAGTCCAAAAAAATCAGTAGTCACAAAACAGTCACACAGTGACTTCACAGTGGAGTCACTTAGCGAGTGATCACATACTAGTCACATGGTGACTTCACGGTGATGTCACCTGGTGACTGGTCACAAATAAACTTCACAATGACCACACAGTAGAGTCACATCGCTCACAAGTCACAATGTGACTAGTATGTTACAGTCCTGTGACAATTGTGACCCTCTGTGACGTCACGGCGACTCTTTTGTGACCATCTGTGCTATTAGGGTATGGGCAAAAGAAGATTGAATAGATTAGCTCTTCCTAAATATTCATCGCGAACATACACCATCTGCAGAAGATATTTTAGATGAACTGGTAAAAAATTTAAGAAGATTAGATTTAAAACTCACTTAAATGTTAATCTCAGAAAATAAATTATGTAAACAATGCATTTTCGTTTAGATAAAATATAAATAGTTTAAGCAGACGAATAGCATTATTTACTTTCAAATAGAACAACATTATTTATTTTCCACCACAGAAATCTTTCATTATTTATTTTCCACCACGAAATATTGTATCTCTTTAAACTAAGTCAGTGGTTCTCAAACAATGTATCCAACGGAACCCTTTTCTTACCACATACTTAGCAACGGAATCCTTGAATAAATATTACTTAAGGAGAAACTAAGGGCCTATCATTTATTACTCATTAGACAAACATAAAAACTAAACAATATAAAGCAGTATAAAAATGCAGATAAAATACTTAAAAAGGTGAGTTGCAGGCACGAAATTTTTAACGAATTTATACGGTAAATGGATGAAAAATATCAATGGGATGGATGGCTTTGTTTTTGACTGTCACAAAGTTCTTCAAAATTTGGTTGTATTGACGGAAATTTTAGTCGCATATCATGTTTTGCGTCTAAATTATTCCGGTGTTTAGTTCATTGATGCATGCAGAAAAATGACGTGGAAAACCCTCACAAAAGAACATTTGTTTCGAAAGTACACAGGTAAGGCAGGAACTCTCTAGACAACAGTGATCCCGATAGCCAGTTTTAGCCCAAAATATATATCTGGAACTCCCATAATCCCGCCGTTGCTAAAAGGTTAATTATATATAAGAGCTTGGTGAAAAATTAGGTTAGAAAATCAATTAACGGATTTTCTTTAAAATTTCGATGATGTTTTAAAATTTCTCGAGGAACCCCTGGAGGGTCGTTGCGGAATCCTAAGATTCCGCGGAGCACACTTTGAGAAACACTGAACTAAGTTATGAAAGAGACAAACATTTACTTATTTGATTCTTTTTTATCCACAAATTTTTACTTCGGACGAAGTGCATTGAGTTAGCGATATTAAAGCTATTTGAAAAAGTAAAACTAACTTAACCCTTGAGAACATAAATTAAATAACACTTATTATAATTTTGTTAATAGATTTATAAACTGAAAACTATAATTAAAGTCAAAGAGTGACGATTATATTATATTCTAAAAATACACTAATTTTCTTCTGTACATGCTGCCCCTTTCTGGTGCATAAATGAGAATTTTATTTTTGTACTTTATTTATGACTTTAATTTTTTTATCGACTGTTGAGGGAGGCGAAATATCTTGAACCATCCTTGCATTTGTACATTAGGGTCGTGCGCTAGTGGACTTGAGAAATGTCAAAATTCAATGTTACAAGGAAACGGCATAATGCCAAAGACTGGGAAAATATTAAAGGCTCCTTTTTAGTGCAACAAAGGGACGGCCAAAATCAACTCACTGTTTTTATTCTATCGACTATGTACCTAGATAAAGTAGTGCCCAAAGGCAGACAACAAAACTGCGCTCTTTTCTCTTAGGAGGAACGACACCGATCGCTTTCATTTGCAGAGTGATATTTCTTGAAATTTCTTTAGAATGACCCTTCATATTGGTTTCTGTCGTGAGAAGTCATCATGCAAATGAAAAAATCATAAATTTAAGTTCTAAGGATAGGAATTCAAAATATATATTTTACTCATTTTAATCCCTTCGCTTCCGTGATTGCGAGGACTCGACGGCAGCATTTCTCCCTCCTGTACCCATCGTTCCCTGTGCATGGGTCTTTGAATGCCAACGGACCAGAGTTTGCTCTGGATGCATTTAAAGACCCTTGGACCCAAAGAACGGTGCCGGTCAGCGAGACTTTATATCTGTTCCATGTACATCAAACTTATTAAAAAATAATCAGGAGTGAATGTCTTCTGACTA
This sequence comes from Cheiracanthium punctorium, assembly GCA_038373885.1. Lineage (NCBI taxonomy): Eukaryota > Metazoa > Arthropoda > Arachnida > Araneae > Cheiracanthiidae > Cheiracanthium > Cheiracanthium punctorium. The sequence continues at coordinate 111,710 of JAWZYV010011764.1, forward strand.
AAAATTACATTCGTGCAGCACTTGACTTAATTTTAAAAAGTACATTATTTTTTATAATATTTATTATTTTTGGCTAACGCTGGTCCACGAAATATTTTTCGTACTTTTGCCGGTCCGCAGATGTAAAAAGGTTAGAAACACTAGACTGAGGGCTAGTTGGCTTTGCGGTCATCAGGCCCTACCTAGAACCGACCCTGTCGACCGCCTTGATTGAATTTGACAATCGTACTCGCTTCACAGCGGGCACATTTTTTACCGTGTAACACACCGTTTAGAGTGAGAATCACCCGTACACATTTTACTAATCTCAACAAATATCATGCTCCGGTAATGACTGACAGAAAAGATGACATTTGTAAAGCACTGCGAAATGAAAGAGAACGCAACTGCCAATCACAATCCGCGCGCATTTTTCCACTTCCGACAGTGGCATCCGCACTTCGGAAACATCCTGGTATTAAATCAGCTCAAAGCACATTTTTACTTTTTATTTATTTATTTTCGAATCACCCTTCCCTCTCTCTCTCCCTCCCTCACTTTTAGGTCACGCCAAGTAGATTTTTTTTAATCATAACAAAACAACGCTGGGAGCCGCGGAGAAATATTTGAACGAACGAACACTGGTTCTACAGGTATTTTCCCTCTCTGTCCTTCCTGCTTGCTTGCATACCGCCGAGAGAAATATCGTCTGCTTCGTTAGTTAGTACTATTTCGTAGGCTGTGCTGGCTGCACGTTTCCACGCGCCAGAGAGGGAAGCTCGGTGCGTTTGTTTATCTGAATGAAAAATCAAAACAGGGACCTGTGGATGATTGTGTTTACCTAAACGCCATGTTTTTTGAAAAATAGCTCAAAAATGAATTTATGAGTTGCCAATGTTCCTGATTATATGTGGATATTTTAACCGCCATCCCTTCCCCAAGGATGTGATATGTTTTGATTTTGTGCAAGTAAAAAAAAAGTAAGAGAAAAATGTCGTAAATTACAAATTATTTTTTTTAACAATTTAATTTTATTGCTTCTTCGAATGGCAGCATACTTTTTTTATGTGTATTAGAATAGAATCTCAAGATTGTGTTTCCCATCGGAATAATTTTTCTCTTAAGAAAATTCATACTTCATAATTATTCTGATTACAGTGTTATTAAGCTGCTCGTGAGATGAAAATACTTTTATAGTATGTGTGATCAATAAATAAGTGCATTTTGAACATCTCAAAATAGTGTAATTCTACTATTTTATTGGTTTAAGCTCGCCTTGGATTACACTTGTTTCCTCTGTAACTACAACTGTCGGAGCACTTCTAGACGCCTTTAAACTTTAAATTTGTACAAATAAACATCAACTAGCAGAAAAAGGAAAATTTTAATTATTGCAGTCGTTACTGAAACATCTAAGTGAAGGAAAGTTTTGTACATTTGCTTGAGAAGGGAAGAGCTTATTTATTGCCATTATATTACAAGCGCTAAACATTTGCATATATTTCACAGATATGAAACTATTGAGCTAGAGTGAGTAGCTGTAGCAACATTCACAAATTTTGTGTAAAACTTCTATTAAAATACGGTCTATAAATATTTTTTCAGCACTTGAAATGCCATTATATTTATATATATGTACGTGTTTGTTCAAGCGTGAGAAAGATCCAACTTTTGTTTATCTGTTTTCCACCAACCGTCAAATTGCTTCACGTTCTCTTTCCAGAAACAATATCAGAAAATTTATATTCTAGAGTTACTCCAAAGGAAAAAAAAATATCCTTGAAATTGTTGACAGAAAATATTACTGAATTTTTCTCGAATCAAATTGTGTTTATTATAGATATAAGCACTGAAAAATATCGCAACGTTAATGTTCATTCAACTTTGTATTTGTTAAGAGAAACTAGTATTCGTAGACAAATTACAGTAAGCTGCAAAATTCTGAAAGTTATTCAGATTTTATTAATAATTTTGTAACAGAATTAGAAATGTGTTATCTTTAATTAGTGTATAACTTTTGTTATAAATACATTTGCTATTTTACTACTGCAGATTACTAAAGTTTCACTGAAGCATATTATTTATATAAGGAAATAATTATGAGTTTTTAGTCTCAATTGAAAATTTCGTCATAAAGTATTTTTTTTATGTAACTGTAAGGGGGGGGAAAACCCTCAATTGCTTTATTTATGGAAGAGCTTCATTTATTATGAGAAACTTCTCGACATCGTCATCTCTGTCTGGGTAAAAGAGGACAAGATCCCCCAATAGATCGATTTTAAGTGCTTGGATTGGAATTTCATCTGCGATCGCAAAAGTGTGCAATGCATCGCGTTTTGAATAGTGCATTTTTGAAAGAATCGTGCCAATACGTTCTGATGTGAAATGATGGAGGTAGGGGAGGACGAAGAAGAGATCGAAGAGACGGTGTACTTCGATCAGTCAGTGGACGAAGTGGATAACTTTATCGTCGTGTCTACACTGGTGAGTAAAATTATATTATAAAATGTAATTTAGATTATGTATTTACGCAATGCAGTGTGTCTTTAAGTTTTCGTACTCCAACTTATCAAACTCATTGTGTGTGTTTTTTAATATTAACTTTTATCGCCTGCTTGTCATTGCAACATTCTTCAGTTTTTAATTGTTTAGGGTTTTTTTTTTTGTGCTGAAGTTGTACGAGACTAAAGTTATTGTACGTTATTTTGTTTAGCATAGCGAAATAAATGGATAACACAATCGAAAAATAGCTCTTCAAGTGATATATTTTGAGCGTAAATCGTAATGAAAAATGCGAAGATGGCTAGCTAAATAAATATCCAAAAGATATCCGTATGTCGTCAGTACAGAACTCATAGGACATTGTATTTTACGTAAAATTTCGTTCACCAATTTCAGTTAAATCTATTCAAAGTCTTTTTTTCTTCCTTGTACAAAGTAAAGAAAGTATTGTGACTTTGAAAAAAAATTATTATCAAGATTTTGACGGAAAAGTCTGTTTGCGTTACATCTCGACGTACTTTGCATGTAAGATTTATTTTGTTTGAATCCATTGTGACTCATTTCGGGGTAACATTAGTTACACACGTATGTATGTACATCACTCGCATAACTGTAAACTATTAGACGCGAATTCGGGTTCATTGACAGGATCACCCAAGATATTTTCTATACATTAAAGTGTAAACATCTTCAATACATCAAAAGTCTAGGTTCAATGACCGAGTCGGTAAACTTTTGACGCATGTTGATTGCAGCCAGGTTTTAGCCAGGTTTAAACTGTTGCGTACAAAAATCTAGGCTGATAAAACGTCAGCAGGACCGGCCCAAGGGGGGTGCGAATGTAGACGATCGCTTAAGGCCCCGCTCCTGGGCCTTTTTTTTTTTTTTCCCTATCACATTAGACCGAGCTTGGTAGAGTATGGTTGCTATATATCCCTAAAAAAAGCTGAGAAATAAAACTAATATGTACTAGCAGTGCTATTAGTAGCATACGTAAGACATGATGGAAAAGAGGCCCCGCTTTTGCGCTTCGCCTGGGGCCCCCGCAAGTCCCTCGGGCCGGTCCTGACGTCAGAAACTCTCAAGCTCAGTTTTTTTTTTACGCATACATTTAAAAATGATTGTATCAACACTCAATAAATTTACATCCTTCCAAACCCCATTTTAAAACTAACTTTTAAAGACTAGATTAACAATACAATATTAAATATTATCCCACTAAAAAAAGTCAACTTTTAACACTAATATGTTTTTAAAAAATGTTTTACATTGATTAAAACTTCATTCATTGATTTTAGACAAATAAATATTTTTCAATAAAACTTCCATAGTGTTTAACTTTTAATGAAATTTACATTTTCAGAACAAAAGAAAGAAGAATAGTCTACAAAAATGGCACATAAATGTTTTTTTGTTATTTAATATTTTAAACTTCTTCCACTATGAATGTGAATTTTTGGTTTAATTCTCCTTTTTTGAAAATTGGAAGTTAATATTTCATAAGCTCTTCACAAGCAAATTATATTGTTACGAATTTCTGGGTTGTTCTGCTCTCCAAGGGTTAAATGCAGTCTAAAATTCGTATTCTACAAATCGAATAACTAAAATTTGAATTTTGTTGCATCAAAATCGGTTAACTAGATCGCGACATAGGAAGTTTTGGGTATCTCCATTCTTTAACATAGGGTTTTCTCGAATTCTCGAGAAATAATGGCGCTAGAGCTTAGCTGACTTCAATCATATACGAAATGTCGCCAAGCTTGGTGACATTTCAGTCATTTAGTGCTATTTTACTAATGGAGCCTGTAAAGTTTGTTCCCCTGCATTAGTATTAAACTATAGCCTAGCATTACTCAATTAATTTCTATTACGCAATCAAGGTTCGCTACTGATCTGGATTTTTCCGGAGATGAATTTCTCTTGAACGTATGCACGACGACGACGGAAAGAATGTAAAGGGACAAATATCACCCAAGTGTTCCAGTTTAGTGAATGTTCGTTTGCCAGTTCACTGTATTAGCTGTGTGAGCCATAAAATTCTGCATTGTCTGTTCTCTTATAAGCGATCTATTGCTTGTTTCGAGATTCGAGAAGCTTGTTTTTGAACGCTGTTTGTGAATTCTTCATTGCGGAATCCTGAGGAACTGCTGATAGTTTTCCTGATAATTTCCACTGAATTTTTGCCTGTAGAAGAATTAACTGTGTGTGAAATACAGCACACGCTTAAATCTATTGATTAAAACTAACACTCCTTTATTGATTAAATTTCTTATCGGCTGATTTAAATCCTTTTACGCTAAAATTTTCCGAAAAATACTCTTTAAAGACAATAATTTGTAATCTCCTACATTCGCCTCAGTGCTCCCAATTCGCTAGATTCTATTTAGCTCAATTTTCACTTAATTCTTGTATTTCAGTATTCTGTCTTTTCTCCCCCACGACCCATATCCTATTACTATCACGTGACCAACGCTCTTCAACGGATAACGGTTCATAGTCACAAACGCGGGCATCGTAGCATCGTGGCTTACGGCGGAACGGACATCGAGGACAAGCATGTCGTTATCAAAATATGAATTAAAAGAATTTCTAAAGAGGATACTGCATGTAATTTACTAAGTCCTTTTGCTGTGTGTGCTTACTTCTCTATGTATTCGCTGGTGATAATTTTATTTTATATCCGAATACCAAATGCATCTTTTTCATATTCAGAGTTGTGAAATAAATTCAACCTAAATGTGGAGAGGATGCTTTCGGTAAAAAATTTTGTTTTAATGGACATAGTTTCTTACCATTGGATTATAAAAATCTCGTCGCTGTTGTAAAACAAATGAAGTTATGATATCTTCAGTGAAGTGAGTAAGTACTATTTTACCTTTTCATGTAAATAAATTGGGTTGCTGCTTTAATTAAATCTCACAGGTGGTTTATCCATGATTGCATTTCTGTATTCTGACTGTACTGTGATTTCGTTTTATAACTAGAGACTATAGTGAAATTATATTCTATTTATTAAAAAAAAATATTTTTTGTATAGTGCATTAAGATATATGTAATGTATTTGCCTTGATTTAAAATTTATTTTTTCGGGCTTATAATCATAGATTACAGCTCTGGTAATAAAAAGTGAAGAAAACGAATAATTCAATATATTAATCGAAAACAGCAAATTTTCATAAAACACCCTTTTTCTAGCTTAAAATAATTATATTACAGATATATTAATCAAAAAAGGACTGGTTTTGTAAAAATGCTCATTCTAGAGCTTAAATAATAATCATAATTGAATAGTTATATCAATCAAAAACGGACAGACACTCCTCTTTTTTGATTAATATTTAGCCTAAACGGAGCTGTTGTATAATGCTCAAAAATTGAGAATTTTTCGCTCCATTGATTTTTGTCGATTAATGGAGCAAATTTTACTCAATCGGGAGAATGGCTGTTTGAAGTCAAAAATTGAGTAAAAATATACTCCGTTTGATTATTATTTTACTCAGTAGATTTAAGCGTGCACCTGAGAAAGTTTCTGTTAAGATTGAATGTTATAGATTAAGTTATTGACTGTCAGTTCCTGTGAATTGTGTATAGCAAATTGTTCGTCAAGGCTGTAGAATCAATGAAATTCCTGTTTCGTCCCGACAAGTGGACTGTTTTAAGCTACGAATCTCGAAACTAAGCAGAATATTCTGCAACACATATCTATTAATATAAATTCCTTCATTCCAGATTCTGTAGAATTACTCCATACACAAAGTTAATTTTTCTACAGTAATCTTTACTGAATTACTTTCATAATTAGGTTATTCATTAATTAATGAGGTGGTAAGCCCTCAATTCATATTACTTTTTACAGGTGATATCCATCCTTGAATATCAGTTCTTCCAAAAAAAAAAAAAAAAAAAAAAAAAAAAAACATACACTTATTTTTTAAGTTATTAAATTAAAACAATATGTAATTTTGATGTCGATTAAGGTAATGTTAAAGTTTTTATGTTGATAAAAATGTGTTTAGCTAAAACCTCAATAATTAATAATTTAACATTTATCCTCTATTAAATGTACAAATAATTTTTACTCATAAGTCTTTAAATGATATAATTTAAAACTCTGTCATTTCAATAACCCTACCCTGGTCAGTCACTGTTTCGATCATGCCTAATATCTCATCCATTGTCGCTAACTTGGCAACTATTAGCGAAAGATCGACCAATTTGGCTCCAAAAATCAAGTTTCAAAAACTGAATCCAGCCTGCCATATCTCTTCTATTTGGACTAGAAGTTGCCAAACTCTATTAATATTGAAGTGCGGTATCTCAGTTTCAAATAAAATACTTAAATAAAGTGCATCAAAAAATATAAATAATTTAGTCAATGTACAACAAGCTCATGTGGTGTCCAAGTTAGATTTTTTACAAATCTTTTAAACCTTTCGTGAATTTCTCGTAGAGGGTGTCGGTGAGAAAACATAAAAAATGTGACTCACTTATCTCATTTAGTCTTAAACAATCATATCCATATAGTTCATTATTTGATTGTAAGTCAAGTAAATAAACATTTAAAAAACAATCGGAAACACTTTCATATTTTAAATACGCACTAAAGTGCCATATATTAAAAGCGTATGGAAAGACATGCGTCGTGTCTATATTTCATCCTTATTCCATTAAGTTGCAAGACTATCAGTGCTCATGCCTGTGCCGTATTTTTCTATCTTGTTCAATAAACACTTCTTTGGAAACGAAATATATGTTAAAATCGCTACTAAAATTCACGGCTGGAAAAATTAACTAAAAAACCCGTTTTTTTTTAACCAGGTTTTTCCAAAAATCCTTTAATATTTATAAATAAAATTATTTATAAATTGTTCAAATAACAATTAATATTCCTTCTGAAAACAATTTAAACAGAGTAAGTAAACAATTGTTGCTACTTATGTTGTGCATTCAAATCATAAAATTTTAATACTTTATTTAGAGAATCTATTTTTTAAATTTAGTATAAATAATACAATACAATAGTAATTGTTTACTATATAATACATGAAATATTGATCTTAAATTCATCAGTAATAATGGTGATAATTTGCTCAAAATGATCTTTACAAGGTTTAGAAATAAATTGTTAAAATACAAAACCTCTATTTTAGAAACAAATTTAAAATGCAGTCTATAATTTAACTAATAATTTATAATAATTATAAAACTTATATATTAGATTAATATAAAAACTTATTGTTGATACTTTTAATGATCATTTAAAAATATACCAGAACTTATTTTATCTGTAGTATTTGTATAATTTTTCATTTACAGAAACATCATTCATTCATGTTATACCAAGAATGTTCTATTTACTCTTTTTTTTCTTAAAAAATAATAGTAATAGAAAACTAGATTCTTATTCTTTTGTTCCATTTAAAAACACATTTAGGATTTATTTAACATTTTGAACAAACAAACAAAACAAACAAACAGCAGCTTTTTCTAAAACCAGTCTATTACGTAATTTCGATTGTACAACTCCAAAAGAAGAAAAAATTCTCTCTACATTTGCTGTAGTTGCACTGGGCTACCATTTTGGTAAACATGCGTTGCATGCATATGTGTAAATATAGATCAGCATTGTTTACAGATACGACAATATACGGGTGCCAAAATTTTGCTTTTCAAATCACTTCTCATTTTTCAATTCAAAAGTAGTTATTCTTAGTTACGAATTACGTTCAGCATTCGAAATCATCAAATAGATGCTTTGAGAAGGAAACTGCCTAATGGATACAGCTATTTTATCATTTCGGAAAAACGCATCATCTGAAATTTTAAACTCCTGTAATACGAACGATCGTATTAGCGTTTTTAAAATTTATGAACTTTACGAAATACATTTAGACTTAATTCTTTCCCGTGCTTTTTAATTTTACGTGAAACTGACGTAATGTCTTATTAAATGCCATACTTATGTGTGAAGACAGGCTTTGTTCTAGTTACTGATTGGTCGGAGAGAGTATGCGCATCGTCAAACTGTATCAAATTCGTCTTCAAGAATCTGCGTCTAGCTGCCTTAGTGTTTTAAGATATATATTACTTAAAGACCGTCTTGGTTTAATTTGGCAAAAAAAGAGTTCAGTCTATTTAAGCATAAGTGATGTTCATAATAACATATTCATTCAAAGTTAAGTTACATATATCTATATCATTAACATTTTCATCTATTTTCTATATGAAGGGTGATAATATTAATCAATGTTTACTGTCTTAATGTTTGCGTTTGCTGTCTTAATGTTTGCTTTTGCGTTTGGGCAGAACAAGATTTTGTGACGCAGTAAAGTTTTCTTAAGGCTGCATTAAGGCGCAACCTAACTAACTTTATAAAAATAGCATAATTTATTCCTTTAAAATTACATTAATAAAATGCCGTTTAAGACGGCTTTTAAAACAACTTATTCAAAACTTTTAACTTACATACCGTAAAATCCTGATTATAAGCCCCCCCCCCTACCCCCACCCCATTTGGTTGGGAAAAGGACAAAATGCGGACACCGCTACGAATTGTGACGTCACCACGAACTGCAGCAGTGACATCATCGTCGGGAGGTGGATGAGAGCGGGCAATTATAAGGCCTTCTCTCCCCGATTATACTTTCCTCCTCCTCCACAAGGGTGGGCTTGTGATCGGGATTTTACGGTATGTATATCCGATAAAAAATCCGTTATCGAATTGTCTTATTACCGTTCTATCTCGTGATTGCTATAATATTTTATTTAGCTTTTCAATCTAAAACCAAGGAGCTCGCTTGTGAAGTTCACAATTTTTGCTTCAGCCATGGAGCACAACACATTTCAAATATTTCAGACTCGCATGATCTTTAACCAAAATTATTTTGACTCTCAATATTCTTTTGAAGTAGTGAAGTGACCGGGGTCATTTTTTGAAAAGTTTTACTTTCGCAACAAAATCACCCCCCTCCCCCGAAAAAAAAAGCCATTTTTTTGTAGGAAAATCGTTACTTACGTGGTTTTGAATGAATAGTTAAGTATTATGGACATTTTCATTTTCGAGGAATAATGTCAGAGCTGAAAAGTTTAGCAATTGAGTACAAATATGAAAAATTAGTATACAATTTTCAGAAAAGTAGTTACCTGTTACTAGGTGGTACCAGGCCGAACCTAGTTTATTTTAAAGCAAGAAATCACGCCAAACGCGCTCAACATAACACACTTTCCATCACAACAATCTTTTTTCACAGTCAAATGTAGCGAGATTTTGGAGATAACCTCAAGAAAGGTGTCTATGGCACTAAGGTGTCTATGTCACTATGAATGTAATTTAAGACCCTCTAAAATAACTTTAAATTTTATTTTTATCTTTTAAATTAAAAGTAAGCTGTTATAAGTGTCTATATACTTATCGTATTGTGCTTGAGATTAGGAAATGTGCTCCCGCACAAATGTCTGCGGAACTAGTCCCGCAGAATTAGTACCGCGGGATTGAAACTTAGAAATAAATTCGTTTTATTACAATTTCTACGCCACTTTCCCAATCATCAATTTACCAACAATTATTGAATATGTATGTATCTTATCTCACAACACATGGATCAATAATCACAAATTTTAATTTAAAGTTTTAATTTTTCTACTTATTCTCCAATGGGAGTCTGAATCAAATGCAATCTAAATTTTTTGCAAATTTCCCAATCTCCAAGTGATCAGAAATATTTTATACTCATTTTTCTCTTAGTGAACAATCTTGAATGACTTAAAAAAGTTTTCATTTTAGGATCTTTTTTTTAAATTCACGCTTTTGACTATTTTACTAAAATTAGATCAAGACTATTAAGACGAGTGACTCTTTACACACGCATACACAATGCCTTTTTTATATTATTTTCTACCAACTAAGAACTAAGTATATTATTTTTAATTACTTTAATTTTCATATTTCTGTAAGTTATTATAAGAGATATCAAATATCATTTATTATTAAAGTTAAACTTCTTGCTGCTTAAAATCTTACTTTTTCCTATTTTTCTCTGCTGAAATGAATTTTTAACTGAATGAAATGCCAATCCAGGGGATCAATAAGTCTCAATTCCGAAATCCGGCAGAACCAAAAAACAATGCGGGATTGCAATCCTTACTTGAGAAGGACGACTGTCCCTAAACTGCCATAGACCGTACTGTATTGGAATTCTTTTGATTGCTTCTGTAGAAGAACTTTAAATACGACAGATGCCCTTTTCGACATAGTCTTATTTTGTAATTCTTAATGATATACATATATTTTTTGTTTGTTTGAAATAGCTGAAACTTTCTACAATACACTTCAAACAATGATTGTCCATGGTGTCCTGCATTGGAATTCATTTGGGTGCTCTTGCGAAAGTACTGATAAAAGCTACATTACATACGTCCTTTTCCATTGGATACAGGTTATAATACGTAGGAATAACGTACATAAATTTGGTAGTCAATCGGGATGCAACAGATATCCGGCGAACATACTGCATCCGTCCTACCCGCCAACATGCCGGATAATTGGAAGTAGCCGGATATTAAAAATATCCGGCAGTACATTCGGCCTAAAATTATATACTGAGGTCTCACCATGTCACAGTGGTTATATCACTGGAAATGGTAGACGGGCGAAGTGTGAAGGTCCCGAGTTCGGGTCCCATCGCGCGTCCGTCAACGTAACCGTTCGGAGTTTTCCGTGGTTTTCTCCGAAACTTAGCGTAAATACGGGTTAGGACCTCTTAGAAAGACCCCCACGGAGGGCACCCCACCCTTCGACCTAGAGCCCACTCGGAGCTAATCGGTCGTAATCCCACACACACACACACAAAATTATATACTGAGAAATAACATAAATAAACATAATAAATGAATAAATTCTAAAAACTGCAATCATGAAAATTGAGAAAAAACAGTTTTGTGAAAATATTTTGTTTTAAATACTTTTTAGAATATATTTTTATCATGTATAGAAAACTGGAAAAAAAATTAAACATGTCTATCTTTTTTTTAAGATTGGTAAGCTATTGGTTCAAAAACGTTACCTGTTTTGCAATCTTTGCTAGAATTCGGTTACCTTTCCCCATACATTGACCCTGCTTATAAGAAGTCTGCTTGTTGTAGTACTGGTAAAAAAGCTTTTTTCTCCCTAATTTTGATAAAGTTAGGAAATTTGTTACTTCGATTTTCCAATAGTTGAATGGAGTTGCTTTACTTTCAATAACTCATTTTGTAATCTAACTCTTGAAGGAGAGCTTATTCATGTTGTTATTTGTATCAACTTTAATTGCAATGGAACTGATATTAATTTCATGGAAAAAATGCCAAAAAGATTTCTGATTTTTGAATTTAGTGATTTGAATTAATGACAAGAGAGAGAGACTATGAGAAAATAGATTATTAAGCTACTACCTTGTTATATATAAGAAAACTAGTAAAAATAAAACTGAATTAAAAAGAAAACATACTGCTGCCGGATAACCGGATATCCGGCTGAATGTTTGGCCGGATATTCGGTATCCGGCTAAATTGATATCCATTGGATCACTAGTCAGCGATGCCTATGTATGGACAGTTAGATCACGGACGGATAGACAAACCATCGTCAGCTCTTCCCAACTTAATTGGGAAGTGTTAAAAATAGTTATACGTTACTGGATGATATCTCGCCAAATATAATTCATTTGAAAAAGGAAGAAAAGAAAAGAAAACTAGTCCATCGACTTCGATCGAAAGACGTTCAGATTTCGACATGCGTCTCATTTTATTTTGTTCCGTCGTTTACTCTTCCTGGAACCGTAACTGCAGATGCCCGTAACGAGGCCATTTTCTCCTTAATTTTCTGCTTCTCGGTCATGAACACGGAGAGTTATTAACACGTCACTTGCCCCGTGGTTAATCGGTTGGAAATCAAACACAGTGAAGATACGCAATTTGTATCACCAAATTTCCCCGTTACTGTGTAATAAATGTGTGTAGCGTTGCCACGCGTCCGGATAAAGCCGGACACAGTTAGGCTTTTTGATTGCGTGTCCGTCCAAACTTAACGGTGTCCGGCTTTTGTTAAGCTTTTTACTGGTGACTTTGGCTGATTAGTAATAAAGTACTTGAACTGATTTGGCATTCGATATTATTTATATTTCATTAGAATTTATCAAGATTCATGGTAATAATAAAAAAAAACTTGATTTTACATAATTTTTTTTTTGTCGTACCTATTAATACTCAGACAAAATCCTCAATATTGTAGGCTGTCCGGCCTTTTTACCCAAATGTCCGGTCAAACTAGCTGGTCTGTCCGGCTATTTGGTTTGGCGACCTGGCAACCCTAAATGTGTGAAAGCCAAAGAAAACTGTCTGTCGGTTTTCGAAAAGTGTTATCGCAACTTACTTATTAAAACCTTCATTAAAGTGAATCTTTATGAAACTAATTCTATTATGATCTAATTATGAAATATTTTTCTGTGTGTTTTGTAACGTTTTTTTTTTAACGAACAGGAACTTCTTCTATGCTCAGCTAGTTTTCTAAGTACTCATTAACCTTCGAAAAACTGAGAAAATACTCTATACCTAACAATATCAATCACTTTTAAGTGTGTTATTTTCATGTATAATATACTAGTTTATAAACACATATTAAGGCATAATGTACCCTAGATAAAACTTTTTCTGTATGAAATTTTATACATTGATAGTGTTGCTTGACTGTGAAAAATACTAAATAAAAGTTAATCTCAGAGTTCTATTCCTTAAGAAAATAATTGCAATAGGCTAGTGAACATATCTTAAAAAAATCGGGAGTGGCTCCACTCGACTTTTTGAACACTTTATCTTTACCAAGCTTTAAATATAGTCAATTCGTTTCAATCAGATGTAGTGTTCATACGCTAGTGCTCTTGAAATAACTTCAATATATAGGCCGTAATATATAAGAATATTTTTTGTAACCCTGTAAAAATACTGTAAGGCTTACATACACCAAAAATCTGTACGGTATGTAAGACATTGACCTATAATATGCTTACCTAATTTGAGCTCAATCGAGTGCACGATACAGACACTAGCGTTTTTTCAAGAATTTGAGCCGTAATTTATAAGACATTTTTGGTAACCCTATACAAAAACTATAAGCCCTACACACACAAAAATTTATACTGATTGTGTGACGGTGACCTATAATATAAATACCTAATTTGAACTTATTTGAATGCACCATTTTTAGACACTAGCAGACTTTAAATATGATTTGCGTCCGTAGACCGTAAGGTATAAGAATTATTTTTGCAACCCTGTGAATAAACTATGGGTTCTACACACACTAAACTCAATACAAATCATGTAACAGTGAAATATAATATACGTAACCGATTTGGATGCTCTCAATCGAATGAACCGTTTAGACTCTAGCGCACTTTCAAGAATTTTTTTTTCATAGGCCGTAATGTAAAACAATTCTTTTTTGTAGCCCTGTAAAAAAAGAAAAAAAACAATCAATACCGGTAGCGCGACTGTATAATATATATATACCAAATTTAGCTCAATCGAATGCAGCGTTTAGGAGCTATCATGTTCACTCACATACACACAAATACATTACACACATACATGCATACATCACCGTAAAAACTGCATAAATGAATTCAGAATACCTCAAAACGTGTAAATTCACGAAAATCTCAATGTCGAATTTTTTCATGATTACAAAACTTTCCTTACATGGTACATGTTCGGAAAGTAAAAAACACCATGCGCATTCAAAAATATTCTGATGTTCTGAAGGCAAAAACTGAAGCTCATGAAACTTGTTAAGATAATATCAAGAAGATAGATTAGTTGGCCTATTTCAGTTATTTTCTTAATTCATTAAACTTATATTAACTTTAGTTTAGTATTTTCATACTCAAGCATCACTGTATCAATTCTGTACAAAATTTCATATCGATTTCAGGATTAAATGCATGAAAGCTTTTAGGGTCCATTGCCGCCTTAAAATATTCTACTTGCGTCACACACGAGACAAACTCTGAATCATCTAGTTCACATATAAGCATTCACGTACGTAACATTTCCAAAATTAAATTTGCACTTAATATATCCATAAGCTTTTTCAGTAAACTGCAAATAAGAATTTTGAATGCATCAGAATCGAGTACACTCTGACAAAACGGTAAACCGGTAAGAGTTGGGAAACATTCCGAAAGCAGTTCTTAAACATTCATATAGTATTTTGTAATGCTTTTCTAGATGAATGGTGACCCAGGATATTTTGCAATGCGATTCTTTTTTCTCTTCATTTATATTATATACATCAGGGACGCAGCGAGAAAAAAATTCAAGAGATGCCCAATATGTGAAAAAGGAAGAATTTTTTCCAAAAATGTATGATTAATTGGCATTCAATTAATAAAAATCCAAAATTTTGGGAGTGCCTTGGCCCACTCCCTGGCTTCGTACTTGATAAATATTAAATTTTAAACTGCAAAAGCTGAAAAACAAGCTTTATTTAGTAATACTAAATAAAGCTTGAAAAAAAAAAACGCATTTTTTTTTTAGTGCAAAGAAAATGAAAAATATCTTTAGTACTTGAAGCAGTTTTTTTTTTCTTTCGGGATTGACTATGCAGTCATTCTAGAGACTGATAAACAAGCTCTTCGTACTTTTAGAAGCATCAACCCATTCTTCTGCCTTGAATGTTAGAAATAAATATTTTGTGTATTTCTTCGCGCTAATCTTAAATCTTTATTTCAGTAAATTAAAGAAATCCTGTTTAGATGGTAAAAGCTAAACCTTTTCTTTTTCCTCCCATGTATTCTGAGACGTGGAGCGAAAACGGCCATCAAAACTGCCAATCGGATCTTTTTTTTTTTTTTTTCCAGAACCACAGACAGATTCTTGGTGTACACGAATACAGGGTGCCCGAAAAGTCCTTGACACATTTAAAAAATTCATAGAAAAGCAACAAATTATCGTGTGAATATGCAGTTTGCACAACAGTACTTCCCAGATTCACGAAATTTTTTTGACATCCTAAAAAAAATTACTTCCAAATTGTGTTTATAGATGGCGTCACAGCAAGCTTCCCAAATGTCTTGTACATTCTCATCCGATCTTCGTGGCCGACCACTTCTTTCCCTGTCTAAAAGGCTTCCAGTCTCTAAAAACATTTCATGCCAGGCGAAAATGCTGTTCCCACTCGTAAGGTTTCCTTTAAACATGTTACGAAACTTACTGTGAAGTTTAGTTATGGATTTTGATTCGAAATACCAACCTACTCCCTGCACTTTCTTAGTTGCAGTCGCCTGAATATTCTCCGCACAGTCAGTGTTATTTCAAACTGACCAAAAATTCCTTGTTGGCTCACATTGCTGAAAACTGTAGATGCAGCGCCATCTATGAACACATTTTGGAAGTAATTTGTTTAAAGATGAAAAAATAAATTCTTGATTCTGAGAAACATTACTGTGCGAACCGCATATTCCTACAACAATTTGTTGCTTTTCTATGAATTTTTGAAATGTGTCAAGGACTTTTCGGACACCCTGTATTTCATTTCCTTCATCCTTTGACATTTTGAAACTTGTGGAAACTATAAAATTCCCGTGTTTAGCAGTACAGTTGCACATGTATTTTCAAGCCTGGGCCACTGCACGCCATCCAAGAAAAAAATCCTACATGGACAGCACATGATTTCTTTGTAGGGTAAAGAAGTTAAAACTCAAGCGCAATTACTTTTTTTTAAAATCATAATATTTGTTACGTGGCCTTGTGTATTTATCCCATTCAACAAAATTTTTGTTATGAGTTTCCCCCCCTTTTTTTTTCATAAATTGCATAGAAGTTCTGGGTTTTGGCTGGGTCCAAGTAAAAAGTGCATTAAATGAACAGACATGACGTATATGTTCATTAACTGGAATTAAGTATATTTCTAGTAAACGAATACAGTATGCACATCTTTTGGATAATTTTTTAAGGGAAAGACAAGTGATCCCAAGGGCACTAATGAAGTGTGAATAGCTTCTTCCTATTTCGTCGGAGGAAATGACTGCTACCAGTCCATGGACTGGAAAACTCTTCAAACTTTTAAAATACTTTTAATAATATTTTTTTAAAATAAACTTTTTTAAATAAACTTTTTAAAACCTACACAAAATGCTTATACACTCATGCTCACTCACAACTTCGTTTTACCCTAGGTCTATTAAATCATTCATTCATCTTAGATGCTCTGCATTCAAACTCATTTTATTTTGGAGACAGAAGTCAGTAATAATTAAGGATGGGCAATTTTTCGACCAATAGACGAGGCATCTTAAAATTGGGTTGAGTTTTGGAACACAACAGTTTTTGTTCCCAATTTAATGATATCGTTAAAGTTCCCAAGCATGGCTCAAAGATTGACCATTCACTTTTGATGTACTGAAGATGTCCATGACATCCAAAAAACTTCAATGTATTGGAAGTTTTTTGGGTGAACCTATCCATAAACTACTCAGTCAACTGCATTCAAAATTTCAGATGCTAAACTCAATGTTACAACAGTTCTAATTATGAAATTTTAATATTCGCATAGCTCAAAAACAATGAACGGTAGAATTACGTATATATTGTTGCAGAATACTCTGCTTGTTTCCTGGGTTCGTCGTTCTAAAGTCCAGTAAGTGTAGAAAGTTCTAGTAAAGAGTCCACTGGTCAGGACAGAACACAAACTTTATTGTTTCTAGAACTTCGTCGAACAATCAGCTGTACGAAATTCACAGGCACTAAAGGCAGTAGCTCGTTTATAACAGTCCACTCAGTACCGAAGCTTTCACAAATGCTGTAATTCTCACACAAAATAAAACACTTCCACAGGCCAAATTCAATTTAAATATACAAGGGATATCGTACACAATCCCTTAAGAAACAGCAATGAAGAATTTACACACAGCACTTAAAATTCAGCTTCGAAAAGCAGGCGGAAATACAGCTTCTATAGCGTCAATACAAAGCGTAACGTCGCAAACTCACTCGACGAGAGCTCAATGAACACTGACTGAACTGGGCAAGCAGCTTTTCTTTTATAGATGACGCAGAAGCTACTAGGAATTTCCCGAATGTTCCCCTTAAAGTGCGAATTTTGATTACGTCATAGGAATACAGCTGAATCATTGGGCTATTATGTGATTTTAATGCAGAAAAACACACTTTACAAACCCCATTCGGAAAATCGTGCCAAATGACCAAAATGTCTCCCAGTTTGGCAACTTTTGGCGAAGTATCGCAAAATTTGGAGCCAAAAATAAGTTTCGAAAAGTGAAGTTACCGAAGGCCTAGGACCAATATTTATTTCTAGAAACGCCATAGAAATCAATGGGAAAACCCAAACCTCCTATATTCCCGTTGTAGTTGACCGATTTTGATGCAACAAAAAGCTAAATTTAACTATTCGACGCGCAGAATATGAATTTTAAACTATTTTAAACCCTAGGACAGCGAATTTCCAAGAAAATTCGTAACAATACATTTCTTTCATACTTACATATATTTACGCAAGACGTCATGCCAAAACTAGTTTAAATGGATTCGCAGTTGGCCAAACTGAATAGACCCTGCATACGTACGCATATGCATAAATAGGTGCGTTGAAACGTCACGCAGAAACTTGTCAAAGTCAATTTAAGAATGATGTAAATCTCTTTTTCCGCCTGAATACCAAACTTTTTTGCATTCCCACAGGGGCGTAGCCAGACATTTTTCATGGGGGGGGGGTTACGACTACTGCAACTCATATATATGTATACATATGTGTGATAATGTAGTCAAGTATATACATTTTGTATGGCAAAAAATTTCTCATGGGGGGGGGGGGTTATGACCCCCCTAACCCCCCCTTGGCTACGCCTCTGCATTCCCAATACTTTTTTGTTGAAGGAAGTAAAAATTGATCCCTGGAGCCTTGCGTTTGTGACGATGGAAGCAAACACTTAGACTACTTCATTCTGCAGTAGTGTTCGGGGAAATAAGATAGTGTTTTAAAAAAGTGTTTTATAACCAATGCGTAAGATATGATTTATATTTCTTGCTTCTTTTGCAGATAAAGACTCTTGAATAGGGAAGGACGCGAGACGGAAAATAGCCGTCTCGCAAAACAGGCTGAAAGCTTAGTCTCGTCTCGCAAAAATCCCTATATCGTAATGTTAAAAATGCTTGTCTCGTCTCGCAAAAAGTCGTCACGCATCCATCCCTACTCTTGAAAAAAATTTATTGTGTGACACTCAACTAACTGTCTGATACCTTTATTTTAGCATTGAACAGGTATAAACCGAGCGTGACTCGGGTCGCCCTTTCCGTGAGACGAACTGAGCCCGACTTTCTCTCGGGTTTCAATTTTAACTCTCGGAGCTATAAAAGTACCGATTCTAGACGCTTGCTGTCTTTTCAAATCCTATCCGGGAACATTTTAGCTCAAAAAATATCTAATAAATGACTGCCACAAACAGAATTAAGTATATGAAACGATCTAGAATTACAGTCATTTTTTTAGCATTCAGTACCCAAAGTAAATTACCTATTTTTAGGTACTTGTGCGACATTTCGGTAGGCCTCACCATGGCCGAGTAAATAAGACGCTGAACAGGATAGGTGGTTGAAGGGGGAAAATTCCGCGGTCGGTCTAACGGTCTCGAGTTTTGGGTGGTTTTCTCCAGATGTAACAGGAATGCACGTTAGAACCCATTACAAAAGCATCCGCCAAGTATTTCTTCGTAGACAGGTGCCTCTCCTATGTGCTTACCAAAACACATAATCTTAACAACATGTGGGTAAGTCTTTAAAATTTTATATTGAAAAAGATGTTTTTCTTATGTGGAACTTCTTTTTTACTTTAAAACATGCTTTTTTTTAATGATTTCTCATTGAATATTGATTCTTAGTTCATTCTAATAGTTTACTGCATGAGAATAGTTCGAAGTTTATAATTAAAAAAATTATTAAATTATAAATCTTCCAAGCATATATATAAAAAAAAATCGTGTAAAATACCAAAAACCTGCGGTCCACTGACAGCTATGCAATCGAAATAGCTCGAACTTCAAAGTGTTAAAAGTTTATGCTAAATAAGAGGAAAAAAACTAAAAGTGTGCCATTCACAGCTGTCGCCATTAGACTTTCATTTTTACACCTAATAACAATGGCGGAGCTGCCAGTTTTTCCTTGCAGACTCTCTAATCGTTTCTTTGCATGGAGAGTTGTAATTTTCATGCATTCAGTCTCGAGTGATTTCCCCAAATCATTTCCCTGCGTTTTTCTATCTAACCAATAATGATTTCGATTGAAAAAGAAGTGTTATAGAGTAGTATGTGCATTTTTTCTTTCTTTTGGCTCAATAAATTATCCTCAATATTCGAACTCGATGCGTGTGCGTTTTCTACCTTTCCAAAAAAAGTTTCTTAAAACATTTCGAATGCATGCTTAGGAAATGTAATCACGTCAGTCACATTACATGTTTTGATTTTTTAACACAGTCAAAGGATTTGCTGCAAAAGGACATACCCTCAACCTACGGAAGTTTGGGGTTACATATATTCGCTTGCCCATCGTAGCAGAGTGGGTAAAGACACTAAACAGGGTAGATAACTAAAGTGTGAAGGTCCTGGGTTCGGGCCTATCGCACGGCCATCGATCTAACGCTCTGGAGTTTTGGTCAGTTTTCCGCCGAAAGCGCCCCTTCTCATGCAGGCAGTACTCGAGTAGCTTTGCCTTAATACACAATGCACATGTACTTTCTTACAGTTAAAAAAATGTTCGTTTGGTACCAAAGTTATGTAGCTTTAATCGTTAGTTCTTGCGTTGCTCAAGAGATGAAGCTGCCTGTCTCGTTAGTTTGCGTCGAATCCTAAAACTTCTTTTTTCCCATTTGTACGCATACTTGAACGGCTGGATCTTCCTTTTTTTTTTTTTTTTTTAAGCAAATCCTTCAATAGTTTTCATAAGTGTAGGTGCGAACGACACGATTGGGGTAATTTGGAGCACGTATTGAATTATTTTTCTTTAAGTTTCTGCTGAGTGCAAATCAAAGTTTAGGATGGGTGCTTGGATGAAAATGACTTTTCTACACCTTCACAAATTTAACATTGCCGGCGTCAGTGGCGTAGCCGTGTGTGTGGGGGGGGAATAGGGGGGGGGGTTCACAACCTTCCCCATGAGGAATTTTTGCCATACAAAATGTATATTCTTCACTCCCTCATCACATACTTGTATACATATATATGTGAGTTGCAGTAGTTGTATCCCCACCCCATAAAAAATTTCTGGCTACGTCATTCCCGAGTGTTTATTTATAAGACGGCTAGTTCCAGAAAAAACAGAATAGGTCGATAACACTCAGTACGTATAGACAGAGTAACTGCATCATTTCCGACTAGTCAATGGAATATTTTGGTGGCTAATTATTCTGGATGTTTCTTTCAGGAAGTCTTTTTCCAAATAGTAACGTTAAGATTACTAGATGAAGTAGAACGTTTATTCGCACTTTGCTTTTTTTCCCTTTAACCGGGTCAAATAACTAATAAACAAATATTTACTTGGCGCTTGCTCAAGGTATGAAAAATGACTGAATTTGCTGAATTTAATTATAATATGAGTGGAGCTTGAGAGACCGAGTTACTACAAAAATGATTCACCCTCAAAATATAGCACCGATTCTCTCTCTCTCTCTCTCTCTCTATATATATATATATATATATATATATATATATATTCACACACACACACACAGGGTGTCTGAAAAAGGTGGTAGCGGCCTTTAATTCTTTATCTTTTAGCGATAAGTGGGCAGTGTAAATTGAAAAAAAATCTTCAAAATAAGGTCGGAAATAAGTCTTTGCTAAGAAAAAAATCCTCTGGTTAATTTTCAAAAAGTTACATTTTTTAATTTCTATACGAACCCCATGCAAAACATCCAGTTTGTAAAATGTGCCCCTACACTATTCAGGTGACATACAAAATTTGAGAACTATACCTTAAAAAGTGTCAGAGATATGAAGATAAATATAACGCTGACTCAAACCACTTTTCAATGGCTCTGGAACTGAAAAAATCACGTCAAATGATTGCATTTCAGTGGTCGTACGGAAATTACGAAAGAAAGTCCTTTTTCTACTCAAGCAAGAAACTTATATATTCAAAATCATGTTTAGTCTCCGATGTTCTTTCTTTAAAGATATCTCTGCGACGTTGTATGATGAAAGGCGCAAATTTGGTATATGACCTCATTAGTGTATGGGGCACATTTCACTAATTGGGAATGTTTCAGTACGGGGGGGGGGTGTTATACAAATTTAAAAAGTATAACTTTTCGAAAATTAACGATAAGAATTTTTTCTTCGGAGTATTATTTCCGTCCATATTCTGAACATTTTTTCAGTTTACACTGCCCACTTATCTCTAAGAATTAAAGACCGTTACCACTTTTTTGGGACACACTGCATATTACATAATTCTGAAAATTTCAGGAAGATCACCAAAATGGTGCTCGGCCACCATTGAACCACCTGCGGAATTTATTCAGGTTTTTTGGAGCATAATCATTTTAATTTTTCGAGTAATGGCGGTGTGATGTTCATTGTGTAGTGGTACGAACAGTAATTTCGTACAAAGTCACTCAGTAATCAGCATAATTGTATATTGGGATTTCTGTTTTGTTTAGGGCGCGTAAGCAATTTACTTTGAAAATTGTGAGTCACAGGGGCTTGGGCCTTCACGAAATTTGGATTCTTCTTTATTGGATGTCACTGATCAAACTTTTTTGTGAAATTTCTCTTTTTGGGCCCTCCTAATTTTTTTCTCTCTCTACGCCCCCGGTATTTCTTGTTTCAAGGGAACATTATTTCTATTCTTTTGCTGTGCAGTTGATTGATCCTTACTTTTAACTACTCCTATAAGGATCGGCAGAACTCCTACAAAGATCTTAGCATCAAGGTGTGAACCTCGGATGCTAAGATCTATTGACAGTTTTGTGCTTTTTTTATTTAGTAAAGCTATTTTATTTTAATAAAAGAATGAGTATAATGGAATTTTGAATGATACTGAAATACAAATGTCCTGTAAAAAAAAAAATTATTCATACCAACTGAATGAGAAATGAAAGAAAAGAAAGGAAGAAAAGAAAGCACGATACACCTGTATATTCTTTGTGATTAAACGGATGCCTGACTGCTTTTCAATGGCAACGATAAATAATGTCAATCGCATGTACAGTACACTTTCTAAAATATTTGCTACCCTTAATATTAATGCACAGTTTAAATGTTCTTTAAATCATTGTCCGTAGTATGGGTATTAAATCAGTGAATTCCTTTAAATATTATTTTGAGTAACAGTACAGCTGTTTCTTACCCTTCATATATAAGTTCAATTGGGAATATTTTTGCTAATTTCAGCAAACTGCTGACTGAATCCTTTGCAACACCGTTGCAGATCCTTGCAAATTGCACGATTAGAAGATATATATTTTCATTGTGAAAGTTTCAGAAAGTATTGAAAATAGCTGTACTCCAACTACAATAAGTTTTAATAAATAAAAATGTTATTAACTTTTCAACAGTGTGCCATGTAAGGAAAAATATTGTAATCATGAAAACATTTATAAGATTTTGGTGTATTTACATATTTTGAGGTATTCTGAATTCATTTATTCTATTTTTACGATCATGTGTGTGTGTGCGTGCGCGCGCTTGTAAAAACTCGAAAGCTCATAAACGGTGCATTCGACTGAGATCAAGTTTGGTAACATCTATTATAGACAACCCTCGTAGTTCGTATATGGATTTTGGTGTGTACGATTTATATTTTTTGTGTACGGCTTCAAAAATGAATTCTTATATATCACGGCCCATAGATAAACGCTTGGTAACGATCGAGTGTTCAGAAAGTCGAGTGGAATCACTTCAGATTGTTTGTTTTTAAATTTGCAATTTATTTTAACGTTTGCACTTTGTTAATTACATTTTTGAAATATTTCAGACGATTATTTCAAAAATCAAACAAATTATTTCCATGCACAAATGCTTAAGTAATCATTTTTCAAGCATAACAACAGTTTTTTGTTTTTCATTTTCGATGTAGATTGAATGTTCTAAAAAAGAGTTGTAGTAAAATTTATCAAATTCGGACTTCCAAACTAGGGAATTTCGATAATCTGTACGAAACTGGGCCTTAAAATAACTACAAATCTGCATTCAACCGAAAATGTTTAATTAAGACTTACACACATACTTTTTAAAAATCTTTCAGTTGTGCACAATTTCTCAAAAAAGGATTTTTTTAGTTTATTTCAGAAAAAAGGTAAATACTTTATTTGACAGCTGTACCTGATTATTACAATTTTTTATAATTCATGCTGCATAATTCTACGATTCGGAAATTTCTGTTATCCGGACGCGGTAAAGTTCCAGCGATTCCGAGAGCAAGAAGTTCTAATGTATTTAGGCCCTGATTATCGCACGGGCACTCGGTGGCGGATCCAGGGGTACATATGCTATAGATTAGGAAAGTTAAAAAATATTTTTGTTGTAAGTTTTCACATGAACCGAAATTTTAAAAAGTAGCAGTGTATATACAGTTGACTCTTTGTTCAACGACGATATTTCAAAGTCCCGGTCCCTCCGACGTAAAAAATTTCTATTCAAGTACGATGTTCTTTCTGCTTAACGACGATCTTTACTGTAAAAATTATTTCCGTGAAAATACGGAAAAAGTACTAGCAGCTGAGATGCCAGTACTATTTCCGTATACTTACGGAATTCTTTCCTGTAAACTCCAGTAGAAATTCTGTTCCAGAGAGACTCTGATCCGTGATGTACGGAAATTGTCAGGACAATAGGACTGTATTCAAATATAAACCCAGAATTTCCGTAGAATTTTACTGAAAGTTTCCAGTACTTGTTCCGTTATTTTTTAGAGTGTTTCTTTACATGACTTGGGGCCAAGGCCCCTAGATTCGCTACCCTCGTTTTTCGTGTGAGGCATTCCTCCCTTAATAAGGCTTATTTGTAAAAAAGGCAAAATTTCAACAAACAAAACCCAAAGATTGGATCAGATAGAATGTTACCAAGCCTAAAGAACTACATATTGCTTGGTTCTTGCATGTTGCTTGGAGCATAAAAATTTAAACTTCGCACTATTTTTAATTATGTGAAACCCATGTAATACATTGCGCATTAGCCAATTATGGCGATTTTTCATAATTTGGCGACTTGCGTATATGTATAGTTAATAATTAGCTCTAAGAAAACAGTACTTCATATGCTTTCTTTGATAAAAACTACGGAACAGCTAATACAGCTTGCCACCAATGGTGACTTTTATTATTTGGCGATTTACACATGCTCACAACCTATAATTACTGCTCATGTAAGGTTCCCGGAAAACCGTTATCCATATTTTCATATACATAAGCCTTTGCAGATTGGCGTATTTAGCACCACGAATTATATCATCTCGCCGCGCTGGCAAATATCCAAAGTGTACTATAACTGCTATAATGGCATAGTTAACGCCACCAAATATTTCTACTGGTAGCAAATACTACAGCTGGACCGAACCGGCTTTAAAATAATCTGCATTTTAATTATTTTTCATTTTCAAGATACTGGGTTCTAACATGGAATTATTTATACTAAGTAGGTCCTTTGGAACTCGCGGTTTAGATTCACCTTGTTTGGAAAGATATCATTTTGCCGGATCGTACCTAATGCCAATATGGCGCTTTTAAAATCAGTTACAATTAGTTATCCTGTTTTTGAAAAACGAATAATTGCTAATTCTAAACTACTGTTGTCTAAGCGAACTTACTATTTGAAAATTGTCAACTTTGTGTAACACATTTCGAGTTATTTATTTCATATACTTTTTAATTTGGCGTAAAATGGGTGTAATTCTACTTCGTATTTGTCAATTTCACGAGATTCTACGTACTTGGAATTGCTTTGTTCCAAAGGAACGAATGATTTTATGCCAAATCTGGCAACCATCACGTTTATTTTTTCGGTTTTTTTTTTATTAATATCTTCTAAAATAATTCGATTTTCGAAATTTGTCAGCTTATCAGGTTCCTCGAAGTTTTCGGAATCTGTGGACACCTTAATCGAAACTCAAATCCCCACGGTTTAGGAGGAGATAGCCGAACAAGCTCTTGGAGGCGGCTGCGACAGCGGACGTTACTTTTTTTTAGAATAGAGAGATAAACTTTTTTTTCAACTTATCTGCAGCAGGAGTTTTAACTTTTAACTTTTAATCGGTTTCAATAACAGATCAGGACTTTCCAGGTTCTTTCGGTTATGTGTTCATTTTAGAGAATTCATGGGTATGTGTAGTAGGCTCATTACTACCCAGTACGAAAGATAGTGGTGTAATGGTTTCGTATTGGGCTCATCATGACTCATGAGTTCAGTACGAAAACGAGATCAGCAGAGCAAAATGACATCAAAGCGAAAGCATCTTACAGAACACTAACAGGGGGAATTTTTTTAAAGTTGGAAAAAAGTGTTTGGGAATGTCAAAAGTGTAATTCGCAAGACAATTTCAACTACCTGAGTCTACTCTCAAAGGTATAAGAAGAAAAGAAAAAATTCTGAAGCTGTACATAATTTTAGTTCGGGATCCAAATCCAAGCTGCAAAAACGTCAATGTGGCCGATTAGAAGAGTTCGATAAGGCACTTCTGCATGCAGATGGTTTCATGAAGCAAGAGCATCCAACATTCCAATACCTGGGACCCAACATATTCGAATGTAATAAGACACTTAACATGATAAACGGCTGAAGTGTGAAGGTCCCGCGTTTGGGCAGGCTGTCGATCCAACGGTCACTAGTTTTGGTCAGTTTTATCCAGATTTCCTGTTAATACGCGTTAGAACAGGGTGTCGACAGATCAGGGAAATCAGGGAAATCATGGAAAAATCAGGGAATTTTCAAAAATATTTAAAAATCAGGGAACTTTCGTTTTTGCCTAGTGAACTAGGTCATTTTTAATTGTCAATCCGATGCGCGGCTCCGTTCTGGATCACATGATACTCAACTGATGCACAGATACAGACATTTTACGAATCCGAAACCAGAATACAGACCATTCGAGAACATAGAAATATGAATCCGAGACTCAAGTGATGTAGGCACTAACACTATACGAATCCAAAAAAGCGCATGTATTCGGACTCGTTCTAAGATGCGGATCATACAAGAAACCGGATATGCAAAATCATATCGGCATAATTCATGAATAAAGTCATAGGTAAAATGAATGGTAAAAGATGATTTAGTCTTCTACTGCGCCGTTGAGTTTTTTAAAGTGATGGGACATTTGAGTGATGCCTGCAAAGCTCCACCGCAAGACAATTTTTTTTTTTTTGGATAGTGCTCATTTTTAAGCCTTTTTACATATTTTTTTTTTTAAATTTGCAACGATACATTGATTGAAATTAAATAAGTTGACTAGGTGGCCAGTTTATTTTGATCAGTCATCCTTACGCTTAAAACTGAACACTATAAAACGAGGAAACCTTCTGCTACATATTGTCTTTTAGTGTTCAACTAAATTTTATGTTTGGATTTATGAAACTGAACTACTATTTTATTAATATTAAGCATTTTTGTGGTTTTCTATTATTTATTTCCCTATATGAAGCTTTCACCTGTTGGTGCATGATACACAATGGTGATTTACATGAAAGATTATGGTATGTATATAATTAGTTCTGGAAATTTGATAAAGATAGTCAGGGAAATCAGGGAAATTTTTTTCTCAATTTCTGTAGCCACCCTGCAGAACCTGGGAAAAAATCTTCCGACCAAGGCAGCAGCCCCAGAATACAGATGCCTCTTGTGTAGGCTTGCCATAAATTTGCATAACACAACTCCAATTACTGGAGGCCCGACCAGTGGCCGAGCTCATAGCGTCTCTCAACTGGCAGAAGGAAAGCACCTGGTTCAAACTTAGGTAGCGTCCTTTGACCTAGCTGTTTGGAGTCTTACGCGGTTTTCTCGGAAAGTTCGCGTAAATACGGATTAAAACCCCTTAGAAAGACCCCCACGGAGGGCACTCCGTGCTTTACCAAGGTAACGGGTTCCACTGCATTTGAATGGACGATGGGACACTGATACCGGGAAAAATGCATCCGTTGCTATCTCTTTTGAAGGGAACCGGGTTTGCGGTTTAGTGAGAAATCTTTTGTCGGTGGACCCCGAATGCCAATAAATTGTGGTAAAATTCGCGACGAGAATGCCTTCTTACCCACTGCAGTCACGTTAGTCATAGCGGCAGTCAGCATCGGCCTTAAATGATGCTGAAGCATAGACTAACAATCCATACCTCCGCAATTTGTATAGCTTTCATTCTTTCAACTGCTCTTATAAGTTGTCCACACCACCCAGACATATGGGTACAAATCCTCAGTATAAAAATAAAATATATTATTTTAGGATATGAGACAAAGCGAGTGCCTGTCAGTCAAGGGGGGTGGTCCAGGGGTCCGGACCCCCCCCGAAATTTCAGTTTTTGTTAACAAAATAAGAATGAAGTCTTTTTGTGAAAAATTCTGCCTTTTTCACCGTTTGGACCCACTCCGAATTTTTTCTGGGTACGTCCTTGCTGGCAGTGTATAGGTGGTCTGGTTTTAAAAAGACAGCTCAAGTTGTAAATAATAGGTAATAGTGGTAATAGTTGTAAATAGCAATTGAAGTTTGATTACTACAGTCCTCATAGAAAATGATGGGAATTACTTAATCTTTAAAACCTATTGCAATCCAGAATGCGACAATGTATGCTGTGAACACTGTATATTGCTCGGTGGTTGTGAAATGGGATCCATAATGCATTCAGTAATCATACTCTGCACGCGAACAGAAACATGAATAAAGGCCGTTGCTGATAAGCCACGTCTTGCCGTCACTACAAGGGATAAGACGACATTCTTCTTGCGAATTTTACGACTTTTAATGACCATTCGGTATCTCCCAACAAAATATTAATATGCCAAACTGCAAACCCCGTCCCCCCACACAATGGAGAGCAACGGAACATTTCCCCCCCGTATCAGTCCCGTAGTCCATTGAAACGCACACAAAACTTGGCGTATCAGTATCGGTCTTAACCTGATCGGTATAAGGAGCCCGACAGCTCTGCCCCACAGGACCTCATTTTCCTCTCGACGGACTTGGCATCAGACAACATACTTTATTTAGTTGTGATATACCATGTCTAGTTATATATTGGGAGTAACAGTATTGAGAAATCAATGTATCATCCTAATGAAAAACGGATCCCCCCCCCCAGGTAGTTTTTCTGGAACCGCCCCTGCGGGCACTTTACTTGCCCTGGGCACACATGCAAAAGTATCTCAAAAAAGTGAGTTTAAAGCTGTATAAAACATACAGCTTTAGCATCAGGTGCACAAAAACTGAGACAGCTATGCATAGAATATAGGAGCAAAAAAATTTGAGAAGTGCCCTTGAGACAAAAATGTTCTAGTCAAGCCCTGATTGTACTGTGTCTTCCAAAACGTTTATTTAACTTATTTATCTAACTTTATTATGTTTATTTAACTTTTAGACGTGTATTGGATGCAAAACTTTTTTCACTCAATTATCATTTCAGTTATCATTTATCAATAACCATTCACGCAAAAGGTCATCTTGTCGATCTGATTCACTCGTACCGTAGTACACCGGTTACGACCTAACTAAACGCACCCGTACAAAAACAATGACGGTGAGTGCATTCATAATGCTTCGGGAATCACTTGAAAAGCTTTTATAATGTTCTCTCTTCCCCCTTGCGATGGCTAATTTTGGAATATCGTGGGTAATGTGCTAGCGGGACGTTGGAACAAAGATAGACGGGGGGGGGGGGAAGATGGAAGGAATTTATGAGCCGAATGCGCGCTTGGAAGGTACCTTCTTGCTTATATTTTAATCTAAACTTGAAATTTATCAAGCAAGCGGCTTGATGTGCCTGCTATTAACATGTCAGGAATTTGCTCTCAGGTAAATGTAATCTATTAATTACTGTTGGTGTACTTGATATTATTCCACTGTAGGTGAGTTTATGCACTCTTCACTTTTCGTGACTTTAAGGTTTGAGTTATTTCAACCACGTACTTTTCTGTGGACTGAAAGTTTTTGGTACTTTTCAGGAATTAAAAAAAAAAATACTTAGATATAATTAAAAGAGCGATTATATTAAAATGTATAAGCTCCAAACTGCTTTTGCCCATAATTACGGAACCGTTTTGTACTAGGAAATAATATTGAATGAGAAATTACTGGGGGAAAAGTATTTTTTAAAGTTAAAAAAAAAGTTCCCCATAAGAGAACATCTTTTTCATCATGAAACCATATAGACTTAAAGGAGGATATTGTGGAATAGTCGAGAAATACGGAATACTAGGTAATATTGTAATAGATTTCATGCTATCCACTAAAGAACCGGAAAACAAATCTTCTGTTTTTATCTGGATTTATCTTCTGTTACGAAAAGTTCTCCGAAGATTAGCAAGAGAAAATTTGGATTCAGTGCTTCAGTTTTTCTCTGTGGGCTCGCCCTGACTTTACGGAAGCAGAGAAAGATTACTTGTAGAAGATCTAGTGACTTTTCTAAATAGACTCGAAGCAGAAATGTCTCAAATCTGAAAAATATGGTTTTATAATTTAAACTAACAATGAAGTAAAATTCGTTTCTGAACGTTTTAAATCACCTATTCCATATTATCCGACTATTTCATATTAAACTCCATTTGTAACTTTTTAAAAAGTAATTTATATATGACAACAAAATAAATATAGTATTTTTCTTTACTAGTAGCATTTCATTACAACTAGCTATAGTATGTACTAATAATGATTTTGGGCATTTTATTCAAAAACCTGTATAGTTAGAAATATAAATGGTATTCCATAATACCTTCCTCTCCTCTACCTATTAAAAGCTTACCCAAATGTTGTACAAAAACCTAAAAATAGATTCTATCTGTAAATAAACATTATCTAGAATTTAGCTTTTGTTATGATACGTTTCATTCCTGAATTCTCAAAAAGTTACTCTAAATAGTTTCGTATACTTAATTTAGTTTGGTGCTACCATTTATATAATATATACTAGCTGCATACCCGTTCTTCGTATGGAGTGAATCAAATGTTTTTTTTTTACTCATGTTAGTGAAATTAGTTCCATTTTTACGAAATTTCAACATATGAAGATTTCTTTCACTCGTGATCTAAGCTTTTGCTAACAGATACTTACTTGAAATGCTTGCGAGCGTTACTGCAAAATGATAACAAAAAATTTTTGTCAGCGTTATATGATATCAAACAGAATGTAAACCGTGTTTTGCAGACAAATCTGTTCGCTTTCAAAGTGCCTCTGCAGGATAGTTTCGTCTTCTAATTCCTAAAGGTTGAGCGGTGTGTAATCTCAGTCACTCTGCAGAATACCTTGGTAAAACTCTACCATATCTAGAGTCCTAAAATATTGTTGATATCACAGACATAGAAATAGCTACATGAAAAATCCACTGTTTCGTGAATACTTTGTCTCTTGTAAAAGTAAACCTTTGCGAAGCAATTTTTCAGGAAAGCGCGTTATCTTCATTAAGATTTGATGCAATTTTAAGTTCGTGACATCAAAATGATGTCAAATTCACTTACGATTAGAATTTAACATAAAAAACTAATTCATATTTATCATAATTGTTACCATAGTAACATAATCCATTACCAAGGACATATAAAGGGAAAGGGGGGTTCCGGTTTTCCTTCCCTTTCCCGAAATTAAAACAAAATAAAGTCTTTTGGTGAAAAATTCTTCCTTTTCCAATGTTTGGATCCCCAACCCCTCCCAAATTTTTTTCTGAGTACGGTTCTGACCATTACTGCCACTTAAGCTGCCAAATTCAACAATGAAATGAAAGGTAAGCTAATGTTTAGAGTTCTTAGTTTAGGAAAATAAAAATACATATTATAAAAAAAATAAACATTATTTTACAGGAGTTTTTAAAATTCTTAAATTCTTAATGCTTCTGTAGCTATTTTGCAGTTTTTCCTTCGTATGTATGGCAACAGACTTTTTCAATTTATCGGAAGCTGCGCATGTTCACTATCCTGTTACCATAGCAAATGCAACGAACTTTTGACCTTCTATATGATACTCGTCCTTTATTAATGCTTTCTTTTACAACAAAATTTTTCACTCCCGCTAGATCCGGCAGGATTAATAAATCTCAATCCCGAAATCCCGCAAGCCGAAAAACAGTGCAAGATTGCATTCCCTCACGCTTAAACCAAACGAGCGAAATTCGATCAGTCGGAGTAGAAAGTGAGCCAGTTTTCAAAAGTGAGCTTCTCCTTTAGGAGCGTTTTTCGATCACAAGAGCGGAGCGGAATATAACAAAGAGCGGGGTGGAGAAATTCTCGGAAAAGGTACGAAGCGAGGAGAGGATTCTCAGAAAAAGGACTACGTAAAGAGCCCTACGTAAAAAACCGGCCGGTTTCCAAGGAAACAGATCGCTCCGCAGTGTATCGTTTTTTTTTTTTTTCGCTCTTTGGGTTTAAGCGTGTAGTCCCTTATTTCGTCTGTGGCGTATTTTTTTTTTTTTTGCGTGGGATAGTCTGTTATTCTGATTGAGTTCCTAAAGGGGTTTGAAACTCGTTACAACAAAATGACGTAGATGTATGTAGACTCTATATGTATGTATTTTTTTCCAAATTAAACTCCCACTATTTTTTCGAGCCTAACCTCTGAAATAGGTGATGAGCCGCCACTGTAAATTTTTAACTAAAAGGTTTAAAGGAATATTTGAAAAGACGGCAAACGTATGGAGTCGTTACTCTTATACCTCGGGAAGTTGAAACTGACGGAGAGAAACTCTTGGGTTTCGTTCGGTGCACCGAAAATGGGAACACGAGTGACGCTTGGGCTTGGAGCTCAAAGTACTTTTCAACAAAGTTGAAAAATGTGGGGACTTCAGTGGGTCTATCCATCTGTTTTTCCGTTTCCTCCAGTTTCTGCAACGATTGCTGTTACATTTACTAGGTCATTTCTGTGCACTATACCGTATAGCTCATTGGAAATAGTGTATGCAGCATTAGTAGATTTCTTTTTAATAAAACAAATTTTTATTTATACATGTCTTGTAGTTGTTGATTAAAATGCGTTCCAGTGACGTTCATCTTTTTCAAAGAGAGCAAAATTAATATATGTATTATGGCGGTGAGTAAAAGATTGTTCTCTGTCGAAAATTGTACCTCTTTTTCTAAGTTAAACGAAAAAGAAAACTTTCATAAATTCGGCTACGAAGACGGTAATTAAAAACAAATACTATTAGGTTTACAATTTTACACCTCCACCCCCTCCGACATTCGATGTTTTATTGTAAAATACTGATAAAACATTTATGATAAGGGAGTGATTTCCGGCATGGCATTCGAAGCAAGCGCACTGCCCTTCAACAAAAGGGACCCTTAAATTATCCTTTCAATTTTAAAATTTACAAATTTTTATTTTAATTTAAAATAAGACCGAGAATCTAATTTCATAAAAATAGTAATAATAATTACTCTGTTACTATTTCATAGCGTTAGTATTATATCCATATTTTTTTAAATTCTAAATGGTATAGTCTCAGGCATTTGTTCAGCGCAAATTTATCATTCACTCGTGGCCTATGTAGTGATACGTTTGCTGATTTTGAGGAAACCATAGAGCTGATTTCCCATAGGAACAGATAAAAGAAAATAACTTCTTAAGTGGAGTAAAGTAAAGATCTATTACACTATAGATACTCTGATATAAACATTTGGAAAATTGTTACAAAAATACTGTAGAGCATGTTACATGAATGAATCATTGAAAATTAAACAATATAATTGAAACATTTATTATCCACCATAATACTATTATCATCGAACTATTGCGTCTTGATTAAATAATTATTTTTATACTGTTATATCTTTCTTTGTATGGTGTGATATGAAAGTTGTTTTGTATAAGGAAATCTTCGTAAGAAAGGGGACCCCCGATGAAGCATTTTCCCTGGACAACCAGCTCTGCAGTGGGAGGGGGGTGTCTCATTACCAATTCTGATTCATCGAAAACCTCTCTTCTACCGCTATGCCGGTCTGTGAAAGAAAATATCCGTTCTTGAAGCGTTGAAACTCCCAGCACACGGTCTTCCACTAAAAGATGCTTCACCATAATTTACTTGAGAGCAATGAGAGTAAGGTAGCAAGATTAAAAAATAAATAAAAATAAAAATTCCGCGACAAATCAGCATGGACTCCCCAATTCTGAAATTAAAAAAAAAAGCGTTCATTTTATAAATTCATTACTCCTCACAAAAGAGTTTATGTTTTTCCAAGTAAAGCATTGTTAAAATTCATAAAATGAGAGAAACGTAATTGATTGTTTTAATCGGTAAAAAATAATTATTATAATTAAAATTTTGTCTCAAATTTCTGTTTTAAACTTCGCAAACAAGTTGAAAAAAATTCTGAAATTCGGGACTGTCCCCAAAAGTTGGAGACGTTTGGTCACCTTTATTAAGAGACTGAAGCAGCAGAAAGTGAAAACTTTCCACAAATGACAAGAATTAAGCACGTAGACTGACATTTTTAATTGAGAATAGCTTTACTCATGTTTTTAAGAGGTAATGCTGACAGACGCTCAAGTTTATTGCATGACGTCTATGATTACGGAACTTAAAGAAAAAATTCTTAAAGATGGAAAAGCGCAGCAAAATTTTCGATTTTTAAGAATTTTTTGTAGGAGTATCATAATTGATGATACAGGGATGTCACTTATTATTCAGTATCGTTCAGCATGCTCTTTTAAAAGTTTTCAATCCTTGACATAATTAGTTTATTCGTATTTATGTACCAAAATCACATAAACCGAACATGATCGTACGAAATACATCATTAAGATATAAACGATTCCTCGAAATTATCTAGAAAAATTTTTGCTTTGATGTACTAATATGACGTTATATTTTGTTACATTTTTGACATTTGTTTTGTTTGAAGTATACACACAGGGTTTTCATTGAAGAAAAAATAAATGGGCGAGAATTTCTCACCCTTTCCCGCAAACTGAGTGAGATTTTTATAAAATGGGTGAGAATTTTTCACTAATAGATTTGGGTTGGGTAAATATCCAGTTTGTAGGGTATTTATTCCTGTGTTGGGTAAATACCCAAAATTAAGGTATTTACGATTTTTAGTTATTTTTATTGAGTGTAACTGGACCTCCAAGTCTAAATCAAGCGCAGTTACATGCAATAAATTTGACCAGTTTAAGATCCCCCCAGGATCAGAATGCTCCCAGGAACTCCCAGGCACTTCTTTTTTTTTCTTTCATAGACTTTATAGTTTTTGAGAATCCACTTTTACACACTGTGTTCTTCATTTTTTTTTTTTCTTTCAGAAGCAGATTTGTAGGATGCGCGATTTTCTCGCAGTAATAATATTTTAATGCGAGAAAAAGAAAAAAATGCGATATTCTCGCGCTCTAGTGAAAACACTGACACACTTCGGGCAGTGACTATGCATAGAACTTACTGAAGAATTCTGAATGCCAAATTCACTTTTTATCGTTCATATAAACTACGCAAATAAGTTTCTTTTGACGACTGTTAAAATGTTTAGGTGCGCATACGAGAATTGAAATAATAAAAACTGCTCCAACTCTTGTCAGTTGGAGAGTGTAACTTCACAACCAAAGGAGAGCTTTACAAAAAAATTATTAATGAAAGAAACGCTTTTCTCACTTGCAGTAACATATGAGGAAACTGCATGACCTTCTAAATTTACGAAATTAAAATCTGTAGTTTAAAGTATCTTTCTCTCAACATATTTTTCTAAACAAATTTTAAATAATCATTCACAGAGAGGTGAAGTTTCACTTTTTTTAGATTGCAATAATCTATCCAAACTACAATATTCTCCAAGAAAATGAGGACTTTCAATAATTTAAGTATATTTTTTATGTTATCACCAACTTGTTCAATCCATTTGTCATGGCCCATTTACTAATCAGATAAAATCTGCATTATTCGAGGCTTACCACATTCCCACGTACTCTGTGACACTGCAGTAAAAAACTATTTATCTTTATGGGTTAATCCTTGGGCTGGATTTTTACATCAGCAGATAAACTTCATTTGTAATCGTTTTGCGAAAAATGTCTTTTAATCTATTTCTATGCCGGTAAAGTTAGTGTGTACATGAAATTTGCCGGAATAATTCCGAGTTCATCAGTCACTCATTACTCGGTTCATCATTCCTTTCAGAATCTGCAATTTTAAATATTCTTTATAACTCGATTTTTCACATAGAACAATACAACCGCCATGTTATGACTTCGTAATGTTTGGCATTTCTTTCTTAATTTATAGATACTTAATAAAAACATGAAATTATAGGATAAACAAAATACTGAATTGTTACTACAAATTACTGAAAAGGATTCATTATGCTATTCCTTAATCTGGTACATAAGTAGAAATAAAATAATTATGTCAAGTTTGCATTTGCAATTTCTCTAGTTTCCCTCTTCATTAGATGTCATTTCCGGGGCGTTTTTACTGGGGTCATTCTACTTATCTAATGAGTACGGAATGCAGGTCAGCCTTACCACTGTCACAAGCTAGGGAGTTAGCTGAAAATGTGTTTCGTTGAACTCCATATAAGTTTTTGAAATAGTAACACATTTTCGAACGAGACTGACGGGGAAAATGAAATAGAAAAACACTTGAAATGAAAATGCACACCAAAGTGGTTTATAAAAACATCGATTGCAAAAAAATTAGCTTAGTAAATAACACTTGCCAAGTTTACTTAACCTAGTTTACGCTGCAAAAATCAATGAGAAACTGAATTTTCATAGCGTGTTTAAGGAACATTTTTAAATACTAATTCAACATTACATTAAAATTAAATTAATGAGTTTTCGGCTTAATCCGTCAAACATTATAATTTGAAAGAAGATGCATTTGAGGGAAAATAATTAAAAACTTAAAGGCACCCATCAAAAACTGTTCAGCACCTTATTAACGTTCTTAATAATGTCAAAACGACCTTATTAAGTTTTGAGAAAAATCAACGAACTCATATGGTTAAACTAAGGACCTTTTTTAAAAAACACGAAAATCCTATCCTACTAATATATAAATGCCAATGTTTGTATGTATGTTTGTTACTCTTTCACGCTGGAACGGTTTGACGGATTTGGATGAAATTTAGAATAAAGACACCGAAAGTCCTGAAGTAACATATAGGCTACTTTTTATTATGCAAAAAAACAGTGTTCCTATTATATACAAAAAACTGTCTTTTTATAAAAAAAATACAATTGAATCTTTATTTTAGAGACGTGATGCTAAAATAGTGACCAAACGTCATTTTATCGTCTGCTACGCTGACTTGGGTAAAGAATACACTTGAATAAGTTTTTGAAACTTTCATTCATAACTTTCATTCATTTCGAATTGTTCATTTTTCTGCACTGCTTTTTTCCCCATTCTATTTCTGTTGCATTACATCCAGTAAAAGGATATTAGAAGTATCAATTTTAATTTTGTTTAATCACACTCATGGATAATGATAAGGGAAGACGTATGGATTATGATACGCTTTTAATATATAGAACTTTAGTGCATAGTTAAAATCTGAAAGTATTTCGGATTTTCTTACTTTCTTGTTTTTTTTTTTTTTTTTCTTTCCGTTTTTTGATAACGACCAGTATATCCACAGAGGCTCTTCAGAATTAATATAGGACAAAAATAATTTGTATCTTTTTGTAGGTTTTTATCATTAAACCATCGTATTTTCACAACCAAGGGCGGCCCGACACAATAAGGAAAGTATGCTTCGCATCGGGCGCCAGTTTCGAAGGGGCGTCATTTCGAACTCAAAATCTAAGTACAGCATAAAAGGGGGCGTCTTTTTGAAGTTCGCAGGGGTCGCCACTTGCCCTAGGGCCGCCCCTGTTTGTAACCATCTTAATTTTAAATTCCATCCAGAATCTGAGAGATTTCAGTGCCTAGGAAGCCGGTGAGAAACAGGATTCTCTCGGAACACGATTTATTAAGATGGCAAATCAATTGGTCGCCGGAGGTGGTTAGTTGAAACATAATTTTATTTGTTTTATTAAAAGCGGTAATTTTATATAAATAAGCTTAGTGAATTTATAGAGTTCAAAACTGTGAACTTAACACTATCATCATTATAAAACTGTCATCATTATAACACAAAATATATTTTATCCTAAAAAGAGTTGGAGATTTAAAATTAAATACATGCTGCCTTAAACCACTTTCAATGCTCTCGAGGAGTAAGAAAACTCACGTCCAAATCTCGCATTTTAGGGGTCTTCACAAATTACGAAAGAAAACAAGGGTTACTTTCTGCTATTATTGGTATTGTATAGCCCCTCACCACCTTTGCTTAAACATTCAAGTACAAAAGTTAGACGTTTCATGATGACGTCTAACTTTTGTACATGGCCTCATTAATGTAAGGGAACCATTTTACTGATTGGAAATTTTTGCACGGGGATCGTATAAAAAAATTAATTTTCTATTTCTTTAGATTGAATCTCCAGAAAATTTTAATTGATACCATAAAACTGGGCACTTTTTGCGTAACTTCGTAATTTTTTGTATTGATCAATATTTGAGGAATGAAAGCCTTAGTCAATGTTTTCAGTGCACCCTGTGTAGTGCATTGGGGTAAGATACATTTTTATTTATTTATTTAAGAGTTTTTTTTAAAGGAACCTTATGTCTTTTTTAAACTGTTTTCCCCTTCTAGTATACTTCCGGCCGAACGAGATGAAAAGGACAAACCAGGCGTCAAGTCATATCCCCACATTGCGTGGGATCCTGTAATAACACTCATCTCTTTTTGTAATACCCCTCCGAACTCAGGCAATTTACAACACATGTGTACGGCGCTAGGACGCCCTCTTATCTCAGTGTGAAGATCAGTGAGCTCTGAAAACAAAAGCGGGTTATAATAGTGCGAAAAAGGCTTCTTTTCCTGTCGCTGCCTCGTGAACCTTGTCCACGCAAAGTCCACGAAGATAATTTAAGCCATTTTTATTGAAAAATTTCCTAACTCGGTTTGGCATCATTGAAGTGTATCGAGACGTTCCGAGAAGAAAATTGGTCACTAGAATTTAGTTAAAAATAACTCAAGTGGAGCACGTGAGATTTCTTTGGGAGTCTGGTAGATTTTGAAATGTGGCGGTTATGATATTTTTGCAATCTACAGGGTGGTGTGATTTAAAACTCTTGTAAAAACCAAGTAAGGGATATAGGAGGAAACCAAATCGGTAATGATTCATATACCATTGTACATTGGCTGATCCAGAGTAGGGCACAGGGGAAAGTGTCCCCTCACCAGCCGAACTAAGTTTACCTTATAGAATATTGACTTATTTTGCAAATTCAAATGAATTTACAAGAAAAGGGAGACAAAAAAATTGCCCCATCTAAAATTTTTTTCTGGACCTGCCACTGTCAATGAGGTGTCAGAAAAATCCTTTTATTTGCCTGTTAATAATCACTTAAATAACCAACTTAATTTAGACGACGGGTACATGAAGACGACGTTTCAGGCTCCACATTGT
This sequence comes from Cheiracanthium punctorium, assembly GCA_038373885.1. NCBI lineage: Eukaryota > Metazoa > Arthropoda > Arachnida > Araneae > Cheiracanthiidae > Cheiracanthium > Cheiracanthium punctorium. The sequence goes on from JAWZYV010011764.1 coordinate 150,863, forward strand.
TATGGGATTCTAAACCATCTTGGTTCCCTCTACAAACCCTTACTTTTTGCAAGAGTTCTGAATCACCTTGTAGATAACTGTGGTAGCAGAAAATGAGTTATCTAAATTTGACCAGTTTCTGACGTAATAATTCCGTAAGGTGATATCCTTACGTCAACGACTGAACAGCGAAATCCCATGTTATCCCATGGGAAAAATTATTTCACTCATTGCGTGCACAGTTATTATTTTTTTCTCAGTTTTTTTGTGCAGAGTTCTAGCAATTGATACGATGCATCATGTGCATTTTCTGAAATTGGGGTATTTTTTCAGCCAGTATTTAAAATATTCACTTGAAATTTGAAAAGCCGATTTTATAATCATTCATTGATTGTTTAAATAGAAGCAGAAAAAAATATTCAAGTTTCAAAAAAGGCTCATTATGCATTGTGCCACTACCGAGACGGCGGAGAAAAAACCGACAAAATATCATAAAAGTATTTATCAAATAATCCAATTTGTCAATAAGTATTTGTCATACCTCTCTGTCTTATAAATAACTATCTGAAGTCTCCATCGTTGACGAGTTAGTACATAATGCAGATTTTCTAAAAGCTTTAATCTTCGTCAGCATTGTAGGTGTATAAACAATGGAAATAGTATATTAGCAATTGTACAGAAATAAAAATTATATCTTCTGTGTATTGTTAAAAGTTTACAGTTTTGGGAGTAACAAAGTGATCAATAAATTTGACTATTATAGAGAACTTCTTTCTACTTTAAAAAATCAAATTTTATTTGGTTGAATGAGTTTTTCAAGTCAAGAGGTCATTCCTAACCTTAAATTTTGTTTGATTCACTGTAGATATTTTAACACTATTCCTCGAAAACATTTTGCGCAATTTTCACAAAATCTAAAAAAGCAAATAAATATTTTAAAAAATTATTTTTAAGTTTTTCAAAAAATTCCGATTTTTTTTTTTTTAGCCGTTGCTGATCATGTTGCTAAACTTCATTGTACTCTCTTAATCCATTTTTAAGAAATGCGAGAACAAACATTCATACGATTTTCACAAAATCCTAAAATCTATTCAATATTTAAAACTGTTTTGGCATCTGGAGTTCAAATGAACTTGCATCCAACATAATTCCAAACTTTATTCTATCCCATTCCTATTTTTCAGGAATAACTCAAACATGTACGGAATTTTCACAAAATTTCAAAATCTATAAATAAAATGTAAAATACAGTGGAACCCCGATCTATCGTTCCCGCATTCATCGTTTTCTGTATTGATCGTTTTATTTCTATTGTCCCTGCACAAGTTGTATTCAAATAACATTAGCAAAAACCGCATGTATCGTTAGTCAAAATGTCGTTTTCACGCGTTCATCGTTGTAAAATATTTCTTCCGACTGAGATGAAATTGAAGGTCAAGTAGATCAATATGACATACAAATTTAATTACTTACTGGTATGATTTCTTGGATCCTGCAGTGGTGTGTGCGCTAAACTCCGTCCCCATAAGAACACGGCAACTGAAGCTGCATGCGGCGTGGCTAGTGCTTGGGGGGGGGGTCAACTCCCTCTCGGCTCGACTGCTGTGGGACCGTGCACGCTAATGGGAGCTGGTGCACATAAAATCTGTTGTGGCTCCAATGTCCTCCAGGTTTAACGCTACCGCTGGGGGTGCTGATTTCAGGAGCCCTCTGGAATTGGTTCGAAATTCGGGGACCCCGGGCTAAAGTCGGATTTCCTCCCACTGGGGCAACTAAAAATGGAAGGCGTCCCCCTCTGCCCATCGCCCCCCTATCTGGGGAATCTGGCACCGCATGCGGTTGTCAGAGGGCATAAGCAACAACAACAACAACAACAACGATGTCTTTTGTTGATGAGTTTTTACATCTAGCAGGGATGTGTATGGTGTGAAATTGAATGTTTATGTTTTGATTGATATAGAAGTAGCAATGTGCAGAACGGAAGAAATGTGAGGTAATGAAAATAATGCCGTAGAAGCTGAAAATAATCATGCCGATGCACACAGGCGGATTTTCAAATATTCGCCGTCAAAACTCCAATATACGAAGTCAGCCAAGACAGTAGCGTTACTCATTTCTTCGATTCTTATTAGATTCTTGGATCCAATGACAGCTTGCATAATATTTGAATCGAATGCTTTAACGGCCATCCACTATTGAAAAGTTTGTCGTCTCCTAACTAATAAATGATTATTGTTTAAGTTTGAAATTTCTATTATTATTTTAAAAAGAAACTTTCCCGTGCTTTATAAGCGTTTGGTGTAACTTTTATAATGAATTGTGAATTGGGGGTATATATTTGTGTATTTAAAATATAGTTGTTATTTTCTTTTGTTCTTATTTGCAAAAACCAAAATAAAACAAATCTTTGAGTTAAATTTCATGTAATGATCGATTTTATTCAGCTACAAAGTTATAAATTCCTTAGAGTCAGACTACATTATAAAGATTATAATAAAGTTTCTCATCGTAGCTTAATGTTTATGTTAATTGTAGCTGCTAATATTTTCTACTCTCCTCATTATTAGATAATTAACAACGAAAATTTAAAAAAAAACACTAATTATATATTATTTATTTATTTTTAGGTTCATCTTCTGAGAATGTCGTCATATGTCGACAATTAATTGAAAACTATAGAGACTGTAATTCAAAAATCTTGTGGGCAAAGTAAAAATTTTTTGGGCGTTGAGGATGAGTTAACAAAAGACGTTTTACTTGCTTTTAGTACATTCCAATCATGGTATTTTTTTTTTTCGATTTCTGTAGTTTTTTAAATGTTTAAATCCATCTATAGGTTTTGACTAAAAAATTAAAAAAATCCGCCTGTGTGCGATGAGACAGTCAACACGAATGGCAAGTTTATGAATATTTAATGGTATTTGAGACTGTATGAACTTTTATATACAAACATGAAGACACATAAAAAGACATGAAAAATACTGTAAATCTTGGAAAATTTTCGTCTAATTAAAAAATGAAAAATCCTGTATATAAGATTACTGAATTTTTAAAAGTAAGTATCACTTAATTTTCTACACACAATTTCAATTTGTTTCTTTTGCAGTTTGGCAACAAATTTAGTATTTTTGGTTTACTGTATACATTGTGTACATTCATAAGCACTTTTTTCTTCGTATTTTGACTTTAATCCGCATTCGTCGTTTTCCCGCATCCATCGTTTTTTACCACGCACCCCTTGAAAAACGATTGATCGAGGTTCTACTGTACTTAAATACAAAGAGTTCAAGTGACCGCCAGTGACGATAATAAATTTTATTTCACTCGCTTCAGTGGTTTATAGGTAATCAATAAATATTTTCATATTTTGAACAGTTTTTGCAAAATCTCAAAATCTAATCAAAATTTTTAAACAATTCGACACCTATAGTTTTTGTTGAATGACTACCTCTCATGTCACTCAATCATCATTCATTTCATTCGCTTCTGTAGTTTTTACGTGATGCGCGAACATAAATGTAAGCAGTTTCGAACGATTTTCTCAAAATATCATCAAGATTTTAAAAAAAAATTGACGCCTATATTTTAAGTTGAGTGACCACCTATCATCTCATCAAATTTCATTTCATTTGCTTCAGTCGTTTTTACGTCATGCTCGAAACAAAAAAAAAAAAAGCGTCACGGACGGAATACAGAAAGACAGAATGACAGACAAGCAAACTTTTTTTTGAGTGTCCTACTGGATTCCCAGGTGCTTGAAACAGATTGAAATCGCAAAATTTTTCAATTCCAAGTAATTTACAGACAAAAGTCTAATTTTTTTTATATAGATTTCTTTATATATGCATGTAGATACACACACTCCTTAAAAAAAAAAGAAAAGAAAAAAATAGGAAAAATCGCCAGTGAGTAATGCATTTTGATATTAATTTTATGACCAATTTATAACTTATCCTAAAACTACCTGTAAAAAAAGTGAACATTATTCTGGCATCTTTCAGTACTTCGTGGAAACTAACTCCTGATATTTACATAAATAAAATTAGACTGTCGGTACATTACTTGGAATTCAAAAATTTTCCGATTTCTACCTGTTTCAAGCACCTGGGAATCCAGTACGACCCTCAAAAAAAGTTTGTCTGTCTGTCATTCTGTCGCTTTTTTTACTCGTGCATCCCGTAAAAACGACTGAAGAGAATGAAATAAAATTCGGTGACATGATAGGTGGTCACGCAACTTAATAGGTGTCGAATTTTTTTAAAATCTTGATTAGATTTGGAGATTTTGAAATTGCGCAAAATGTTTTCGAGGAATAATGATAAATTATCTGCATTTAATGAAGCGAAATTTAGTTACAGGTTTGACTTGAAATACTCTTTCAACCAGAATAAAATTTAATTTTTTTAAATAGAAAGAAGCTCTCTATAACAGTCAAATTTACTGATCACTTTGTTACTCCCAAACCTGTAAAAAACGCTGTGTCTTTTAACAATACACAGAAAATATAATTTTTATTTCTATATTATTGCTAATATACTATTTACATTCTTTATATACCTACAACGCTGACGAAGATTCAAGCGTTTTAAAAATTGGCCTTATGTACTAACCCGTCGTTGACGGGTACTTCAGCTAATGTAAATAATATAATGCGAAGCGAAATTAAATTCTTCGTGGTAAAGTTGGTCCTGTAAAAATCATGTCGCACTTTTAGAGTTTCATTCCGCTTGCAGATTAAAAACACTCTTTGATTGTTGCTAGAGAGTTAAAGTGTCAGTGTAGTCAGTCTGATGTATTTTTTATATTACATAGCTACTCTGATCACTCTGTCCCAATTCCGGCTTGTACCACTCTAAAATAAAACTTTTACTGTCATTATTTAAAAAAAAATTAATGATTTTTCGTTACTTTCGACATTTTTATATAACTAAAAGTAAAAAATATTAAGCGGTTGAGTAACAAATTAGGTATCGTTGGTGATATTGACGTCCTATTGATACCACGGTTATCAAGCTTTGAAGTGAAAATTTTAATTCCAGTTCGTTTAAAATAATTTTTGGGGGATTATCCAGTTTAACATCTTTTCACTCATAAAAATATTTCTTCTTTATGAAGGTTCTGCTCCCACAAAACGAAATAGTTCGAATGCTAAATTACCTGCAAGCACACTCGCAGACAGCTTCCGCTCGTTTACAGAAGAGCATGCCATTCAGATTTCGTTAACTACTATAATAAAAATAGGGTATGAAGTTATTTATTTTAAGCCAACCACGATTAAATATATTAAGTGAAGACATACTTAACGTCAAAAGTTTTTTCTAACTCCCGTTCTAATTTCCTATCGTGCTTTATCTTCTAGTTAACATATTTATGAACCTTGTGAGCTATAAATTTTTTGAAATTTCTCTACATCTCCATTGACTTACACTTTAGTGGTATTTTGGTTAACTAGTTAGTCAATTCAGTTACCGTATTAAGGTGATTTGAAATAATTTTCTAAGTAAATTAGCACAGCGGAAATTATGAGTATTAAAAAAGGAAATAATGTAGCTTGTTGCATTTCATTATTTAACGCATTATTTTTTATGTTGAAGTTGGATACCGCTGTCAAAAAAATCATTCACCTGCAAAATAGCAAAATTGGAATTCAAGAAAGGCATACAATCATCGTTAGAAATTTTCAACACTTTTATAAATAAAACATAGCTTTAAAAAGTAAAACGTTTTAATTTAAATTTAGTTGAAACTTATCTTATCTGAGTCCTATGAATGATATCTTATGAATCTTATTATTTCTGAGTTACAATTGAAAAAAAAAGCATTTGAGCTGTTTCGCTGTGCCTTATATGATATTATTATACTATGGAACAACTAAAATTTATACAGCAAACGATAAATAAAAACTTAGTAAACAAATATTTTATTCGATTTAGGATTCAAGCAAAGTTCAGACTTTAGTTTTACAAATAAAGTCACAGTAATCGTTATTGTCTTTAAATGAGCGCAACTGTTTGCTATCAGGTTAAATCTATGTGTTATGAAAACTAGATTTTGACGCGCATTACAAATATTGGGTTGACCAAAAAGTTTTTTCGTTTTTGTTTTTGAGGGGAAAAAATGAAAGTATTTTAATGACCTTTATAACATAAATCCAATATGTTCTGTAACCTTCCACTATCTTCCAAAGGCAATTCCCTTAAGAAAGAGCTTTGCTTCAATTTCAAGTTGAATTGTTCACGGTGAATTTGGCAGAGCCAACGAGGGTGTCAAGAATTTTTTCATTTTAAAGAGTGTGCAACGAGCTAAGAGATGAAAATTATATGGTGCCATATGAATGACAGGTGAATATGGCATATGAATCATAACTTCTCAGCTGAGCTGTATCAATTTTTGTTTGGTCACCAGAGAAAAACATACGGATTTCAGGGGCGTAGCGAGAAATTTTTCATGGGGGGGGTTACGACTACTGCAACTCATATATATGTATACATATGTGTGATAATGTAGTGAAGAATATACATTTTGTATGGCAAAAAATTTATCATGGGGCGTTATGAACGCCCTAACGCCCCCCCCCCTTCTTGACTACGCCCCTGGCCTTTATAATGTTGGATTTATCGCGTAAAGCAATATCAGATATAGGAGGAAGTGTGCAGCGTCATACCTTTCGAGGTATGGTAACGAGCAGGTTAAAATTATAATCAAAGTAGGTTTCAGTTTGATAACAGCTTATACCATAACAGCTTCACTTAACTGCCTGAACGTGTAAAGCGAAACAAGTGAATTGGGAAAGTGAAGTGCTTGCATTTTTGTCCTTTTTTAACACTTTCCAACAGGGTTGAAAAGTGTTTACGATTTTGGTCTGTTTGTCTGTCTGTCCGTCATTACGTTCGTGCTCTAACTGCCTTAAATATGAAACTGTTAGTATGAAATTTATATATGTTATTCCTATGTACAGTATCAAGTACCCCACTGAAAATGATGTATGTAGCACGTTAGCTCATTTACAAGAATACCCAAAAGAATTCCAGTACATTACGCTCTATGGACGGTCATTCTATAAAGCGTATTTCTGAGCTATTCGGATGTTTCAAACGAAACAAAATGGGAATATGTTATTTAAAGATGTTCTTAGGATTAATACAACATAAATTTTACTAAAAGGATATTTCCAAATAGGCACGCCATGTCAAAGTTTAATGAGTCTAATCTGCAACACTTCCTGGTGTCTCTCTAAAAACCGGAATCTGATTCTAAAACAGCAATCTGGTGATTGAGTGACTTAACGTGAGAGAATGCCATTCATCAAAGAAACAATCACTGTATTATGATTTAACAAATGTTGTTTTTCTTTTCGTAGAGTAACTGTATTAGATTCGTGAAGTGTTTTTTTATCTTACCTGAATGCAGTCAAACCTCACCTAGAGCAAGTAAGCAGATACTTTTCGTATCTCTTTCCAAGATCTCATTGTTAGGACAGGTCGCCGTTTCGTTAAAATTTTCTGCTGTTGTGAGCACGTGCGTTGTAACGAGGTAACACCTCTTAGCAGCTCGCGAAGAAAGATGTGAATAATTTATATATCTTTGAAAATATTTTTGTTTCTTCACTTCCTCATGTATAACACTAACTGAAACTAGCTTAGAACATGAAATGGATAAATATTGCTTTCAAAAAAAAAAAAAAAAAAAAAAATCCAGACAATGTATAGTCTTATTTTACTTACAGTTTATGAATAACCAAATGATTTGAGATCTTACGTTTAAAATGATTAAGGACACGTGGAACATAAAATGGCAGAATTTTTTCTAATTTTCAAGTATCTGCCTAAAACATAGACTGAGACAATTTCATTCATATATCATTTTTGTCGGTTTATAATATAAATACTCAAAATATGACTGAAAAATGTAAATAAAGTGGGGTGGGTAGCTTTAACCAATAGCAAACAGAGTTAGACTCCTCGCCAGAATCTATAAAAGTGTTAAAAGTGTTTATCAGCACTTTTTTACTAATTTTACTCAGTCCGATAAAAAAAAATATAGCAAATGCACACATGGTAGAACTCGGAATCCAAATGAGATCACAGATTGTTTAAGGGAAGCTTATCCAAAAATGATTTTTGTTTCAGTTAGTACTTTGTGTATTTTAGATGCTGTTCTATTTGAATAGTGGTTTTGCTGTAGGTTAGGTAGCTAGTAATATGAAACGCTTACCCATCTCGGTAAAGTGCAAGGAAGATCTTAAATCTTGATATAGAAAAAAATTATGTCAGTGACTTATGTGTAATAAGATGGATCTTTCTTTTAATAACAAACAAAAAAATAATAGCATTTATACATGAGGACAAATATCACAGCATCAGGATAAAGACAAAACGAACTTAAAAATCTATTAAAGCTGCTAAAAATAATAATAGATCTGCAGAGAATTCTGTGAAGAGATATCGGGTTTTGAGAAAGAGTTGGGTAATTTAGTTATGCATGAATATATACTACACTTACAACCTCACAAAGGAATATCTGTGAACTTAACCAGGTCATAATTAGAAATATTCCTTGAGAAAAATTGATGAGGCTCGAGCTCCGGAAGCATTACTTAGTTTCCAAAAACTTTTTAAATCAGACATTTCAAAACAAATTGTAAAACAAATAAATATTTGATGCAGAAATGTTATATTAAAATGGTTATGGTGTTGGAATGTTTCAAGTCTATATATTTTAAGCCCTGTGAGTATGATTTTAGTTTTTGCCTTTTTTCCAATGTTTTTTATGATTTGGTACACTTTAAAAAAAAATCTGTTTCAGGTAAATTGTCGACGCTTTCTAAACTTGTTTAGCTAATTTTTTTCTTTATGAATACCTAAAATTAAAGATCTGGGCGAAGAAATTTGAAATCAGTGACTACTTTGTTTCTTTAATTTTTAGGATTTTTAAAGTTTTTTAGTAAAATGCTTTTAATATTATTTTGTTTTAGTCAAAATGAAAATTGCTTCTTATTATTCTCAGGTAGTATGTTTTTGGACACTGTACTACATTTTAGGGTGATAAATTCAATAGTTTTTTAGAAAGGTCTACCAAATAGACATACTGTTCAAAACATTTAGTAGAGATATGTAAAAAGTTAGTTGATTTAAAAAAAACTAATTTATACATCAATTTATTTTTTTAAACTTATATTGGGCTATAACGTGTGTATATACAGTGGACAAAATTTTTCATTTTAATCTCTATTTTTAAATAAAATACGCGATGTTAAAGATTTTTCCAAAACTGACTCGTTTTGCTTGTCGATGTTCTATATGTCCATAACTCTAAAAAAATTATCCAGCACACGTCCCCCCCCCCATTCGATCAATCACAAAACCGATGTCTCTTAATTTCTAGGAAATCCAACAACGCTTACTACCATTCTTCATAAACCCCTTAACATTCAGAACGTACAATGAACTGCAATGAACGTCCTGTACAGCGCGCGCGTCCAGTTTTACTCGTATCTTCTCTGTCTGAGTAGTCGCTTCTCGTTTACAGATAACCTTTTCTCCGAAGATATATCTGGTAATATTAGAACTGTCATTCACTCAATTTTCACTTGGTAACAGTCACTCATTTTAAACTGATTACACGAAACACTGGTATTTGTACTTTGTAGAAAACAGCGTTATGGCTGTCAAGGGTTTAAGAGGGTAATAGTGTTATGACATAGCTTAAAATCCAAACAACTTTCTTGCTAACAACTTTTAGACCGGTTTTCTTTGTCTTTACCTTGACGACGGCGATCTCTAACTTTTTGTTTTGCCAACGAAAAAATCATAGCCGGCCGAAATTTCGGCCAGTCGGAGTACTTCTACCTGCTAAGTCATAAATGATGGCAACTATGGTTCGAAGTTTGAAGTGATAGAAGTATGGCGGCGTGCAAGTGAAGTGGAGTGTGGAATTAGAAGTCGATTATATTCATGGGGTTAGTCATAAGGTGACGTATTGATTTTGAAACGCTAGTTGTCTTAAGGACTATTTGGCGCCCCTCAGCTAAAGGCTCCAGGGACATGATAAACCCCCTTAACTCCCTTCGCTACGCTACTGTGAGCAGTAGTTAAAGTTATGAGTAGCAGTTTATAACTCGCACTAATTTTCCTGTTTTAAAACTCAAAGAAACATTTTTTAAAAAAAAGAGCTTTCTTTAAAGAGCTTTACCCAGACAGCACATCAAACTTGCAGCAAGCTTGATTTATCAAGTCAATAAGCTTGAATTAAGCTTGAAAATTCCAGTCGTGTAAGCTTGATGCAAGCTTGAGTCAAGTGTTCTAGTTTACACTTGCCCAGCTTGCATTAAGCTTGACATTTCAAGCTTGAATCAAGCTTGACATTTCAAGCTTAAAAAATTTTCCAAAAAAAAAAATTCTAAATACACGGGGCGCCCGCGCCCCACATACTTTATTTTTCGCGCATTTTCCCCTTCTATGCTGTAATTTTAAGTTATTTTAATCTGTTTCCATCGAGTGTCCGTGGCTAGAATAGAACCCGGGACCTTTCGATTCAAAGCCGAGCGCGTTATCCATTCAGCCACCGGAGCCTTGTGCAGCTATGACTAAAGTTTGAAGTGAATTATTAAGCGGTTTTCTGGCCAGATTGATAAGTGGGCGATATGTTATTTGTTTTTTTTTTTCCATGGGATGCATCAAAATTAAAATAATTTTATGTGTGATTTAGAGACTCTACTAATAGGGAAATAAACATAATATAAACTTAAGAGCAACACATGTTTTAAAACTTTCGCAACACTCATGAGCAATACTGCCGCTGGCCAAAATCGAGACAAACGACTGATTTTGAAATCAATTTCGTAGTATAATTGTATTTTATTTTGCAGAATTTCCATATTTGGAAATATAGAATGGGTTTACTTACTTAACACAAATTTTGTGTTAAGTAATCTGAAATCAAAGAAACAGATAGTTAAACGTTACTTCGAAATGCTATATCACAGTTGCTAACATAACATGTAGGGAATACAAACACTTTAGTCATTTTTGTAAATATTTCTTATAATAACAAATAATTGAAAAATTTTGCTATTTTTTAACGCTAAAAATTCGCTTTAAAAATGTGGTTAGTTATTTTCCTACATATATTGGTATGCTATATCGATATAGAGCATTTCGAAGAATTAAAAATAAGTTTAAATTAATTTATACAAATGTAAATTTGAATTATTTTCATTGTTCATACTTTATAATTAAAAAAATTATTTAACTTCTGAATTTTTTTTAATCCTTTGTAATTTTATTTTAAAATTACAAAAGTGTAAGATGTAAGATTTTTGGGCCCTAAAATCTGTAGGCCCTGGACAGTTGTCCCGTTTGCCCTGCCGGTAATATGGCACTGGTAATAAAAAACCCATCCCCGTTAAAACACATATTTTACGAACTTTCAACAAATTTGAGGACGCTATACAATTAATGTCCATTCTCTTTCACAGATGGCGCCATCACCGCACTTTGCAAGTGAAAATCCAGCTTAAGTCAACCTTGCATTGCCAAGCCAAATCTCAAGCTTGAGTTAAGCTTATGTGCTGTCTGGGTATTAGCAAAGTCGAGTCTTTAGAAAAGAACACTACCTTTTTTAAAGATAAAATATTGTATAAGGCTTATTTTTTATTTTATCTTATTTATTTATTTCGTACAGGAGTTGAAAAAGGTTCGCGATGTATACGATGTCAAACAGCGAATTAAAGTCATATGAGGAGCAATTACTCTCCCTAAGCTACGCCACTGGATCCCATGTAAAAACACCAACAAAAGGATTGTGCTAGATGCTGAGTCACGATAGGTAAAATGACAACCTAAGTGCCAAATCAGTGATGCATTAACATGCGATGACTATTTGGTGTCGCAGGAAGTTAGTTTACTTTTAGAACCCTTAACGATATAACGCCTATAAAGATGGGCGAAAAAGTTTTTCCCCAGCAGAAAATTGCTCGGATTTTACACTAGTGCGATAACGCCTTAAGTAGACTACTGGAGGAAATCACCAATTCTGTTTTGGTGCTTTTTTAAAGCGCATAAGTGACAAAAAACTGAATAGCCCATCACAAATGTATGAGATTAGAATGTCTAACAAGTCTTGTTCTCTAGAAGCTGTCACTGCTCGCCAAGAGGACAAGACTTTGAGAGGAAGCTTGTAGGCAGAAGTTTCTCAATTTGCAATATTCGACACTTTTTGAAGCAGAAACAACTGGACAGGTTTGGATGAAAGGAATGATACCTTGAATGAACACATAAGCTACCTTTAATTCCTCCCCATCCCAAAAAGTTATTTTTGCAGGTGTCGATAGATATCGCTTATTTAACGCGCTAAATGGCGTTGAAAGCGGTAGCAGTACAGTAGTAATGTAAAAACATCCATCATTTTGACTATGCATTTATTTTCTTAACAATAATTTTGTTTAAAATGTCCTATTTTTAATGTATAACTAAAATAATAATTATTTAGAAAAAAAATCTGGTGAAACTCTACTCTACTTTACGAACACTTGATCTTTACCCAGCTTTTAAACAAATTGGATTCAAATCTAGCAATTGTTGTGTTCAGACGCTAGTACACTTAAAATAATTTGAGTGTATAGGCCTTAATGTGTCCTAGAATACTTTTTGTAGCTCTGTAAAAAAAAACTGTAAGCCCTGCACACACCAAATTCTATTCTAACCTATTATATGTTTGCCTAATTTGAGCTCAATGGAATGAACTATGTACACGCGCACGCATTTAAAAAATTTGCGTGTATAGCCCGTAATGTATAAGAATTAGTTTGTTCACAGGGTTGCAAAAGCTATCAGTTCTACACACACCAAAAATCCATGCAGGTAGTGACCGTGACCTATAATATATCTACCCAGTTTTCACACGCTAAAAAGTGTTTTGTTGAATTTAACAAAATTTGTTTGGTTAAACAGTTTGGTAGTTTTGTTTTGCTGATTTGACAAAAGTTTGTTTGATTCAACCAAATCGGTTTAACCAAATGCTTTTAATTTTAACAAAAACGTTTCGTTGAAATTGTTCAAAGATTTTGATTGGTCCAATCAATTTACGCTTGCGTCAATGGGCGGTGCGAGTCTGCAAAGATCAGATTTTACAAAAACAGTTAGTAACGTCCATTTATTTATACGTTGAACTGTAAGTTATTTAAAATTTACTTCATCCTAGACACTTTTTTTCTTCTAAGCCCTGGCGTCTTTTCCCTGGGGTCGTCCCGACCCTCGTTGGTGTTTTGTGCACTCATACTTTTGATTGATGTATAGATTTAAATTAGTGGCAATTTTTTTTCAGTTCAAGATGGCTGATTCCACTATACCACGGATATTCAGTAGTACAAAGCCGTTCACCTGAACGAAGCTAGAAATCCAGACCGCACCAAACGCACCAAATACAAAATATACTACTCGACTAGGGCTTTGCTGAGTTATTCGAAAGTTTCTGAAATGTCTAATTATTTTACCTATTCATTAAAATTTACATTTATTGTTTTAATTCTTTTATCTGTATCTACATAGTTTAAAAAACTCAATGTCATATTTCTCAGAGAAAGTAAAGCGTCGGTGGGGCATCTGTCTTCGTAATAAAATAATATAGATATATTCAAAATTGATAGCTGAGATAACGAAATGCTTTAACAGACGGTTGTAATATTAGCACTGCACTTCATTCGTTTTGATCTTATCACGAATGATTTTTTTTTTTTTTTTTTTTTTTTTTTTTTCGATTTTAGATCGAAATTGTTCGCAAGCATCTCCCAGAAATAGACCCCGTGATGCTTAATCACCGTATACAAACTGTTCCGTGTTTCCTCATCGTTCAAATACTTTTCGTGATTTGTTGAGATTGTTGTAATCGCTATTGTAAGTGCTATTAGAATTTAATCTTAAACTATGCACCGAAACAAGTATCTCAAATCATCAAGTATGACAACACATGCAATATAAACGCGAAAACAGCGTTAAAAAATTAGTCAATACGTTTGCTTGACATAGTTTAAATTATTATTAACAACAGAATTAGGAAAGCATTTGTATTTAAATAACGTTACTCTCAACATACTGCACATTTTTTATATTCTTACAAAGTATTTTTACCTTGTCTAATTTATCTAATTCTGTATTTAGTATGCATAAACAATGTTTCGCTCATTTTAAATAATCAATTCAGCGGTTATTTATGTATATACTTACCTAAATTTATGGCGTATGGTTATTTTAACTTTTCACGCTTCTTTTGCCGATACATATTTGTTGTTTTTATATGTAAGTAATAAATATTCACATAAATTTTGACATTAAATTATTTTGAATGTGACTACATAATGGAAAAACATACTCATCAGGAATAATCTAACTGTCTTAAATTTGTCTTTATGCGTAGGGGGGAAAAACAACCGACGTTGAAGTTGATAAAATTAAACTTGCAGATTTATAAAAGCAACTCAAATAAAAATGTAAATTTTGATTAATAGATAATTAATTAGTTTTACCTTTGAAACTGGAACTGTTTATGGTTTAAAAAAATAACATAGTAAAATCAACAAAATAATTTTATTAAAGGAGCCATGAATATGCCAGTAAACAAGATAATTTTGTTAATTCAAACAAATAATTTGGTTGATTTTAACCAAATAAACCATTTTAAAAAATAGTTTGGTAAAATAAACAAATGTGTTGTTAATAAAAACAAAATTCTTTGGTTAAACGGACAAAACGTTTTGTTTAAATAATCAAATAATTTTAACAAAATAATTTTGTTAATTAACAAGAATTTCGTTCAACCGGATAATTTTGCTAATTCAACAAAACATTTTCAGTGCATTCAATCGAATTCACAGTTTTAGAGCTGTCGTGTTCACTCACATACACGCATGCACATACATACATCACCGTAAAATGAAGTAGCATAAATGTATCCAGAAGAATTCAAAACGTACCAATGCAAAAAAATCCCGAAGTCGAAAATTTTCATGTTTACAATACTTTCCTTATATGGTGTATGTTCAAAAAGAAAAAATGAAATATTTAAAAGTTAACCTAAAAGGCTTAAGTAAGCATTGTCTTATATAGTAAAATTACACGCGGTTAGAAATGAGGAAAACGCATAGATATTAAAAACGCGTGTATTTACGAAAAACTAAAAAGACCAGTGCATTAGTGATGGACATTAGCTACCATTTTTCAGCAAATTATACTCTAACAGCCAATTCACCCGGCATCGCCAAGGACGCATATAGTGTAAAATAAAATATATTACGCGATTTTTTTGAGGTTTTTAATTATGCCGTTTTATTAGGTGATCCTTTTCGTACCTTTTCGCTCGGTTTCAAGATTTTATACTGACAAGGAGGAGGCACGGCTTCAAGGAAACGGATTTCACTGATCTTTGGCACAGTGGCAGTATACCATGTGAATATGCTGCATGTAAAATACTAAGACGCAATCCTCAAATGCAGTCAAGAAGAATTAATGTTTATTTTCTTCTTCCACTTCACCAAAACTTTAAATATAAGTTACACGCAAACGTGAATGAGCGGCATGGCGAAATGGTTCGATCGGTGGACTTCTACTCCGTCGTCCCAGGTTCGGATCTCGGGTTCTGCAAGCATTTTTTTCCCACACACTCTCTCTTTTTTAAATGCATCAATACTGGTAATTAATTCATTTTTTATTCAAGTAAATAATTTACTTATTTTTTTATTTATCATTTATTTATTTGTTTACTTTTACTACCTACTTATTGATTTTTTTAATTATTAATTATATTTTATCTCTACTTGTAAAATCTTTACTTGAGAATCAGAATTTTATACATTCAAAATAATTCACTTTTGACATTCGTAAAACTCAATATTTATTCAAGGTACATTTCTTTTTGTCACAATCATAAGACAGACTTTTCTTCTAATTTTCACTCGTTCGTGATGCCACAGGAACAACATTATATCTTTTTATCGTCTGTCCTCTGTTGATGGGTTGTCAAATTTAAAATATCAGATGTGAACATTGCGAATAGACGTATTTAAGCAGTGAAACTTATGTTGAAGAATTATATTGCAGTTATAAAAATATTCCATCAATCCAAGCAAGTTCTTATTGTTGTGATGAAAAACTACTGATAGTTCTAAATACAGTGATGTTTTGAAACAGTGTCTCAAAAATAGAGTAGCGTATTACGAAAGTTCATTTCCCAGGAAAAAAAAAAAATCTGGAGTGACTCCACTCCACTTTCTGAACACTTACGATTAAGATCATTACCAAGCATTTAAATAAATTTTAATCGATGAATAATTCAAATATATATACCAAATTGAGGCTCAATATCGAATACACCGTTTAAACGGTTGCGCACTTTCAAGAATTTCTCCCTATATGCCATAATGTAAAAAAAATCTTGGTCGTAGCCCTGTAGAAAAACTATAAGTCCTACACACATCAAAATAAATAGCGGTCTTAAGATGGTAGTTTATAACATATATAAAGAATCTGAGCTCAATCGAATGTACCGTTTAAACGCTAGCGCACTTTCAAGAATTTTCCCCCATAGGCCATAATGTAAAAGAAATCTTTGTCGTATCACTGTAAGAAAACTATAAGTCCTATACACACCAAAATCAATACCGGTCCTGCGACGGTGGTTTATAACATATATGCCGAATTTGAGCTCAATCGAATGCCTCATTTAGGAGCTATCGTATTCACTCACATACACACATACATACATACATACATCTCGTAAAAACAACATAAATGAATTCAGAAGACCTGAAAACGTGTAAATACACCTAAATCTCGAAGCCAAATTTTTCCATGATAACAATACTTTCCTTACATGGTACATGTTCGGAAAGTAAAAATGCGACGACAGCTTCTGATACACTATCTCAGAGTAGCCAACTACTACAGAATATAATTAACAACTGTTTATTAACAGTATATTTTTAAAGTATTTTTTCAAAGTAGTAACCAACTCACATACGTAGTGCAGAAATTTTGCTATATTTTAAAGCGAAAATTCTTGTTTAGGAAAAATGGTTAATTATATTCCGTAGTAGTTGGCAGCTATGCCGCTATCTGAAGAAACCATGATGATAGGCACAGCATTGTACAATAATACATTGGATGTGCTGAGTGCAAAGAAGTTTGTAACGGATGAGAAATTATTCCATGAAGAAGAGTGCATAGAACAAATTTCGAAACAGTTAAAGATAACTCGTCTGGTGACTAGTACCAGATTAAAAAAGAAAAAAAAAGGAAAAGATATTCTCAAATAGTCATAACGATATTATTGATTATAGTTATTAAATCCAAATAATCATAACTATCAATTGTAAAAATAGACTTCGAATAGTAGAAATAAAACTTTAAAAAAATATACAAATAAGTAATAAAAAAATCAATAAGTAGTAAAAATAAATAAATGAATAAATGTAAAAGTAAATAAATATTTACCGGACTACAAAATCTGGAGTCCACTCGACTTTCCCAACACTTACGATTTAGATCATTACGAAGCATTTAAATAAATTTTAATCGATGAATAATTCAAACATATATACTATATTGAAACTCAATCGAATGCACCGTTTAAACGCTTGCGCACTTTCAAGAATTTCTCCCCGTATGCCATAATGCAAAAGAAATCTTTGTCGTAGCCCTGTAGGAAAACTATAAGTCCTATACACACCAAAATCAATACCGGTCTTGCGATGGTGGTTTATAACATGCATACCCAATTTGAACTTAGTCGTATGCCCCGTTTAGGAGCTACCGTGTTCACTCACATACACACGAACACACATACACACAAACATACATATATACATCTCGTAAAAACAGCATAAATGAATTCAGAAGACCCGAAAACGTGTAAATACACCAAAATCTCGAAGTCGAATTTTTTCATGATTACAATACTTTCCTTACGTGGTACATGTATGATGTATCTCTCTATTCTAAATTGATGTATATCTCTATTCTAAAAAAAAGTAAAGGCCGCTGGCGCTGGCGCTGTCAAAAGCTTGTTGTCGTATCTCCTCCTAAACCGTGGGGATTTGAGTTTCGACTAAGGTGCCCACAGATTCGAAAAATTCCGAGGAACCTGCTAAGCTGACTTAAATTTCGAAAATCGAATTATTTTAGAAGATATTAATAAAAAACTGAAATAATAAACATAATTGTTGCCAGATTTGGCATAAAATCATTCATTCCTTTGCAACAAAGCGTTTCCAAGTATCTAGAATCGCGTGAAATTTACAAACATGAGTTAGAATTACGCCCATTTTACGCCAAAATAAAAACTATCTTTCTTCTATATTAATAAAACAATGTGTAAACTGTTAGTTAGTTTGCTTGAATGTGTCTCGCGGTGATCGTAGACCTACCAAATTTTGTACGGAAATTTTCCATGACAGTTCCCGACACACCTCGAAGCGATTTTTTCAAAATTCGAATTATTTTTGTCGATAAAAAACGTATCGCAAAAGGCTAATTTTTGTTTTCCGCCATTTTGTAATTGTAACCCCACAGTGGAAAAAGCGCCGTTTAAGCTTATCTAGGTTGCCACATTCGGCAAGTTTATTAAATGATTCAGACTCTTCAAGTAAAACTAAAAGAATAACGATTTTTTTTTTTTTTTTTTTTTTGTCTAGATTATTTGTAAGGCTGTTTTTAAATTAAAATATCGTGTGCATGGGAAATCAGAGCAGGAATGAAATGTTTTATACTAAAAAAAAAATATTATTTAGAAGTGTTATGAGACTAAAATGTGCGACTTTTTAATTTGGCGAAAAATTAAACGGTTTTGTGGGATTTTGAGGAGATTATTCTAATACTTGGCGAAATTTATCGTAATTTATTGTCTGCTGAATACACCTGAGAATAAGGTTTTGAAATTTTCATTCAGTTGGAATTGTGCATTTTTCTGTGTAGATTTTCTCCATCTATTAATGACTATGTCATTTTATCTCTCACCCCCTTTATTGAAAATTGTATGAAAAACGTGTCCCAAAAATGCGACATAAAAGTATGCCACATAATTTTACATATATTTAAATACTATTAGTTCACAACAGCTGTAATCTATTGTTACAATATTTCGTAAGCTGTAGAATAGGCATCACCTGTTTTTTTCTATAAATAGGTTACAATAATATGAAATAAGTAACTCAAAATGTGTTACACAAAGTTGACAATTTTCAAATAGTAAGTTCGCTTAGACAACAGGAGTTTAGAATTAGCGATTATTCGTTTTTCCAAAACAGAATAACTAATCTCTTGAAAATGAAAAATAATTAAAATGCAGATTATTTTAAAGCCGGTTCGGTCCAGCTGGATTATTTGCTACCAGTAGAAATATTTGGCGGCGTTAACTATGCCATTATAGCAGTTATAGTACACTTTGTATATTTGCTAGCGCGACGAGATGGTATAATTCGTGGTGCTAAGTACGCCAATTTGCAAACGATTATATAAATGAAAATATGGATAACGGTTTTCCGGTAACCTTAAATAAAGAGTAATTATAGGTTGTGAGCATGTGTAAATCGCCAAATAATGAAAAGTCGCCATTGGTGGCAAGCTATCCTATCTGTTCCGTAGCTTTTATTAACTTTACATGTACGCAAGTCGCCAAATAATGAAAAATTGCCATGGGTGGCAAATTCGCAAGGTGTCCAATAGGTTTTACATTATTAGAAATACAGCTGAAACAGATTTTCTGATTTTATTATGCTTTAGCTCCTAATTAATATAACTTTTCAATGGCAATACTAAATATCATTGTGTTTCTGAGGAGTGCAAATAATTTTTCCAGCGATTATAAGCGGAGTCCACACTCCAGGTGGAGAATAGCTCAGGACCCGTACAACACGGATTCCCATAACAAAATATCTTCCGTGTTATGAGGGGGAGGGGGTCTACTGTAGTGTGAAGTTTAAATTTTTATGTACCAATGAACATGCAAGAACCAAGCAATGTATAGCTCAGTAACATTCTATCTGATCCAATCTTCGGGTTTTGTCTGTTGAAATTACGTCTTTTTTACGAATGAACCTTATTAGGGTCCGAATGCCTCATACGAAAAGCGAGCGTAGCGAGTGTGAGGGCCTTGGCCCCTAGTATATTTAAAAAAAGAGAGAGAGAGCGGAAAAAGCATTTGTGGAGCATGAGATTCGAACCTATCAGAAGTTTTTCATGGAGGGACGCCAGAGTGGGAGTCCCATTTCGCCACGCCGCTCAATCACATGTGCGCGTAATTTTATATTTAAAGTTTTATTGAAGTAGTTCGAAAATATATATTTATATTTCTCGACTGTATTTGAATATTGCGTCTTAGTATTTTACAAGTAGTATACTCACATGGTGTACTACCACTGTGCCATTCAAAGACTATAGACTCAATAAGACTATTCAAATCCGTTTCCCTGAAGCCGTACCTTGTCCTCATGAGTAGTTTCTAACTAAAGTGTTCCAGATGGCTGTAACATATCGAGTATGCCGACTAGGACATCCACTTGAAAAACCAAAGACAGCTTCCCAACATGTCGAATGAGGTTACAATTGCGTGTGTGTGGGGGGGGGGTAGGGGCACGGTGTGAAAACACACGTCCATGTCTGCTGCAGGAGCGCACGCGATGAGGACCTTGCTTGCTGTACACTTGTTGCGATCCTGAGGACATCGGTCGGCCAACCGCATGTAACCAAGCGAAACCGTCGGCCACTTCACTGCATCCGAACTCTGAATTCCCAAAATTTGGTGCAGGTGGAAAAAGAAAAGTCCTTTTCATCACAGTCTAACCCTATTCACCTCTCTGAGACACGCTCCAGTGCCCCTGGCCGTGCCAGTGTAGCAGTGCTTATTTTCCAGTTTTGAAGATGGGCAGCTTCTCAAAAGTCCCAAAACAGAATAGACGTATATTATTTTTCTCATAATAAGCAATTACCGTTGCCGCGCGCGAACCGTTGCCACACTCTGAAACGTGCAAGACATTTTTGCTCAATATTCCAATACACGTGTGGATGACTGGATAATTTGTGGTGAAATGGAAAAATTGAAGTTTTAATAGATCACACTTGCAAAACTGCACTTCATTTTTGTTTCATAGACGTACAGTGTCCGTTTTACGGCAGTACATTTACTTGAGGCCTTTATTCCATGTGTAACATTCTTCTTTTGCATCGGTTTCCAAACGGTGGTTCACGAACTTTCAGGGGTTCGCAAGTTGTGTAAGGGATTTCGTGAAAATAATATACTAGTATACAATGTCTACACAAATGGCTCTTCAAATTCTTTCGGATTTTAAAAGGGGTTCGCAAGAAGAAAAAGTTGGGGAAACACTGTTCTAATGAATCTATTATATAAATGTGAAAGTTTATTTGTTCGTCCGGGAACTCCTCCCACACCGTTCGACCGATCTGCTTGAAATTTTGCACATACATGTAAAACGACATAGAATAGTCGTAGGCTGCTTTAAAATTCTGGAAATCCACCCGTTCCCTAATTTTTTACGATTTTTCGCAATTTTCAGGGTAGAAAGCTACTAAAATGTCCGATTTCAGCACATTCGTGAGCATAGTTAACATAAATTTACTTATTTATTACTTTCAATAATTCAAGTGAGACTGACGTCATTTTGATGTCACCAGTGTAAAAATACACATGAGGTTAACAAGTTTTGAGAAAAAATTACACCACGAGCGAAATAATAAACTTCCATCCAGATTATCAGATGTTGTAGAAAATTAATTAACGTGTTTTTTTCTTTTTCTTCTTTCACTAATTCATATTAGATATCGCAACTGAGAATGCGATAACCTCATTTTTAGACTCATGATGTCATTTTGACGTCATGAATTTAAAAATAAATTAGAAATCTAATTACATTAAAGAGCTTTGACGCAAAAATTTACTATTATAAAAATTCAAAGTATTTTGTTTAATGCGCGTGTTACCCTTAGCGATTTTTGAGCTCTGCGATTTTTCAGCAACCATAATAACGAAAGGAAACTTGCATTTTTTTTAAATCGTGGGAAATTCAAATGTCAGCACAAGATGCAAAATACTAATTAACATGATTCATAGTATTCGCTATCGGTTTGACGATGGTCGTTGTATGTATTCCTAAAAAACGTGCAAAATGTCGCCAAGTTTGTACGACTTTTGGCGGTATATTATCTATATTAGATATACTTTTTTTTGTCAAATTTTAACAACTTAACAAGCTCTTGCACAAAAGTTACATCATTGGCAAAATAGATTCGGAAAATATTTGAAATACCGATTAGCTAGGAATAACCCCAATTTATCTCAAATTAACTTTAAAGTTTTGTTGCAAGTGAGAATTTTTCAATGTCGTATGTTTCAATAATACTCCGTTTGAAAACTACTGCGCGAAATGACTAAATTCGACTACCCTGATCAGAATATGACGTCATAGATTAAAATTTGTCTGAAATTCGTAAACTCTGCAACACAATATAACGCCCTATTCGCAATTTGAGCGATTTCTAATAGTTCCTCAAGATTAGTTTGATGTTTTCACGAGTCTGAACCATGGTGGATTTAAATAATATTTAAATTTGTACAGCTTGGATGTTTTCCACCAATGTGAGATGAAATATTTTGCTGTGCTAAATACGCCAATCAGACAATAAATATGCTTAAAAATATATGGGGATCTGTTTTAATGGCAATGCATAAATTACACAGAATCACCAAAATGGAGAAAGGCATCATTGGTTTAAAATATCTAATCTGTTTCTCTAAGTTCAGCATTAAAGACGGAGAAACGAAGATAGATAATTTTAATATAAGTAATAGACAGTATTCTCATTTTTTTCTCTGGTAGTAATAGTAGATTTGCTTGGATAATATGGATTAAAGCACAGTATACCACGTTAATAACTATTTCGTGAAATTAAAAGTGTTATATTCATTATTTTTCAACGATCGCCTTATAACTAACTGAATCATAATCCTACGTTGCGTAATATATCTCGCGGTAGTAAATCCAAAAGGACTACTTGATCTTTTTGACATTTTGTTTTCGCATAGATAGTTATGATTATATTTTAGTAAAATATTCGTTTCTTACCGTGCGAAGAACGGGCACGCAGCTAGTAAAGTTATGAAAGACACTCTGGCCAAACTTTTTTATGCTTTAATCACTCCATTAGCCAGCCCGAATAATCACGGACACGATGGAGGTGACACGAGACTATTTAAAATTTTGCGAGACAAGACAAAGCTTTTTCGTCTGGCGTCCATTCCCGCAGACAGTCAGCTTTTTACATCTTATAGAATATTCAAACGAGAAATTCGTTAAATTAAAAAGTTCTTGATTATCGGTGCATCCTCGAGTAAGAGAAACCGAGCGATGGTCTTAGGCGCAATCCGCCTGGCGTTTTTAACAGTATTCGGCAATCTAGTTGCAGGTGCCTGATTTTTGCAGCAAACCCATCGATTCTGTAAATAAACGGGGTCGGAAAGAAATAGTATCCAACAAGCTTTTCCAGGAGAGAGGTTTCAAGTTTCTATTTCTTTATGGCCATGTGTATACGAGTAGCAGATGATAACGATGCCTAGGGATGGACGCGAGACACGAGAATTCTCGCATTGTCTCGCGAGACGAGACAAGCATTTTTTTGCGAGACGAGAAAGAAAATGTTTTGCGGGACGAGACGCGAGACGAGACAGAGTCTGGTCTCGCGCGAGATTTCTCGCGAGAATTCTCGCATTTTTTTTCCGTCTCGCATAAATACGATCTGAAAAGCGACAATTTGCCTGAAGCCTCTAACGTTTAACTTGCGTCGCCTTCGTTTTCGGTCCTGGTATACTATCAGCACTCTACAATACGCACAAACACGTAACATTTAAAATTAGAACGGACGAGAGATATACAAAACACACAAAGGAGAGGATAAAGAAAGACGCGGAAAAAAAAGAAAACAGAAGTGTTGAAAGAAAAATAATAAGTAAATAGGAAAGGCGGTACGGTATGTTCAAATCTGACCACTTTTAGACGGGGCCCGGGGCATTAAGTTTGGGGCCCCCCTTACTATCCCCTTTTTTATGCATTAAGCCCCTTTACTGAGTCCCCCTTTTTTAAACATTTTAACCCAGTTTTGACCGCTGTTGTACTCGAAAATTGCATTTCAGTTAACTGTAGTTTTTGTACTTTAATCAAATCTTATTTATCACCCCAAAAAAATATCTCTAACTTGATCTAGTGATAGACAATTAGGTAATACCTATATTATAGAGGAAATTCAGTTTTTTCCCCACAATTACTATTTTAGTACATATGAATTTATAATTTAGATAATCGGGATATATATGGGCCCCCTTTTTCTTCACGGGCACTGGACTACCGCCCCCCTTGCCCCTGTGATAATCGGGTTTCGGGTATATCAGAGAGAGATTAGAAGTAGAGCAACTTGCATTCGCATTGATGCTTAGTCTGAGGAGGTTGAAATATGGTTGAATATCCTTGGTTGAAATATCCTTGTACCGATATTATACTCAAACTTTCCTGCACGTTGCGGCGTGCGTAGTGGGGGGGGGGCGCCCACCCTGGTAACAACTTTTTAGGGGCGGCTAAATCCCTATTGTTGGCCTATTTTAAAGAGATTAAAATGACATTTTTTATTCTTATATATTAATATCGGACGGAAAGAAATGCAAGCAATTTTTTTTTTAAACTATTTCTCTTTTCGTTTATATTATCATGTTTTCCCTTCCTTCGGCTTGCAAAACTTTTATAAATTTTTTTTCTTCCCCATCATTTTATCTTGCAGTTGGGATCCTATTCTAAAATTATCTTCGCCTGTTACATGTCTTTTCATTTTTAAAAAAAATCCCCACTGGATATACATTAGGGGGATTATGGTTTAATTTTTCTGTAAACAGGGCGACCATAACGACTGTAGTACTATCGCTAAAAATTATTGTGGAAAAGTACAAACGGATAGTCGTCAACAAATTAACTGTTCAGTAATTTAAAATATAAACAAAAAAATAAGACGTCTATTAACCAACTGAGATACTATAATGAAATCTAAAAATGCACACACGGTAATGTTACTGGAAATATTAGGCAAATAATTATAATTATCGTTAATATAATCTTGTTTTCATTAATATAAAAATTACACATATTTTAGAGACTTGAAATTGACGTTAAAGTAAATAGTAGAGATTTAATAAAGACTAAAAGTGTTCTGTTTATAATTTTTCAAGGGTTATCTTACAACCAACTGAACGATAAGTAATTCTAATTTGTGTTAATATATCCCGCAGTAATTTCAACAGAGGAGATTACTTAAAAAAAAAATCTGTTTTGTCTCATGCAGATATGATTTTATTAAAATATTCGCTACTTCTCGTATGAAGAGCGGATGCGCAGCTATTTTAAAACAAACGGTTGTCCATTTCATGTAGTGTCTGAGGTATTTAATGCTACAACTTGAACAGTGATGTAGAAATAACACATTTTGAAAGTCGGGAGTTCTCTGCAAACCGCTAAGCTTTTCACTTTTCTGATCGGGAATGACACTGACGTAGTTTTTTGAGTCATTATATTGCAATGATGCCAGGTTAATACTCATGACGCAAACTTTACATCAAGAGTCAAATAATTTTGCTTTTATTTTAGATTCCACATCAATGGAATTAATTGAAATTACTCATATTAGGAAAATTTTCGTTTTCTACAGTGCGAAGAATGGGCACGCAGCTAGTAAATAAAAATAAATACTATATTTTCGGTGTGACATTATATATACGGATTAAATCTCAATTTCTTTTAGTTCAAATGCCGATATATGCTGATATAGTTATTAATATATCTACTAATGTGGCTATATGTAAGTAATTGTTATTATTAATATTAATTTTCAATAAAATCCCAATAATAAGTTAGTATAAAATGGTAACGAAATCGCAGTCCTTAATTTTGCGAGACTCGCGAGACGTCTCGCGCGAGACGAGACACCAATTTCTTTGCGAGACGAGACGAGACAGAGGTTTACCACTGCGAGACGAGACGAGACAGCCCCGATTCTCGTCTCGCACGTCTCGCGTCCATCCCTAACGATGCCCAAGACCCGTGGGCACCTGTCGAATCTGTGAGCTGCTTGGTAGCACATGTTTCTTTTAAGTATTTTAATAGCTCTAAACGGATTTCTTGTTGAAAGTTCCCCTTCTTCTGGTATTCCAAGTATATATAATTGCAGATAAAATAGATCAAAATAAACAGGAATATAGATCCAGCAATCATAAAGTTCGATTCGAAACAATGTTGCAACAATAAACAAACAAATCTTACTTATAGTTACGCTGATCCCTGACTCACTGATTCCGGTTCAACTTCTCGAAGATAAAACTTTTACCACCATTACTCCAAAAAGATTAAAAAGTTAAGCTCAATAAATTAATAAAATCTATATCGCTTGTACGATTCGCTTCAAATTTTATATAATTACGTATAAAAATATGGAAGACAGTCTGATCTACTTTAAAAAATCTGAAAATCCATCCGTTCCCTACTTTTTAAGCGATTTTCTCTTTTTCCATCCTACTTTTATTTGTGAGAGAAAAAAATGTGTATCGTTTGCTTGACAAAATTAGCTGTCACAATTGACATTGACGTCATATTGAACTCAATATTATCAGGATTGGAAGGTAAAATTGCGATTCCAATTTGTTTAAAATAATTTTTCAGGTTACGCAGTTTAATTTTCCTTTTTCACAAATAAAATGATTTTCTCTGAATGAAGCATTATTGATATAAGGGGAACTGTTTACACAAAATGAAATCTTTCGAATGCGAAATTTTTCGCACTTTTCCAGAAGAGCAAGAACTTTGATTTTCGTTATGTGATAAAACTGAATATGAAATTATTTATTTTAAGTAGACGA
Organism: Cheiracanthium punctorium; assembly: GCA_038373885.1. Classification (NCBI taxonomy): domain Eukaryota; kingdom Metazoa; phylum Arthropoda; class Arachnida; order Araneae; family Cheiracanthiidae; genus Cheiracanthium; species Cheiracanthium punctorium. The sequence continues at coordinate 177,791 of JAWZYV010011764.1, forward strand.
AGATTAAATATACTGAGTATAGACAACTTTTTGTCATATTTTTTTAAAGCGCCCGTTGTAATTGCCTCCACAACGGTTTTATCTTCAAGTATATAATAACTAGAAGTCAAAGCCCGTTGTGGGGACAATTACAACGGGTGCTTGAAAAAATGTTTGACGAAGATATGTCTACGCTCAATTTTTTTAATTTCGTCCACCTAAAATAAATAACGTCATATTCAATTTTTATTACAGACCCAAATAAAATTTCATGCTCTTCTGGAAACACGCGGAAACTTTTCGCATTCGAAAGATTTCATTTTGTGTACACAGCCCCTCTTATACTCTCTTAATAATCAAGAGTGAAAAACCAGTGCTGAGGAGTGATATATCACCCTACCTTCGTGACAAAAATCAGCCAACCTCCATAGAGTGAGAAATCACTATTCTGAAGAGTGACATTTCTGACTCTGGACTAGGAGTGAGAATTCAAAAACCCACTCCGGGAAAGAGTGCCTCACTCTAAGGAAAGGGTGACAGCACGCCATCCCTTAAAGAGTGGAGCGCTCTGATCAAGAGTGAGCTATGACCCTTTTTAAGAGTGACCGCCACTTTTTATAGGGTGATTATTCGAGACCGTATCCAGGGGTCCGGACCCTCCCCCCTCCCAAAAAAATTGATTTTTGTTAATAAAATAATAATAATGACGTCTTTTTGTGAAAAATTCTGCCTTTTCCACGGTTTGGACCCTGCCTGAAATTTTTGTCTGGGTACGGCCCTGGATTTATTCCTTGCATATGCCTTGCTTCTGGCTATCACTATTTTGGGAAAATTAAAATAATTCCTTATAAATATATATATATATATATATATATATATATATGAATGTATCTGGTAACAGCATTGATTATTATTATTTTTTAAATATTTGGCAAACATTAAAAGATATTTTCTATATAGCATCAATATTTATCCAATCTTGTGAATTCATTGAAAATAAAATCCAATATTATAAATTTAATATTTTGCCCATTTGAAGTCAAATTTTAATACTATTGAATCTTAAAGTATTTGAAATTTATCAATAATATTGAGTGTATATTAGAAATATTTCCAATATTATTAAGTACTAATTACTTTTAATTATTAAAATTTACATATATGTGAATACTTTGAGAGTAAAGACCACTTCCAGTATTGGTAAAAACTAGAGTTTAGCCCTGATATATGCTCAAAATGTTATTATTATTTGTAAAATTTTAATTAACATATGAAGTGTGTATTGATATATTAATTATATATTGAGAATATTTCTGAAGCAGTCTCACTACCAATGAACTTTTAAATATTAACTCAATATTGTGAAAACATTGATATCAAAAACCAATAATATTACAAAGTAGTAAGTGAACACATTGAGAATAAACAGTTTCCAATATTGGTAAATAAAATTCCAATATTGGTAAAAATTAGCATTTAGGTCTGATAAATTCTCAAAATAACATTATACTTTCAGTATGACTATACTAATATACCTTTTCCACTGAATTTAACATACAAAAAAATATATTCTTAATATAGGGTTGTATTGGAAATATTTTTGAAGTAGTCCTCAATTGATAAATTTTTTAATGTTAACTCAATATTGTTAAAAAAAATTGAAAACAAAGATCAACTGTAACTTCGTCAAATGTATCAAATGTAACTTCGTACAAAGTAGCAAAGTTAATATTTGCCTCAGATATATTTAAAATGCATTTATAGTATTTGATATACATTGGAAATATATTCAATATGGATAAGTAATTACTTTAACATAACTTTATACCATTTTTAATTTTTTTGGTTAATATTTACTCAATATTACACTGGGAATAAAGCTAGTATTGGTAAAAAGTAGAAAGTTGATATTTAACCTTTATATTGTAAAAATTATAAAACTTTGCTGCTATTGAATTTAAATTAAATATATTTAAAATGTATCTGCAATATCGAGCGCCTTGAAAATATTCTTCATATCGTACAAGTAAATATTTTTGCCGCATTTACCTCCCCCCCCCCCAAGTTTGTCCATAGGCAATCTTTAATACATCATAGCTGGATATTGGGTATATCTATTAGAAGTCCAACATAAAATAGATTTCTCTATTAGAAATTTGAGGTGTGATCTCTCTAATGAGTAAATAACATCTATAATATACAGGTATCTGTATATATGTAGCATAGTTATAATAATTAAACTTCCAGAAGATCTTAAAGATCCAGAATATCCCAAAAATGGCTATCTATTTCATATTCAAAATATCCAAAGATCAGAAATTGATACTTATTTCATATCCAGAACTTCTTAGATATCTATTTCTGGGCTATCTTGGATTATTGTCATGTTCAGAATGATCCATAACAGCTGGAAAATAAATTTTACGTAGCTCAATGGTACAAGTAATATCTGACCCCATGCATTTTTAGATTCTTGCTTTCATTCCAGTGAGTGAAATGTGGACTGTTGACACAAAACATACAGTATTTAAAATAACAGCCTATTCTGAAATTAAACAGATTAAGAAGGAGTACAGAGTTTCATTTTAATAATCAGATGATGGCATCACTAAAAGGTACCCCCAAGAGTTCCACATGGTTACTAAAACAAACCTCCATAACCTCTAGATCTATTTAGTTACAGAATTCGTTAACAGTTTATGTTTTGTTTGGTTAGTCAAAACGTAACAGGAATAGAAGTGAAAGTTTCAAAATGCTTGGAGGTGATCTGTATAGCCATTGAGCTATGTAAAATCCATCAGCAGGAGATTTATAAGAATTTTCTTTGTCTGCAGTACTATAACTTCATTTGAGGTAATCTGTGATCAAACAAGAATAGAAATAAGAGTTTCGGACATCCACATTACTCAACAGTGTGCAGAAATATTTGATATGTTCAATGTTACCTTTTCTCCTGCTGAAATAAAAAATCCCTGAAAGCTTATTTTTTACCTATGGTACATTTCAGAACAACTTTCACTTACAACAGTATTAACAAAACAATAAAAATAGTTCATGATAAGATATTTATATAAAATCAAAAGAATACTAATAATTTTGATTTTTAAATAGATTTTATTTTAAGCATAATTTATTCAAACTTTCTTTTCAACTTTATTACAATTAACAAGTCTTTTTTTTAAATTTTAAATAAATAAGAAATGAACAGGATTGAATTGTTATCGAAAAGAAATTATTTGAAATTAAATTTCAGTCATTTATACGAACAAATACAAGAATTATGAAACACGAAAATAAGTTAAAAGAGCAATAGCTATCCTTTAATTGAAAACCAAAAAAAAAAAAATAAATAAATAAATAAATAAACTAATTGTTGGGTAAATCAAAAATATAAATATATCTGCTGATAATCTCTGTTAATGTACATATCATGTTTGGAAATTTAAGAGAATACCTATTTTTCTATTCTTTCCCCTCCCCCCAGAAAAAGGAATAAAATATTTCTAAAATGGAAACTACTTTATATTGATTGATTTCTTTTTTTGTGAAAAGGGGTAAAGAAATATTTTTGTGCAGGCCAATACATAAATAATATAAATCAAAACCAATTATTTCATAATTCCCCAACAATGCCCATTTTGTTGAATACACCCAACATTTTTGTCTTGTCCAAAAACCATTATTTAAGGTTTAGAGGCATGAGCAAGAATACAGGTTAGAATCCTTAAAAAGTTCACCACCCAAGTCAGCCCCCCCAAGAAGACACCCCTCTTGTAGACTTGCCATAACGCAAAGAAATAATTGAAGTTTAGAGCATGAGGGTGAACCATATTAACCTCCATAGATAATGTCTGGGTGAGGGGGGAGGGTGGTGATTCAAAGAAAAAGATTTTTTTTTTCACCTCTTAAAAAACCAAATTCCTCTTCTGAACATAATTTATACATACTTCAAAATAAAAGCCATTTCTTAATTTTTTAATATATATACACATTCCTTTCTTTATTTATTTTTAAGTGTGATTTTATTTATTTCAATTTCACTTTTACAGCAAAATAGCTACAAATTACTTAATCTTTTAAAAACTTCAAATTGAAAAAAAAATTCTTTTAATATAGATTTTATGCAAGAATTATTATACTATTGAAAACAGATTTAGAACAATAAATGAAAGTAAAGCCAGAAAAACTCATTAGTATGTTAGAACAAAGTTCAATTAATACGAGGGCCAAAAAAAAAAGAAAGAAAAAACAGTTAATAAAAATATATAAGCAAAGTCTTAATAAAAACATGAGTAATGGAACTTCCAAGTCCAGAGTAGTCTTCAGCCTAGCAAATTTTAGTTTACGATGCGTTCTAAATTTAAAAAAAAAAATTTAAACTATTACAGAACTGCAGAAGTAAAAAATAGCCTACGAATTGAAAAAAAGTGGAAGATATCTCTTATTGAGACTCATGCAGGTTTGAATGAATTATAAAAGCAATGGCAGTGAACACACAACAAATTATTACAAATTTGGTTTAATTGTATTACATTGTTACATTTATATAAAATACAATCACTGGATTCAATATGAGTACTTCAATACTATTTCACATTCAGGGATTCTTCTAACAGCATCTGGAAGATAAAAATTATGACTTCAACAAGTAATTACAGAATTAAAAGTTAAAACATAACTGCTATTCTATCCTAATAAAAAAAGGGTACCCTCCCCCCTCCCCATAATTTGAATAAGACTGAAGAAAGGCTCAAAATCAGAAAGAGTTGGCAGCTAGAATATACTAGAGCATAAACTAGATCTATGTTAAATACATACAAAATAAAATTAGTTAAAATTAGTTTTGTGTGTACATGGATTAGTGTCAAATTTAAATCTCCAACTAAAGCACAGCTTAACACTTTCAACTAGGTGATGAATTTACAGAGGAATAAGTCAGCAGATCTTTTCATTTGATTCAGAAAACATTTTGTTTATAGTTTCACTAAAATCGGAGGATAACTTTATAATAAAAAGTCTGCAAATCTACATACATTTTGGAACACCTTTAGGAGCAGGTTAAATACAATTTTGGAACAGCACAAAAGCATACCGAAAAATGGTAATAATAAATACTTTCTTATTACCATTTTTCATATTACCATATTTATGTATGGTAATAATAAATACTTTCAAGTAACATTTACATATACTGTAACCTTCTGAGTAAGAGAGGGAAGGGAAACAGGGTTCCTACTGTTAAAATTGTACAAATTATGAATAAATGAATAAAATAAAGATGTAGAATTTAAGCTGCCTTTTACATTTTAATTTTGCCACTGAACATAAAAGCAAATGGAAAAAAACTGCAATAAAACCTAAATATAGCAGCTCAAAAAAAAAAAAAAAAAAAAAAATCTATTTTTTTACCTGCAAAAAATAAAAGAAAAAAAACTTAATTTTACAGATAAGAAATGCTTGTACTGTTTTATAAAATAATCTGTTCTCTATGTTCTATTAATATTAGAATATACTGATATGCAAAGTGATTGAGAGCACAAAATACTTTATTAAAAGTAAGGAACACATTGTAGGATTTACTTCACAAAATTTTATTTTGTGAGGTAAATCCTCTGAGGTAACACAAAAAAGAATAATTGGGGACAGTATTGAAGCGAAAATCCCATATCAAAGCAATTTGGAATAAAATTATCCCTGAATCACAGTAACCTGTGCGTAATAACAAACATCAAACTAATAGTGACAAAATAAATATTAAACACATTACTTACTATCGGTGAGTTAAATTTGCAAATTATTACAATCAATTAAAAAATAGAAAATATTCAGGACTTGTAATATATTTTAGGTACATCAAAAATTGAGTAAAAAATAAAGTGATAACTTTGCAATAAAAACTTTTCATGCACAGCAAGTAAAATATCATCAAATAACAACATTCTTAGCAAAGATCACATCTATATGTGGAAGATAAACAAAAGAAATAAATAATTAAACGGAAGTTTGAAAATACTTTTCATATCCAGTCTGGTAAATTACAAGGATTCAATGCTCAGAAGTGTAGCTAGAGGGGGACATTTGTCCCAGGGCATAGGATCCAAAAGGCACCAATTTGTATATAAAACTTTTTCCAGCGCATTTTGGTAAACAGGAAGTGATGCAAATTTGTTCTCGGGCACTGAAAATTCTTGCTACACCTCTGAGTACTGACCCCAATTAATAACCTAGATCTTCTTGAAGTCAGTTAAAAACTAGACTAAAGATATTTTTGAGTAATATTCAAATATACATATGACAACATGTGAACACTGACAAGGTTATTGCACTTTGTTAATACTGCAGGCTTAAAAAATCTGAATTTACTAAGGAAGTAAAGTTTACATTTACATATTGTATTAGTAAAATTAAAAAATAATATATTTCATCTGTTTTTACCACTAATGGTGGTACATGTAATATGGTGTCAAAACTGGTAGGCTAGTTTTCGATTTGGTTTGTACCAAAGTACAGATATGAGATTAACAAAAAAGGAAAAAAAGTCTGAAAGAATGTCCAAACAACTTTTGAGCAATTATACTTATGAATTTCAAGAGCAATAAATATTTTAATTTTTATTGATACTAAATCTATCTTACTTATATACAATTTTGCCTTACTGAAAAATCAGAAAATTTTTGAAAAAAATGAAAAAACTGAATTCTTTATAAACATTGAAAAAGGTCTGAATATTAAACTAAATTCTTAAATCTCATCTCTGAAAGTAGCATTTTACAGTTTACATTTTAAACAACAACAGCAGTGACAACATTAATAATAATAATAATAATAATAATAATAATAATAAAAGTTACAGGAGTTTCAAGGTTTTACTTACAACATATTTTTAAGAGGTAGTGAGGGTGCAGAGTAAAAAAATTAATCTGAAGGGACTAAAAATTGATTTTTATACTTTATTTCATTGTTACTTCATAAAATGTTGCAAATAAGACTTGATTTTGCAAGCAATTTATTAACTTGGTGTCAAATATGCAACTTGACATAAAAAATTTACATATAATAGAGATTAAATAAATGACAGAATATAGCATAACATAAAATGATATACTAAAGAGTTGCCTGGGTCAAATGCTTTAATAAAGAATACCACATTGAATTTTACTGTATAAATATTTATTGTTTTACTCATTGATGTAACTTTACCAAAAGTTATACTTTTTTTCTTTTAAGAACAGCCCTAATAACTTTCTCAATTTACATGAAATTTATAAAATTTAATACATAGTCACTAACTGCCCCAAAGTAACATCACTTTAGGGAAAAAAAACTAAAAAAAAAAAAACATATAAATCAATTTGGAAAATAAGAAAAAAATAAACTAAACAAAAAAGTAAACATCTCAAAAAAAAAAAAAAAAAAGTTATTGACAATTATGAAATTATGCGATACAAGCTTTGAAAAAATTAGACCGCAGAGATCAAAAGTATGCAGACTTTGAACTAGTAATTAAGAACATTTAAAGAATAAATAAACAAATAAAACAAAAATATGAATACCACTTATAATGCCAATAGTTTCTTCTCTTTTACAGCATGCCACTGACAAAAATTCAATGGTTTTCCACAGGACCAGTTCAGAGTACTAGAAAATAAAAAGATAATAAAGTGATAAACAGCCAAAATCAATCAGTTTTTCTTGTAACATATTTTATTCATCACTTGGCTCTGCAAGCTTTAAAGACAGGCTTCTCAAAAACTCGGTATAATTCAGAATGCTTCTTCATAGACAACATGATGAACTTTTATAGAACAACAAAACTGCAGGTCTTATCCCATTTTTAGGGAGAAATTCACGAAAGTGGAAACTGTATCTGATGGCTAATTCTCCCTCTATTTTGGACAATACAATATGTTATAAATTTTTCTCTGAGTATTTCACTTCTATAAATTAACCATTTGTATTGCCATAAATAGAGCTTGTGAAGAGAAATTCTGAATTTTCAAATTTCTGACATAGTTGAATTCTTTTAAAACCTGTTCAGAAATTGCATTATTTCTTGTAAAAAAAAAAATAATAACTTGATTGAAACATTTTGTTTCTACTCAGTGAGACACTTAATGAAACACAATTTTTGTGAGAAATCTACTACCCATCTGATTCAGTGCTTAAGATATACATTCTTCTAAAATGGGATGCTTTGCAATGCAAATAATAATAATAATATAAAATTCACACAGACATGTGTATAAGGAACATTTATAACATATGATATGAATATAAAATTAACTCCCAAATTTAAAAATACACTGAAACAGTAAATAATTAAAAATAAATACATACTTATATCTAAAGACATCCAAAGTAGTATTCACCCTTATCAAAGGTTCTTGAAAAATCACCCAGTCATCGCTGTTATTAACTCTCCTATATTTCAAGAAAATGAGTATTCAGTACATAAAAAACATTCTAAAAGTTTCGTTTTCTAAAGCAACCAATTTATATGAATATTCATTTATTATCAATTTATATATATTTAACTAATGACCACCCAAGGTAGGAGTCTTCAGTTAAAATTTACATTTAAACATTATCACAAGAACAAATGATTCGGTGGTAGATCGAGGGGTAATGGGATGAGTGGCTATAGGGCTTCAGTTCCCCCCCCCCCCCAATCTCAAATCCAGGCAGCAATTACGACATAAAGTCGCTTGAGTCAGAAGTATGGGTCTAAATGGGGGCCCCCTTACATTTTGTTTCTTCACCGACTCTGACAATTGTCTTTCTGTATTTTCCACAGTATTTACCCTCTTGCCCATGATAATCAGGGAACAATCATATTACATTAAATTTTTCAGTAATATTTGACTTATTTATTAAGATATATTTTTCAGTAATATTTGACTTATTTATTAAGATATATTTTTCAGAAATTTGTATATGAATGCATTTAAAATTATTTCAGATTTTAAATGCAAAAATAATGTGTAACAGATAAACAGTGATAATTCGCAAGTAATAATATATTAAGATGCTAACATATCAAAAATATATACTTGTGCAATATATATGAGGAATATTTGAAATATACACCCAATATTGTGGATACATTTTAAATAAATTTAATTTAAATTCATTAAGATTGACAATATAATGGGTAAATATTAATTTGCTACAATTTACATTAGTATTTATTTCCAATTTAATGATAATATTGAATAATTAAGTATATGAACATGAAAAAATAAAAATACTATAAAATTAATTACTTGTCAATATTAGGAATACATTAGAAATATTACCAATGTTTACCTAATATTGTGGATACATTTTAAATACATTTGGGCTAAATATTAACTTGCTGCTATGTAAAAATACTGGTTTGGGTTTTCAATGTTTTACAATCCAGTGAGGTGCTATTTGAAAGTTTATTGGTAATGGAACTACTTCAGAACTACTTCCAAAATATAGGCAATATTGCAGATACATTTCATTTAAATTCAGTAGAAAAAGGATTAAAATTATTTTGAATTTTTAAGTAAATTTTACCAATATCATAAATTTATTTACCCTTAATGATACCCAGTAGAAGACCCAAACTCTGAAATCCATGCTGTCTGCTTTCTCAACAATGTCAATAAATAATGAAATCTGTTCTGCTACCTGCAAGTTCAGAAAACCACAGAATAATATTAAATACTTGAAAAATATAACATTAATGATATGGGCACCCATAAGGGGGGGCTCAAGGTAGGGAACTTGCTCCCCCCCTAGGAGAGGAGAGCAGGGGCAGGGACATACCCCAAAAAAAATTCTGGGAGGGTCCAAAAATTTCGGAGGGGGTCCAAACGATGAAAAAGGCAGAAATTTTCACAAAAAGACTTCACCATTATTGCTTTGTTAATAAAAACTGAAATTTCGAAGGTGTTACAGACCCCCACCCCCCTTCCTGGGTACGTCCTTGGCCAGAGGGTGACTGGTGGGGCTTCAGCCACCCTCGAAATAAGTAAACATAAGAAATGGAGAAAATTACATATTCGTGGGTAATTTTGAAAGTTCAGCTTGAAATTTTTAAGGTTTAGATACGTCCCTAAGCCAAACTCACTCCACCCCCCCCCACTTAAGTATGTTTTTTCAATCTGCAAAGATATGTTCTGATTAAATGAATTTAAAATGAAATATGCTAGATAAATTTTAAGTTTATGAACATTTCCTATGCAATATGTGAAATAACCTTTATTAAAAATGAAGTCTTAAAAAAATGCAACTCAAAGCATGGCTTTTTCCATAACATTACAGAAATAATTCAGCAATCAAAATTAATTGAATGTCAACAATATTATTTGAATTGTCTTAGACTGAACAAGTGTAAAGTAAGCTTTATTTAAGGGGAATAGATGAAGTGAATATTATCAAATACAATGAAGAACCGTTCTGATTATACCATCTTTAAAATAAAACAAACTACATTAAAATCGGCTCATCCATTTGGGATCTATTTTGCCACACACACATCCAACTTTTAGAAAAAAAAAACCAGGCATTTAGTATCTTAGAATGAAAATTTAATAAACTAAATTCATATTCTGAAAAAATTTAAGGACCCCTTAAAATGGGGTGTCTGGGGCATGTGCCCTCCTTGCTCCTGTGATAATCATGGTCTTATCATCACAGGATTTTCAGTAGTATTTGACTTAATTATTAAAATATATTTTTCAGCAATTTGTACATAAATGCACCTAAAATTATTTATCAGATTTTAAATTTTGAAATAATGTACAGTAGATAAACAGTCTTAATTCACCATTACTGTGATATTAAGATGCTGACACATTAAAAATATTTGTTAGTACAATCTGAGGGAAATTTATAATATACACACAATACTGTGTGGATACATTTTAAATATATTTAATTTAATTCATTAACATGGACAATATAATGGATAAATGTTGCTAATTTTTACCAATATTAGTTTTTATTTCCAATATAATAACAATGTGAAGGATTGAGTATATTAGCATTAGAAAAATAATAAAATGGTATAAAAATATTTTTAAAAATTACTTGTCAATATTAAGAATGCATTATAAATATTTCGAATTTTTACTTAATATTGTGAACACATTGTAAAGATATTTGGGCTAACTACTAACTTGCTACTATTAAAAACTTTATCAGTAATGGAATTACTTCAGAAACATTTCCAGTATATAGCCAATATTGTGGATATATTTCATATGTTAATTAAATTCAATAGAAAAAAATTAGCATTATTTTGAATTGGTATCTAGGCTAAAATGTAAGTTTTACCAATTTGAGAATTTTATTTACCAATATTGATACACAACAGAAGACATAAAATCTACCATACCAAAATCTGCAAGGCTCTAAAATTAATACTGTATTACTAAATTTAATATTGTAACACTTACCTTTATTACCAGTAATATTAAACTTATCCGTTACTATACTATTGAATTATCCTTAAACAGTATACAAACTTTTCAATTCCAAAAATCTCGCATTTAACACCAAAAACAATAACTTTTTTTCCGCGTTGAATCAGTTTACAAGTATCCCTTGTGTTTTTCGTGCTACTAATGAAAGCTCACACATTCTGAATCACCTGCTACTTTCAGCTGGTTTCCCTGATTTAAAAGTGGACTTTCCTGAGGCCATCTGGGGTGTTCGATCGTAAATTATCCACTTTACCATATGAGAGTGAGGTTTGTGTATGTGTAAAAAGTGGAGAGGGAAATATTACACCACAACAACAGAGCGTTTATTTTGATCTAACAACGTATATATGTATATTCTAAGCGTGAATCTGTGCTAGAATGTGCAATAAGATAAAATGATGCACATAGACATATTGAAATTTAATCACAAAATATTTTTTTCCCACGTTTATAATTTATTTCAATATAAATTGCATACAATATATAATTGATCATTATTTTCTGCTTTTGATTTAAAATTTTGTTTATACTATTTGCAACAGGCGCGTATCCTTCCTAAAAATCTGACCCTTTACTTAGTTTAAAATTTGATACTGAGGCTACAGTTGAAACAGCTTGCTTACAATTTGATACACAGGTTAGAGCCCTCTCCACCCCCGAAATAAAATCCTGACTGCACCACCGATTTACAAACACGCATCAAAACATGCTCAAATATTATATACAGAAACAAAAAACGAATGCAAGATTTCAGCTATATAAGCATAAATAACATACTACGATCAAGTATAGAGACGGATTTAAAGATCAATTTCTCGGAAGGGTATAAAATTAAAAGAAGCAGGCTTGTTTAAGTCTTAAAAACAAAATGTATAGTAAAGCAAAATGTTAACCCTAACCAAAGCAATGTCTGTCGGAAGAGCTGGAGTCCAAATGGATCCGACACTGAATCAATGTATCTTATATGTTGTGAATTATCAAATTTTAAATAACATTTACAATAACTGAAAAGTTATAAGGTTTTACTTACTTGTGTTAGCTAAAAGTATTCCATTACTTGTATGCAGTTGGTACTTCGCAACTGCAGTCCAATTCCAATATGGCGTCGTTTGGGTATGGAAGCAACGCACTCACTCCTGCTGAAGTGAGAGCATCATGGGAAAGGTGGTGACTCTCTCGCTAGAGTGAGCAGATAGCGCCTTCACCCTTACTCTAAGAGTGACATTGTCTCACTCTTGCAGTTAGGGTGACAGAATCCTATCGATGAAGAGTCATAATGCAGTTTTCTCACTCTTATCTCACTCTATCTGGGATCATTTGCCGGTGACTTTTTGTAAGAGTGACAATGTCACTCTAAATTTTTAAGAGAGTATACCTTCTTCATAGAAACTCCCCGCCAATGACGATAACCACGACTACGGTGAAGAAAACTACGGTGTGCAACTCAAAAAAATCCTTGAAGAATGCTCAGTAAAGGAATTGTGTTGCTCCAGTGGCTTAGCCAAGGGGGAGATAGGGGGTCATAACCACCCCATGAGGAATTTTTTTGCCATATAAAATGCACATTCTTCACTCCCTTATCACAGACACGTATACATATATGTGAGTTACAGTAGTCGTAACCCCTCCTCCCCTCATGAAAAATTTCTGGCTACGCCACTGTGCTGTTCCATGATAATGCTCGGCCTCATACTGCAGGTGACACTCAAAAGATGATTCAACAGTTTCGTTTGGAGCAGTTCGAACAGCCGCCGTACATCCTAGACTTGGTGCTGTCCATCTACAACTAGCTCCTGGACATGAAGCGCGAGCTAGGTGGCGAGCTCTTTGAATCCGACGATGAAATGAAAAATGCTGTGTTTATTCGTCATTGGCTGGACGTTTCTATGAAGAAGTTATAGAAAAGCTGGTAACCCGCTACCAGTGTTGGAACAGTGGTGTAAACTATGTAGAAAAATAGTTTAAGGTATGCTCTTTCATGTAAAAATGAAATTGGCTTGAAATAATTTTTTTTTTAACTATTTATTTTTTCAAAACGGTACTTACTTTCCGAATACGCCTCGTATATTTGCTTTATTTAATATCTTAAAGCATATTTTTTAAACTTTTGAAAACAATATAAAATTCATAAAACAACCGGAGGCATATTTTTCAAAACAGTTCAGATTAGCTGTTTAAAAAATACATTAACACTTGACAAATACATTCAAAAACTACACTTACTCACAACATCGTATCACTTCAGCATAAAGTGCTTGAAACTGGTTTTACACTTGCCTAAAAAGCATTAGGAAAAAAAAATCTTTTTGGCCTGTTCTGCGTATTTACAGCTCTGTAATCTAAAAGAAGTGCTTTCTTGAATCCTTCCTTAACCTTTTCAAAGCTATCCCAAATTAGACCGCAGAGAATCCTCTTCAGAGGCTTTCTCACAAAATCAGATCTTAGATCTAAAAAAAAGAGGGGGGGGGGGGAGGCTGTTCCGTTTCAACAAAAGCACTCTGTACTCTATTTCCCGGAGGTGAAAACCTTTGCAAAACAGGAATTTTCTTCTAAACTTTGTGAAAAGCATTGGAATCAGTCGTATTGCTGTGCATATGGTGTCTTTTTTTTAAATGCACTTTTTTTGAAAACTTTCTTGTATTTATTCAACTATGCGATGTTTCATAGGGTACAATAGAGTCATCTGGGAGAACATTAACAGGAATTCCTGAGAATAGACAGAAGTTCCTTTAAGTAAAAGTCTCTAGCTCTTCCTTTTCCTTTTTTTTTTTACAGACGGAATACGATGTAAAAGATTATATTATGTTTCATTTTCTAAGTATGGAACAATGGGAGATTCAAAAAGTATCATTTCTTTGCAATATTATTTTCTATAACAGTCGATATAAAATCTTACTCACGCATAATCAGTTTTGAGTTTTATATTTGCATATAAAGTAATTTTTTTTCGGGATATCTTGCTTTCATTGTCTTGAAACAGAGAAAAAGTGTATGATGATAACAGTAACGTAAAAAGTGATTTGCAATACACAGTGTGTTGACTTATATAAATTTAAATCGTAAAAAGACATATCTCCAGTCATAAACGTTTGCAGAATTAGAAATAGTATACAACTTTATTCTTTCGAAAGCTTTGCTGTTGATATCAGTTGAATAACAATTGTTAAACGCTTTTAACCTTTTCAGACCTGAATAAATAATTTATCTTTAAATTAATATTTTTTCTTCTGATAATAATATTAAATTTCTAATAAAAAATAAAATAAAAAATAAAAATTACTAAATCTTTCAGGAAAACTGTTTATTTTGTTTATTTTTTTTATTCGCAAAAATTAGGACGTCCACCCTGTATAAGTAATTTTCATGTGCTCAATTCTGGACGAAGGGTCTGAAAGGTCACTCCAGTTCCTAGATTACAGCTGGAAACCATAGGAGAACATTAAAGGCCTAAATGAATTCTATTAATTAATTATAATTCAGTTCCCCGAAAAAGTTTAAATTTTACTATTTTCTGCAGCAAAGAAAGATGTTTATAACACATTTTTAATACTTCAGAAATTTGTTTAATACATCTATCTAATGACTAAGAAATTTCGACAAAAAAGTAACTGCAATACAGTTTTTAAGTGAAAATTATTTTATAATTATTATTACAATTATTTTATGCTTATAACATGCTTCTTTTACACCCAAACGAGTAAATATGTACACGGTGTCCCCAAAACAGTGGCATAGGCTTTCATTCCTTATTTACTGATCACACACATCTATACTAAATTACAAAGTTTCTTTAAAAAGGTACAGAATTTTATGGCATCGATTAAAAGTTTCAGGAGATTGAACTTAAATAAATACAAAATTTAAATTTTTATACGACCCCCGCACAAAAAATCCCAGCTAGCCAAATGTGCCTCATACATCAGGTGATGTGCAAAATTTTAGCCTTTCATTATGGAAAAGCTCAGCGATAGGAAAATAAATGCAGGCTGACTTAAACCACTTTTCAATTGAATTTAAATTTCAATTCATTGCAAAAATATGTCAAATGATCGCATTTCAGGAATTGTACACGAATAACGAAAGATAATTGCATAAATATACAATACTTTTACTGTTATTACTGTTGTATAACTCATCATTGTTTAAATATATCTCTGAGCCTTTTTATTATCAAACGCTGAAATTTTGCACATCATTTAATAACTGTAGGAGGAACAATTTATTAACTGGAATTTTTCTTTCGTACACTTATAAAAATTTAAATTTAATCTCTGGAAAATTTTAGTCAATACCATAAAATTCTGTAGCTTTTTTTCATAACCTTGTAATTTATTGTATATGTTTATGATCAATATATAAGAAATAAAAGTCTAGGTGAGCACTTTTGAGACGCTCTGTATGTATATTGTTGAAGTAGAGTTTTAGGGAATTTAATCAATTTTCAAAATGTGAAAGAAGCTGTTAAACATTTGTACAGTTAAACAAATAACTCTCCGAACATACAAGGTGTATCTTGTTATAAAACACGATGGTTTAAAGTTAAACCCATTTTAAATCAGACTCTCTTGAAATTTACATCTAAAAGCTTCTAGAATGTATTTTTTTTTCTCTGGGGTAATGCCTTTTGTTGGTAAAAAGAAACATCTGTTTTTTACTCTAGTATAAAGACAGCTTTATTTAATTTCCTTGGTGTCTTGATAGTAAATACGAAACGCAGGCAATTCTAATAATGCGCATACATTTTGCAATATAATGGTTTCTCTTTCTGTTAGACAAAGAAGAATCTTATGCTTGCAGATTTGTTTTTAGCATGAATCTCCAGATATGTTTAACCGCGAAGGAAATATAAACTAACGAACACACAGAAATATAAGAGAAATGAAAAGTTCAGAAGCATATCAATTCACTTTAAAAACAAATATTCTATAAATTAACTTACGTTAATACAGTTATTTTATGGCAAGGGTTACCAGCCTTTTTTTTTTCTTCGAACCCCTACGAACATTTTAAAAGATGGTGAATCATTTGTGTAGTCTATAGTAGCAGTTAAAAAGAACAACAAAATTTTGTAGAACATATATATATTTGCTTCGCAGTAGTTTACAACAGAAGGATATCCGACTAGAAACATCCATAAAATAACAATGTTATACAAGAAAATCAATACAAAATTAATTTAAAGAATCAATTGGTTCTTAATTATGCATACGTTAAATTTGAAAAAAAAAAAACTTGGGATATGTATGGTTGCCTAATGGAACAAAGAAATCAAAATTTTAGCCCACTGCAATAAATATATGTACATAAACTTATTATTTTTCTGTTGTTTTACGTACTGTACACCTCGTGATCCAGATGTTGAGAACCAAAAATTCCATCCTACGTTTAGTGTGTTAAATAAATAGAGCTCATTAATTTTTAAAATATTCTAGAGAATGTTTTACAGTGAAGTTTTACTATTTCTAAGTTAAATTTAACAGCGTACGCGGCCATCTTTCAAGGGGTGAGGGTTATAGACATTTTTAAAAGGCATAATAATTTTGTAAAAAATAAAAAATATATGGACTTTCTGCAAAAACAATTTTCCGCAAGTGGGGTTGACCCCTAACAACCCCCCCCCCCCTTGCGTGTACCACTGTTATTTAATATGATATTTTAACATGAAAAATTAAACTTCCTAAAACTAATGTGTAACTTTATTTCTTTTACTGATTATTCGATTAAAGTAATTGTGAAGTAATATCAGCAGTGCATGGCGCTTCCTTTTTTTATATGCGTTTCCTCTTTAAAATAATCTTGAATAACAGAGAATAGCAAACAGAAACCTGGAAAATAAACAAATGTTTGAAAATTTATAAGGTTATCCCATTATTTCAAATTGCAATTGCATATTAGTTTTAGAGATGTGCGTGTGATATGGTCGAAAATTATGTTGTATGGAAACTCTTAGCCACGATAGAAAATCAGCGACAGATTAAATAACTCCTCTTAAAAAATTCCCATGAGTAACAGATGCTGTAGTAGAGTTATACGTTGAAGAATCAATTGGAAAGAAAGATGTGTTATCCCTCATGCCTAAGAGAGACAGCAATAAATCAGTACACTACAAAAACTTTTCAGTCATATTCATTTTGCACACTAATCCGGATAACCAGAGTTTTCCATTTAACAAGTACTTACTGTAATACATTATCTTACAGTAAGAATCATTTTTTACTGCTTAACAGTAAAGTATTTTACAGAATACGAATAGTGGCACTATAATATGCATATGTATGAAATTAGTCTTTGCTTCGTTTTGAGTTTCTATATTGCGCATGCGTGGTAATGGCAGTTAGCCTAATTTTATGTTTCTGCCTTTTCAATTGCATACAGTAAGTATGACTATGACATTAACAATATTTTTTAACAGCGAATAATCGAATATTTTTTTGCAGTGTAGAAGATTTATATTATACTGAAAGATCACATTTAGAAAGAATAGGCATTCTAATTATTATCACATTTAGAAAGAATAGGCATTCTAATTATTACCAAGTATTTTTAGTTCTCGATATTCTAGTCTAGACCACATCATTTTTAGATACCTTATATCTTCCGGTTTTGTAGGTCCACGTATTCTAAATAATTCACTGTATACTCTGAGCCTGCCTAAGCATATTTTATTACGAATGTATATTTATTGTGTCCATGTAACATACTGCCCGTTACGGAAGCACAGACCTGGCAGTTGGGGACTATTATTTTCCTCAAAGGGGTGATAGCCGTAGATAGGTTCTTTCGAAAGTCCAATTTCAGAAAGATTTGTCCTGTGAGATTGTTTTCGATTTGAATATTTTTTACTCCTACTCTGAGAAAACCACACTGGACGAGACACATACGTAAATGTGCAGCACGCTACCGAGAGCAGCAACCACTACTACAGAAAAAGACAGCACTTTTGCTGTGGTATTTAAATGCTTAGGATTATGCAATTTTCAGAAATGAAAGCAGTACATTACTCAGTTTTTTCTAAATCAACTTACGCAAAAATTACTGTGATTCAGATTGAAAGTTTATTTTGTGGTTTACACACATACACTCACATTATATATCTCTAGGAAAAACAGGATGGAATTTGCGAAAAGTTAGTCATTTACAGAAAAATAATGGAAGTTAATGAAATTAATTTTTACAGATTCCCTCCTATTAAATTGTGTCTTCGAACCAGCGGTTCCTAACGGAGGGGGGGGGGGCGCCGCCCTTGGAGCTGGCTTGAGCGTTTGTAGGAGGGGGGGGGCAGAGAGAAACAGGTAAAGAGCAAGTGATAACAATTGTTTTACAAAATCATCTTATTTATTTTACCTTTCTTCCACCAGAACATATCTATTTTTGCTTAAAATGTTTGTCCAAGCTTTAACGATAATATTATTTGTTGGAAAAGGCGATGGATTGTTCACTTTTGAAGAATAAAAAATTGTATGTACGATGAGGAATGCGGGGGCGATCGTAAGCTATATGTTAAAAGGTTGGGAACCGCTGAATCAAACTACCTCTCACAAAGAAGTTTTTGGAGAATTTTTCTAGTAATTTCCCCGTTTTGCAGATTTTAAAACTCTTTTATTTGTAAATAACACTCAAATCCCCTGAAACAACTAGTCATTTTCCTCTCAATGCTACTCTTTAATCTTTAATGTTATAATTTAATAATATACTTCCTAATTAATAGCTAAATTTGCCATTTCTTTTTTTTTACATCCAAAGTAACACTGCAGAATCTCAGATCTAACGAATTAGCTAATGTTCCGGTTTTATTTTATGTCCATGTACTTAATCAAAGTATGCGCTACTTAATCAAATATTTGTCAAATACTTAAAGTTAGTTTTTTATACATTATCTGAAATCCCTTGCGACTAAATTATGTCACTAATCTCAGAGTCAACAATTAATGACTCTGCTCATTTATTTAAGATTCCTGAAGAATTTTCCGACATTAAATATGGGGAAATGAGAGATTAAATATCCTTAGTTACACGCAATTAGGGAAAATTAAAACTAGATGGTAATTAAGAAGGATGAGTATGCGATATCAGCGCTGTCAGGGTCAATAATGTTAAAAATTGAATGTTCACCATTTGTCGGGCGTTTTCCAGAAACACACTGTGTTTAATAAATTTGAAAGGGCACAGATACCAGGAATGTAACAATGATCTAGTTTAATCAAAATTGCTTTTCGAAGAGAGAAAAGTTCATTGTTAAGTAAAACTGCGTCATTTAATTGCAAAATAGACATGTTTATTTTTAAAAAACGCTTCTTACACAAGTAATAATTATATTAATAATAAGACAAAATATAATAAAAGTTTTAAAAACGAAATATTTCAGCCAAACTTTCGCAGCGCTATACCCATTAAAAATGCAATCGAGTACTAGTTAAATTTCCTATTTCAGCTTTGTGAATAGCTAATTAGTGTTTGGGAGAGCATAATTTTAGAAAAAATATGGAAAGTTGTTATTATACACGGTATTATTCATATTTACGCAGGACAATATTGCGAATACGAAAGTGACATAAAATATTTGACTTACCCTTGCATACTTTTTTGAGAGGGTGTACAAAAATCTTAAAGTATTTAAAGTCATACTATATCTAAAATTATATTAAACAAGCTATAACATCTCAATTTTAAACTAAGCAAACTCACTATCCTCTTAAGGGCGCCGCCTATCTCTCATTTTTTGGTCTTTTCCATGTCCCATATCACACATGTTCTGTTGCTTGTGTGATGCATGAGCTTAAGGCAGGATTGTCCAACCTTTTACATAACCATGCTGCAATTTCTTTCATTGACGACATTAGATTCGTCATACAATCCATATGAATATGCCTAGGCTTTATCTTAGAGGAGGATAAGTAATAACGTGTGAACATGAGATTGAAATTGTTGCTGTGAGAAAGAGAATTCTAGAATTAATTTTTCGGATATTTGGTTGGGGATCAAAGATGGTTTTATTTTTGATGGCGATGCGTTTTGGAGTGAGCAAAAGTTTCCTTTTGACGTAGCATCAAAATTATTTTAAATAAAATATATCCGGGCACGAAATTATTTATAAATTCGTCACTCTTTATTAAAACAATAAATAAGCACAATAATATAATTCTCCAGTTGAAATCGATTAACGCGCCCCTATTTGGATACACCTGACTTAAGGGAATAACCCTCTCTCATACGGTCTGCCTTTTCTGGTCCCATATCTCACACACCGACTGATACATTAATAAAATTCTATTTTTAAAGAATCAAAATAATTTCCTGACTTCGTATCGATCCCTAAACTACCAGACAGCAGAAATAGCCCGAATAGAATGTGTTTCGAACTATTTTTATTGTTCATTTATTTACTGATTGTGGTGTTGGTGTTGACTTCCGGGATTCGAAGTCTACCACACTCAAAAATTACAAAAAGTATTAAATATTTGTGAAAATGAGATTACACATTTATTAATAAATATTTCCAAAAAAAAGGAAGAATTTTGATTTAGATGAATGGTCCCTGGATACTGTTTTTTCCGTATATGTGAAAAGGAGCATAAAGTTTTTTATTTTTATTTTACTAGCTTCACGAGTGGAACTGGTTGAGCGTTTACGAATGCTCCCGTAGACTACGCATGTGTAAAAAAAATAAATAAAAGCTTATTTCAAAGATTCTCATCTTTTAATCTCAAATTAAATCCTATAAGCGAATCGTCTCCTGAATTATGGTACCGCTCCAAAGCTGCTATTATGACAAATGTAAAATCAATTTTTTTCTAACTTTTCAATCTCGAAATTGTGACCGAATCATTGTGACATAATTTTGTCTCATATCAATGTTACATTGTTTGGCATGCTAAAAATTATGTATCCAGAAGTACAATAAACTAACATTTGTTTAATGATAATCTCATATTTTTCACGTAGAATTACTATCTTTCATAACTGTCCCATGTAAAGAGAACAAAAAAAAAATTTAACGTCGTCGAAAGCTTCAATATTACTCCGTTTGAAAACTAATTGCTTGACAAAAAAAAACAAAAAGCAAAAAAAAAAAAAAAAAAAAAAAAAAAAAAACAAAATAGATGAACGGAATCAACTACTAGGGGTTTCTTTTACGGCAGTAAAAGAACGTGACATCATAAATTAAAATATGTGTGAGAATCATAAACTCTGACACAAACTTTACTTCCCATTCGCAGTTTCCGAGATTCTAAATAGCTCTTGGAGATGACAAAGTTTGATATTTTCTACGAGATTCAGCCATGAAGGATTTAAATTGAGCATTTAAGGTGGAAGGGGGAATTTTTCCTAAGAAGAGTTAATCATAAAGTGTGCTAACTTTTCTTTTAAAGAAGTTAGTAAACTTAAACTATAGGATTAACTGTAAAATTGTGAAAATACACGCAAATTTTACAAAATAAATCTGATGGCTGGCCGTTAGGGGGCCCACATTATTCGGGGGTCTCCGCTACGCCACTGTCTATTACGGATTCTCTGATTAAAATTCACGGACTTTTGTAGATTTGCAATTCTTAACAAAAGGAAACTCTCCATTTTAAAAATTGTAGCTTACGATACTTATATAGAAACAAGATATTAAATATAAACAATAAATGGATGCATAAAGAGGTGCTTCCAGAGAAACAAAAAATAGGTGTTGTACATAATGATATAACAGAAAATGAGTGAATCAGTAAGCCTCAGAAAGATTTTTTTAATAGGGTCATAAATAGAACAGAGGCCTGAGCTTAGTGGGTGAAACTTGGTTAAGCCCAGAAGAAATAGTAAAGGCTAAACTACATTATTATTTGTTTCTCCGACGGTAAACTGTTTAAAGATCATAAAGACTAATTTATGCCACAGGACATACAGGTCAAATCTTGAAACAGCACTATAAGATCAACATTTATGAATAATTCTTATAACAATACCTGATTCGTTCATTGTTGCAGAAAATGTATAATTTCATTCATATTGTTTTAAAACTCAGTCTGTTAAGATATTGTTATGAAATCATATAACATTTCAACAATCAGTTAACAATTCATATTATTTCTAAGGAAACTTTTATTGAAAGTGTTTGTTAAAAAGTTGAACTTTTGCGATTTTAGCTGCAATTTAACTGCGTTTACTGATTATCTAATTATTTTCACGTTTATTTCGCCTTTAAGTGTCGTTGTTACGACTATTTTTCTGTCTTTTTCGCTGATATACTTTTAACTACTGCCTCATCTAACTTCTCATCAAATACTACACCTGCATCAAATCGAACTTTGTCGAAATGTCTTCTTCAATGTTTCCCTCTGTTGAGGAAAGTCTGTTGGATACCGGTAGTGACTATTTTACTGCCGTCTCTGGTACAAGTTCGTACGTAACAGCTTTGGCTCCCGTTCCAAGACCTGTCCGGCAGGCTCCACTAGCTCCAAATCCTGTTCGGCAGGCACCAGTGGCTCCATTTCCAAAAACTATTCGTTATCCTTGGCATCTTATGGAGCGTTTTCTGGAGGACTGTGTCGCTCCTCCGCCTCTTAAGCTGTACGGGGACGTTTATGGTATGCCGGGAGCATCTGGATGGGATCGTCGACTGCGAAATGCAGGTCTCGATCCATCTCGTTATGTGAAGAAGAGGAAGTCTAAATTATTGAAATTTGTCAGGAAAAAGTTTTCCTTCTTATGTGCCAAGGACCTTCAGAGTAATCTGGAGTAAATTGAATCATCCAATTCTGACTCGAACTCACGAAAACTAATCGGAGTTCCTAAAACCCTTTATTGTGACTTCCAATTTTCTACTTTTTACACAATCTTCAGTGTCAAGATATTGAACAGTGTGTCTTCAAATTACCCGACTAGTCTAGACCAAGGTTGAAACAAACCGTTTCGAACATTTTAATCTTGGTTAATACTTGTTTTTTATGAGTCTTTCCTGTACTCGTTTTCTGAACTGCAAAGACCAAAGACTCTCAAACTGCTCAAAACTGTCAAACGAACGAACGCTTCAACGGACTAATTTTTCTGAAATGTGAGCAGCTAAACACAATCTTCAAGTTACCTGATTAGTTTACACCAAGGTTGAAACAAACAGTTTCGAACTTTTTAATCTTGGCAAATACTTATCTTCGTTTCATGAGTCGTTCTTAAACTCTTCTTCAGAGCAGCAAAGACTGAAAGCTTTCAAACTGCTCAAAACTGTCAAAACGAACGAACTCTCCATTGTGTTAATTTTACTAAAAAGGCGAGCAACTACACAGCGTCTTCAAACTACCCGACTAATCTAGACCAAGATTGAAACAAGCCGTTTCGAACTTTTTTATCTTGGTAAACACTTTCTTCATCATATGAGTCGTCTACGAACTCTTCTTCAGTGCTGTTAAACTTTCAAAACTGTTTGCTGAAATGTAGAGTCAAAGACTAAACTTCGCTAAGAAATATTTTCGAAAGGTGACCGCGACAAAGCCTGGAGAATTAGAGCATTGGGTCTGAAAATTGCTCCAGATGTCACACTCCAGGTTGAAACGAAAGTTTCGAACTATTTAACCATGGAAAAGCATATATTGAAATTACGAGTCGTTGATGAACTCAAATTGTTTTTTCACTAGAGCAAATGCCAGCTTTTCGACTTTTCAAAAGTATTTGCTTAGAGTCAGAAACGAACTCGAAAAATCAAGCCTGAGCCTCGAAGCTTGGACTATAGGCTATGATTGTACGAGTCAAACAGAACTCTTTCAATTTTTATGAACTAATTTGAACAAGAGCCTGTGTTGAACTCAGATTTTTATGTATATATTTTTTGTTCATTCTAATATTTCAGTGTAAATTTAAATCTGTAAAACGTTTTTTTTTAAATAAAAAGCAAAATTCACATCCGATAAAATGTTTTGTGCTTTTATTTATTTAACATTATTTTTTACAACTAATGCATGTTTTAGCTAGATATTATTACCAATGTTTCTATTTTTAATTGGGTGATTTTTCACTTGAAAAACATGCGTTCCCTAGTAGCACAATTAGTTCAAAAGACGTTTAAAACACGTTTTTTAACGTCAAAAAACGTGTTTCCAACGTAACTTGAACGTTTTTTGAACTAGTTGTGCTACTGGGGTTGTTTATATCGGACAGGCGAACGCCTTTTTTTTGTCATTGAAGCAGCGGTTCCCAAACTGGGGTACATGGATAATTTCTTGAGGATGCATGAAAAGATTTTATGTGATGGTAGCCATGTCAAAAATAGTTCAACTGAAATTACCTAAAAGAAATGTGTGTTATTTAAGATTCCAAAAATAATTTGAGGTGTGTTTTTTAGCTAATTATGTCTACTAAATATGGCTACTAAATGCTCAAAAAGTAATTCTATTCCAGATAGCACCATGTACTTAATTCTGTTTGATGCTGCCATTTACTTTTATCATTTTTTTAAGTTAAAGTTTTGTATTTTACATTTGAAAGGACAGCAACCCTATACAGGGTGACCTAAAAAGGTGGTAATTAATTCAAACTTAACATATTTTCCTAAATACATGGGTCCCACCATGCCAACCTGACTCGAGATGACATGACTAAAGTTTGAAGTGGCTGTTATGGTTATGACGCCGTTTTTTGGCGAGATTGATCAGTATTGGTCGATGTCGATCTGCGTCTTTTATTTTTCCATGGGATGAATCAAAATTAAAATAATGTTATGTGTGATTTATAGACTCTACTAATAGGGAAATAAGCATAATATAAACTTTAAAGCAGCACACGTTTTAAAACTTTCGCAACACTCATGTTGGACAATATTGGCCAAAATCGAGACAATCGATTGATTTTGAAATCAATTTTGTAGTATACTAGGAGCCAAAGCCCTCAGACTCGCTATGCTCGCTTTTCGTATGAGGCATTCGACCCCTAATAAGGCTTATTCGTAAAAAAAGACATAATTTCAACAGACAAACCCGAAGATTGGATCAGATAGAATGTTACTGAGCTACACATTGCTTTGTTCTTGCATGTTCATTGGTACATAAAAATTTAAACGTCACACTACAGTAGACCCCCTCCCCCTCATAACCAGTGATGGCGCCAGACTTTCCCCGACGGGAGGGCCATCTTCCCCGACAGGGGGGCCAAACAATAAAACCCCAAAATTTTACGTTTCAGTATTCTCACAGCCTCTCAAAAAAGTATTCGAGTAAGACATAAATTTCCTACTTTGGTTTCGTATATTAAAAATTATTATGATGAGATTGTCATTATTATCTGTTCTTCGTTAACAGGAAAGCCCATAGATTTTCACCAAAGTCGTAGTTAAAAAGGTCTTTACGAAGGCAATTGTCAGCAGATCCGGCAACCCTGCTTACCCTAGAAATGTGGATCTGGTTCGCTGGTTCCTTCGAATCCCGAGAAACATACTCCGAGCTGCAGATAATCAATATTCAGTATATGAATATCGTATAATTCCAAGCAGAATGAGAACGGGAGTGTACGGAACCTCTACGGTCGGGTCAGACACTTTGAATGGAATTTTTTATCTGGTTGCAAAATATCCTTCGTTTTTCTAAACCAACAAATTCTCTAAAAAAATCCCCGACGACACTCCCCGACAGGGGGGCCAGTGATCCCCGACGGGGGGTGCATGGTCCCCGATCCCCCCGCTGCCGCAACCCATGCTCATAACACGGCAGATATTTTGTTATGGGAATCCGTGCTGTACGGGTCCTGATCTATACTCCACCTGGAGAGCGGACTCCGCTTATAATCGCTGGAAAAATTATTTGCACTCCTCAGAAACACAATGATATTTAATGTTGCCATTCAAAAGTTATATTAATTAGGAGCTAAAGCGTAATAAAATCAGAACATCTGTTTCAGCTGTATTTTTAATAATGTAAAACCTATTGGACACCTTGCGAATTTGCCACCCATGGCGATTTTTCATTATTTGGCGACTTGCGTACATATAAAATTAATAAAAGCTACGGAACAGATAGGATAGCTTGCCACCAATGGCGACTTTTCATTATTTGGCGATTTACATATGCTCACAACCTATAATTACTGTTCATTTAAGGTTACCGGAAAACCGTTATCCATATTTTCATTTACATAATCGTTTGCAGATTGGCGTACTTAGCACCACGAATTATATCATCTCGTCGCTCTAGCAAATATCGAAAGTGTACTATAACTGCTATAATGGCATAGTTAACGCCGCTAAATATTTCTACTGGTAGCAAATAATCCAGCTAGACAGAACCGGCTTTAAAATAATCTACATTTATTTTTCATTTTCAAGATATTAGTTATTCTGTTTTGGAAAAACGAATAATCGCTAATTCTAAACTCCTGTTGTCTAAGCGAACTTACTATTTGAAAATTGTCAACTTTGTATAATACATTTTGAGTTACTTATTTCATATAGTTTTTATTTTGGAGTAAAATGGGCGTAATTCTAACTCATGTTTGTAAATTTCACGCGATTCTAGATACTTGGAAACGCTTTGTTGCAAAGGAATGAATGATTTTATGCCAAATCTGGCAACCATTCTGTTTATTCTTTCAGTTTTTTATTAATATCTTATAAAATAATTCGATTTTCGAAATTTAAGTCAGCTTAGCAGGTTTCTCGGAATTTTTCGAATCTGTGGGCACCTTTGTTGAAACTCAAATCCCCAAGGTTTTGGTGGAGATAGGCCAACAAGCTTTGACAGCGCCAGCGGCCTTTACTTTTTTTTTAGAATAGAGAGATTCAAAATAATAGGGGAAGATTGTCTAAAATGATCCCCTGAAGGGGAAAACATTTGTATAAAATAACATTAATGTTTAAATAAAACTTTGGTCTCTTTGCTACTATATTTTACACTGTATTTTGCATCATAAATATATTTTATTAATATTTTAAAAGTACATTGAGTAATGACAAAAAAAAAAAAAAAATAGAATTTTGAGAAAAAGTCCAAAGGATAATTTTACTCTCAACCAAAGGGCAAAATGATACTTCATTTCACAATAATTGTAAATAGTTTCTTATCGGCAAAATAATTATTACTGTACGTTATGAAATAAAACAAGTTTCTTAATCATATAGTACACATAATTTATTTTATGAAAAATTTAAAATGAAAAAGATGTCACAAACAATAAAAGGGAATATTTCAAAATTATAATTCAAAAATTATAATTTTAAAATATTCCCTATTATGGCCTGCAATAAACACAGAAATAAATTAAATAATGTAATGGAGAGTCACGCATTCTGAAAATAGTTGAAGGGCTGACGTGATGGCTAAGACACAGTACTGGAGTTTCTTCGGTCGATGGATTATTTTACTCATAAATACGACTGCCCAATTTGGGTCAAATTACTGGATGACGTCGAGAAATATGACAAACTTAGCAAGTGTAATTCCCATCTAAAAACATACTTCATTCAGTAAACCAAGTCACATTTTTGTCTTTGAAAGGCTTATGAATTTAAATACATAAGAAGGTAGAGCTTACCTTATAACAGGTGCTACAACATCCGATTTTTCGAAGAATTCTATTTAGACGCGTAAAACGGTGACCGCTTGAATACTGCCATTGCTTCTTCTTCACTTGGTGCAACTAGTTTATGTGCTACTCGGTATATAGCGCTACCTGTATCAAAGAAAATGTGTGTGGATAGTTTTTGCTCCGATCATTTTGGTCCACCTTTCCATACACCTCTCTCTAACTTACTACGAACAAGTTTATATACAATTTTATTATTTTTCTACTTTCGACCAAAGCAGAACTTTTTCCTAATAAATTCTTTTAAGTTTTTATGTTTTATTTCCGCATTTTATATTTTGTAATTGTGTATTCAAGCTTCCTCTTTCTTAGACTTTAAATGCCAAGTGTGAAATAAGAGACACAACGTGACAAAGTTGAATATTTGTTATGAGACTGAGATCGACTGTTACTGCTGAAAATTCACAATACATACATTTTTACTTTTTAAATTTAAAATTCAATGGCATGCACCGAACTTATCCTTCGCACACACACACAAAATAAAACATACGAGAATTACGGTTTCAGAAACAAAAGTTTTATTTCTCTTACGATTTCCTGTTTTATTAGGAAATCAGAAAGTGATGTCAATTTTTGGTATGTATATTTCTCTTGGACGAAACTACTGAAACTAATAATACGAAATCTGGCATGTGTGTGAGTATTTGTTTACGTAGGTACAACATTAGCCAGCTTTTTTAAAAGTTCGTAACCAAGGGGATACGGACTGAAAACGTTTTTTTCACATACCCCTCTCCGTTTTTTTTTTTTTTTTTTTTTTTTTTTTAAAGAGAGAGCCACAAAGTTCTTGCTGTAAAGTACAACTCTCACTATTATCTAAAAATCAATTCAATTTCGGGACAATATGAAATCCGTCCTCCAAGGAAGACAGGCTACGATACTGTCTTTTTCTCTACATTTCTAGAAAGAAAAATACTGTCTACAAAATTTCTGCTTTGAAGTTTAACAGAGTCCTATGCTTAGGCTCTGCTTGTCTTGTTGATAATTGGAATCTTGTTGAAAACTTATTTTCTTTTTGGACCCTATACCACATACCATTGTCTTCAATCTTACTGCAAAATATTTACTAACAACCACTGACACAAAATAAAGGTTTAAAACGAAAAACATTTGTTTGAAGCTTCATGATAACAGAAATAATTGCATGAAAGAGTTAATAAAACATGAAAACAAACATTATGCATTTCTGTACTGCATTTCTTAAACGACAATATGTTGCTATTCAATTTGAATGCGATTTTTATAAGACATGCAATTAAATTTTCAACATTTATTTCTTTCATGTTCCAGAGCAAGAAAATCCGTTGAGATATACCCTGAATTTAAAATTTCTTGTTTTATAAGTTTAAATTTGATTAGTTGTAGTACTTTCAAATAAATGTTAAAATGTTATCGTAATTGCAAAAGCAAATAAGCTTATATTTTCTTTTCTTATAGTAAGACGAAAAGACAAATATAAATTACTTGCTCTTTATTTTCTGTTTTTAAATGCATAAAAATGTCCTTTAGATATTTAAGCATTTCGAAGTTTTACGATTTTCTTGATACTAACTTAAAACATTTATTTAAACTTGCACGTAATGGTATATCGATTTTAAAGATTTGAGAATAATAGAATACAAGTTTAATACAATCACACTGTAAGGTATTTAAAAATGAAAGTTTTACCGGTAGTAGCAAGGAAATCTCACCTAAATTAATTGTATTAAAAATAAATAAGAAGAGCGTACTGTAAATTATTTCATTGATGCTGTTATAAAATTTAAAAGTACTTTTGAATTCAAAGGCGATAAGCAAATGCATCTTTTTTACGCAATTAAGAAGCCACAATTTTTGCTTTTTAAAGTCTTTCTATCAACTTGAGAGATTGATATACAGACATAATTGCGACTCGATACACAACCAAATATCATACATTCTGATGGTGGTCTCTATGAGAACAAGCTATTCCACTGTATTTTATAGGTATGACAGGAAGTGATTAAGTGATTTTTTTTAATCCCAAATAATTCGAAAGTTTTACTACTGCCAGTACCGGATAAGATGCCCCCAAATCCCCATGTTAAAAAAAAATTGTTCCTTCCTATTTTATTTTTGTGTGATTGCTAAAAAAATATACATGAAGTTTAGTAAAATATTAATAACATATACATATGTAGTCCACCGGTGCCAAAAATAAACATTAAAAATAGAAATTTTGAATAATTAAGTATCATTAGTTGAGACAAAATAATATAAAAAGCATACATTCTAATGAAATAATACATTTAGGATTGTTTTGTGATATATTAGAAGACTGTATAAAAATATACCTATATTAATTATGTAATTTCAATTTAATTCGTACATTTAACATTCAGTCAGTTTTAGCCTTTTCTGTTGATTTCTCATTTTTTTTTTTTTGTTTTATTCAAAAACTTGGAAGAACGTTGGTAGGGATCTTCATGTTTCGCTGATTCTATGAAATGAGATAGACTGACTCCTTGTTGTTCACAGAAATTGTAATATTCAATCCTTGCAACTTTGTGAATAATGAAATCTAAGATGCAGGCCTTAACCATTCTGAAACATCTACTAAAAAAATAAGAAAAAAGAATTGAGTCTAGTTTGAGCATATAAAATAACAACCAAGAATCTGGCCCAACTAAATCAGAAGGAGTTGTATTTTCAGTTATTATTATTATTATTATTATTATTATTTTTATTATTATTGAAATTTGGTTTTTCAAAATTCATGCAATATCTATCTTGCAATCTAAACGCTGTATCAGGAGAATTTTATTTTGTAGTCAGCATTGCTTCAGCAGTGATTTTTCTTTCTTCTAGTGGAACTTTGTGTCTGCAACGAGTAAATGGTACCATCTCTTCTCTGAGATAACAATAACGCTAATATTTCTCTGATGCTCTGTTCTGGTTGCACTCGTGGATGTAATATAATGGGCGGGACAACCTTGTAACGCTATAAGAGATGAAGCATTTGTAGATTTTTTGATGATGAATTCGAGCAATCCTCGAGGGTCTTTTAAAATCAGTTTTCTCCAATGGCAGTCCTCCATTTGGCAGACTGGTAATCCTTGGGAGACGAATTGTCGCAATCACAATCTTGTCTACCATGGTCAGTAATTCTTAAAAAACAGTTTCTGTGGCATAGATGATCATTAACGGTGACTTTAGCAGAGTTTATTTATAATTTTTATTGTATCCAGAAAAAAAAAAGAAGAGAACACATTAAGATTTACACCGAAACGCAATATAGTCCAACATAGTACTCAGAAACGGTTTTATTTCGTCTAGCTTGCAGTGATAATATTCTACATCTCTTAGAATTTCATTTTCTCTCATAAGATGTTCTGGACTTTCGAGAAATCACAAAACGTAGAATCTTATATCAGCATAGCAAAAGATATTTGCTTCTCAGAAATCAATCACATGTTATACAGCTAGATCTTTTTTGTTTTTTAAAGTACGGTTTATATGAGGCATAAAATGCATTTTGAAATATCATGTGTTTTTAAACTTTGGGCTCAAACTTTTTGAATGTACGACTTTGGATTTTATTTATACAATGTGAAAGTCATTAATCAAAGAAAAACTTTATATGCATGTCATTTTCTATAAAAAATAGTAGATTATACATATGATATTTATTTCTTAGTTGCAGCACTGCAAACGCTAAGAACTTTTTTTTTTTTTTTTGAATGATTTGATATTGCAAATTCAAAAGATTAAGTACTTTTAAAAAGTTTCTTCTTCAGTATGCAATATTTCATTATTTTACTAAAGGTATAAAGCTTCAGAAAATTTTGCGATGCAATTTTGGGTTTATTTTCAGGAGTTACTCATCTGTCATTGATTTATAGTTTGTTACAGCGCAGTTTTTAGTGCTAGTGAAGTGATTTTCTTCTAAAGTGGTTCGAATACATAAAAACGATTAGTTTATTATAAACTTTTGTCAAGAGCGATGAAGAAAGTTTTGAAACTTCAACCTTTCTTGCATATTTAAAGCATCTTAATAATATACAGGGTGGTAATAAAAATCTATCCTGATCTATGGACCTACCACACCCGTTCCGTTCATCGATCGAGATTTCCCATATAGTTATTCAGAGATTTGAGGCCGGGATTTTGTGAATGGCAACAAAGTGGCGCTCCGTGTGCCCAAATCGTGTTTTTATATGTGGTTCATGCAGCAGTTTTTTTTTGCGTGTGCATAACGCGTCCGTTTTTTCGTGATACACGTGCCGTTCCAAAAATACTTAGGGTTTTCGCATGCACTGAGCATCGTGTGACGGGCAAACACAGGCGTTGCCTTTCGAAAATTTAGAATTTCTGTACCTGTAACCGTGACCGCCACTTGCTTGCCGTTCACAGAATTCCAAGCTTACACTTCGGAATAACTATATTCGAAATCTCATCTCTATAATAAGAGCAGTGCTTTACTAGATGAGTCGCTATACTATGGAAATTTCATAATATTGATGTATGTGAATTAAAGATGTGAAATAATCTAAAGACCTTAGGTCCAAAAACTCCTTGAAAAAGTTTTACAAGCCAGCTCCAGTGCCTTGAAGAAATATTTTGTTGAAATCCAGAAAATATTGCAAGCACTGCGATAACCCAATCGTTTTCTCGAATCAACAAAATTTTCGTTGATATTTGGTTGAATCAAGAAAATTATTTGGATAAAGCAACGCGAATTAAATTTTTGTTAAGCAACAAAATTTTGTTGAATTTATCAAAAACATTTCCCTCTGTATTTCCTTTAAAGTTCAGTAAAAATCACAGTATCATCCCGTAACCCTGACCACCTACAATTTTATTTTACAATATCATTAAACGTAATTATGATAGCTTAACAATCTTACTTCAAACAACTCATATATATAAATTGAAAAATTATGCCTCCATTGATCAAAAACCTACTAATAAAATAAAATAAAAAAAAGATTTAAAAAAATAAAAATAAAATCTATTAGCGTTCAGTTAGTTACAACATAAAGTACTTCTATTTTTTTTTCTCCTAGAATTAACTAAAAAAAGTTTAAAAACATACTCTACAAAAGAACTTGCACATGTGCAAGTAGCTCGCATAAAAAAAATCTCTGCACAATGCCTCATGTCAAAAGAGAAAAAAAGTCTTTTACAAATACCACAAAAGTCAATTTCATGCACCATTTACACATGGGAATTTCCTTTATTTTCCAGTATTAAATTCGTTGCTAGAGTTCTCTTTCTAAATCAGAAGGTTTCTTTTCCCCTTTTGTTTGCTTACTTCTTTTGTACTACCGTCAAATGAATAAAATGCATTTGAAAATCAGCCTAATATCCAGTAGTTTATTTTAGAGAGTACTCGAGAAAAATATACAAGTACCATTGTGGCTCTTTTGTGCTATGAGCCCAAGTTCTCTATGAAAATAAGAATGTCGAAAACGTATGCGTTTTCATAGACTTACACGAAAACACCCTTCAATATATATTGTATAAATAATAATATTTCATATCCAAACTTTTTACTGTATTGTTATTTTTTATTATTGTCACATTTTACTTCTTTTCTGAAATGAATATTATTTTAATTTTGTTTTGCTTTACAACTTTAATGACAACTTTTAAATTCGAATGAATCATTTTATTAACTTTTGTTAACGCAGTTTTCCTTTTTCTTTTGTCGTTTAGTTTTTATTCCTTAAAATTTTGTGGCTTTCCACTGGTGTAGGGAAGTAGCCAGAAAGAGTTTCAAAGCTCAACCCTCCTAGCTTCAGAAGTGTCTATTTTTGTTAAAAAGAGTAAAAAACGAAGTAACTTTTTGAGAAACTTTGCCTCTTCCACGTTTTAATATAAAGTGATTGTAAGTAATACTACTATTGTAAAGTGTTTTTTTTTTTAAATAACCGATTAATTTGTACTACAAATGCTTTTCCGAAGCATATTTTTCAGAAGATTTTGCTAAAAGGGGAACCCAAACTTTCAAGATTTAATATTCTCTCACAAATTAAAAAAATAATTTTAAGGAGATATGTAGTATAGCCACACATTATAATCTTTAAATTACATTAAAAAGAAATAAATAAATAAATATTGGAGCGTCTCTCGTATTACCATCTTGCGTATAAAATATTTTTATACGTAATTTGTATTTTTTTTTTTAATAATGAGCGCGCTTAAAGAACAAGAACCATTTTATAACCTTTTTAGGCTGATTTTTTTTTAAATCACAAAACAAAACTCAACATTGTAAAACAATCCATGAGATAATTTTATGTTAAATTAAAAAAATGACTTTTTTTTTTTGCAGAAAGTAGTAAGTTTTGACTTTATATTAATGTGCTGACCATCTATTTTTATTTATCAAATTATATGTATATATGTACCTAAAACCACTCACCTAGGCTCCTTTATACCATATTAAAATTATTATATACTAACATTTAATGGTATCGATTCAAACTTCCAGGAGATTAAATAATTACAAAATTTAAATTTTTAGGCGCCCCCCCCCCCTTAAAAAAGAAATTGACAATGAATAAAATCTGCCCCGTAATCTAATAAGGTGATGTACCAAATTGGAGAATTTATTCTAAAAAGTTTCGGATATATGAAAATAAATATATTCCGATTTACACTGTTTTCCCACTCTTCTCGAAGGAGCAAAAATACGTCGGAAGATTGCGTTTCAAAAGTGACCCACAAATTACGAAAGAGAACAATAGTGGAATGAATGCATAGTAGTTTTGCTATTATTGGTAACTTATATTCCCTCAACATTTTTGTTCAAACGTATCTCATAGACATTTTATGATGAAACGCTGAAAATTTGTTCATCACCTAATAAATACGTGGGGCACATTTTAATAAATGCGATTTTTTTTTTCACGGGGGCTGGATAAAAATTTAAATTTTGTCTTTATTTAGATTTAATACCTGGAAAATTTTAATCGATACAATAAAACTCGCTGTGCCTTTCTTATGTAACTTCCTAATTTATTGTAAATGTCTATGATCAATATTTAAGGAATAAATCGCGTAAGTCAGTATTTTTGGGGCATCCCGTATATACTGTATGTATATATGCAGAAATATATTAGCTACCGAACAACGTAAAGAATTATTTTGGAACCAAGGGGAAGCAGTCATAATTTCTAAGAAGCATTAAAATTAAATTTTTTAATGAAAATTTTATTACAAGTTAAAATATACATACGTGTTTTCACGAAAATGCAATTTAACAAGTTAGAGAAATCTGTAATTTTCCTTTTTTCGTCAAAAGGTAATACGATATAACATACACACTATAAACTTATTTTAATTTCAATCACTGCACATAAAAATTATCTTTCTTATTTATTTATATATCCCCCCTTGTAAAACGTTCGTTCTTAAAGCGAGCAATAATGAGGTATAAACTGAACGTAAATAGTTTTTTTTTTGAGATAAAATTTTTTGCAAGCAAAGCAGATACATATTTTCTCATTAAAATAAATTAAGTAATTTATTTCATACAGGAAGGTTCTCTTAAAAAATTCTTGGGTTTCGATTTTTAGAATTTTGGAAATGTAATTAATTTTTTCTTTTAATAATATGTGCACGAACGTTTAAAATTGCATTAAATCATGTAAAATCACTTAAAAAATATAATTCTAGTAGCCAATTTATGTAAAACATAGTCAAGTGGCTGAAAATTACTTAAGCCTGAGTTTAAATTGCACTTTTAATTCATGTTTAAAGGGGAACATATTTTTAAAAATAAAGAATTTAAAAGTGCCCCAGCACATATGTATAATGTATGGTATTTATAATTCCTTGTAGAATGACCTCTCCCCAAAAAAAATAAAAATATGATATATTCAGAAAAAGAGTTTTTTGAACCCTATTTAATGTTTAAAGATTTGATTTTAGGATACAAACTTTTACTTTTTAACAGTGCATCATAGTAATTTTTACTTAACAAATTTTCGATAACATACCATCATTTTTTTATTAGAAATTTCGAGCATTCTTACCGGCGTATGTGAAATTTTATTACTGTTAAACAAAACTAAGAAAGTTACCGATCAGGGATTGTATCAAATAAACTCATTTTTGTTGAAAACTTAACCTCAACTGAAAGTTGCGGTTCATTTAACTGAGGTTGACGCTTTATCACACGGAAAATTATTTAATCAATCAGATTATTTTGTTTATTATTAACCCATTTGTGCCCAGATATTTTTGCGACTTTCTTCTATTTTTGCCAATACCAGCAATAATAGCTAAACTTCTGATGTCAACTTCTTGGACAAGGGATGATTTCTTTGAAAATCATTATGTATAAAAATTGAAATGTCAGCATCCTACTGGGTGATGTTAAAATATTTTGTGGAGTTGAGGTTCAATACTCGTGAATAAAGGCTAGAAAAAATAAATAACGTTTTCGTCTGATAGCGAAAATGCCGTCCCAAAAAAGGGACGCTAGGCATAAATGGGTTAAGTTCATTATGTATCTGGACATCTACGTGCCAAAGATCAATTCGGGGAAGCAGATCTGGGGGCATGAAGAGATACCTTTGTGTCTTTGAAACGATGAGAGCAAACAAATTAAATTAAATTCGTTGAGGGTAGTATAACCCGCGCAAAAATACCTTCTTTTGAGTATGCCACAAAGAATTATTCCGCACGCCAGTGTCTGAATTTGTGAAAATAACGTGGTTTTTAAAGACATTCAAATGGTTAAAGAAGAATCTTGTTCCAAAAGGACTGTGCAAAAAAGACTCAAACATGTTCTTTATCGTTTTAATTGTGTTTGCATTCTATACACAAAACGCGATAGCATTTTCAGTACAGAGTATTTCTGAACTCATGCAGCAGGCGTTATGTAGAATGTAATCAAGATAACAACTTAAGTCTCTCTGCAGAAAAAAAATCGATCTCCGTATCCCAGAATTCTCTTCAGATCTGCCATTCTTTTTCAGTTTAAGTTTGAATTTTTTTATAGAGATGTATAGATGTTCGTGATTATGTATAAATGTCATAAATGAATATGTTTTTAGTTATTAAAAGAAAGATTCGTCTTTATGCACCTAAAGACACTGATATTATTTTTCTCATATCAAGATTGTCATTGTGCTTTACTGAAACGGTTAAGTATTCTTTTCTTTGGCTACCTAACGCTTATCGATTATGAGACTGAATTTTGCAATGTTCTAAATTTTGCTATTATTTATTAAACTGTGCATTTCTTTAAACCTACGTGTTTAATTATGGCTTTATCAAGTTCTAAAGATTTCAGCACGCTCTCTCGTACACTGCAAAATGCTTTTCTTTGTGGATATCAATCTTACACTCTTCATGGTGTCTCTTTTGCGACTTGAGAAGGACCCTGCAATTAGAGTACCTCTGGTGCATCTCTGAGAGTCTCTTGCAGCAGGACGCATCTTGCTGGAAAAAGTTATTGGCACAATCCAGTATATTTATTTGTAATGGCTTCTGAAGCTCCATAGAAATAAGCCAATTGACATTCTTCTGATTCATGAATGCATCCTTTCTCTCCGTAATGCAAAGCACGGATAGACATGATTGTTGTGGAGAGCGTTTTTATTGCGCATTCTAGGAAGAGCACTCCAGTTCTTTAAAGCATACATTCTGACCAACAATTGCATGATGCTTTCTGCTCATCCAGATGTGTTTCATCTCCTCCAAACATATGTACCATGAATTTAAAAAAAACGTCCTGTACTGTATGTTGGGGAAAGAAAGTTTTATGACAGTAGGGAAAGGCGGGTAAGATGGCGTACTTAAGAAACGATGATTTTTACTGACCACTGTGCACTCTTAGAAAAATTCGTCTTTATACACTAATTTATCCCTCATTTTTCAACTAATAATTTCTGTACTCCTTGGAAACGTAATATTTCCGAGAATTTCTCTTCCCGAAATCTGAAGAGAGGAAAAAAAATTCGTGAATCTGGAGAAGTTTCTTCAATTGACAGGAGAAAAACAGAAACGGATGTTCGTCAAATAACGGAAATATTCCGGCAGCACTGCTGCCAGAAAATTTTCCGTGACTTGAAGAAATAATTTTTGAGAGTACGCCTTTATACACTAATTTATTCCTCATTTTTCAATGAAAAATTTCCGTACTCCTTGGAAACATAATATTTCCGTGAATTCTTCACGAAAATCTGAAGAAGGAAACATTTCGTTCATTCTAAAGAAGCTTCTTCAAATCACAGGAGGGAAAAGAAACGTATTTTCGTCAATTAACGGAAATATTCCGGCAGAACTGATTGCTGCAAAACTTCCATGAATTGAAGGAATAATTTTTGAGAGTATGAAAAAGTCTAAGAACTGAGATTTTTTGTGATGACTTCTTTAGTGTCTTGCCTTACACCACGCATTTTTTCAATTGTCTGTTTCAACTTTTAAGAGGCAAAACAACGGTTCTCCTAAAAAAAGGTAATTTTCATCATTTTCCCCCGCCATGGGGTAAGGTGACTAATGGAAGAGTGTAAGATGACGAACTAACCACGGAATATAAATTAACATTCATGAACATTTTATTAGTAAATAATTTTAATAAGAAACAGAAAAAATACTTTTAAATGCACAGGTTACATTTTTAAGGTCTTTGGTTGTCTTCTCCACTATCCCATCCGGAACACTCAGTATGAGCCCACTTTAAGCGCTGATGCCAAAGTTCATCCTTGCCTTCTTCCGCGCCTATGCTGCAGAATTTATGTTTAAAATTCTACAAGTTCATTTCATCTTCAGTGTCGATGTGCGGTATAGAATGAGAATAGTCGTTGTCAGAAGATGAAGAAAATTCCTAATGACGTCGTGGCTTCTTCTTCGCTCCTTTCGTTTTCTTTACCTTTTAAGTCAATCATTTTTGGATTTTTATCTCTTTCTCTTCTTGGTCTATTTTTTTTTTCTCTTCCATAGCTTGTTTTATTGGAGTTCCTGCTAACAAAAGTTGACTTCAAACCATGACTATTACTCAGAATCCAAACAATTATAGTAGCTTCAGGTTGAAAATCATCAAACATTTGCCTGAATTCAGTCAGTGGGGATCAAGCTGCGATTGCTTGCGTTGAAGTACTGGTTTCAGATATCTGCTAAGAAATTGAGAAGGAAGGTCGATTCGAGATCAGAGTGCTATCCAATCGAAGATTTAAGTAAAAACAATGACGTTAGAATGCGAGACGAGAAAAGAACTGTCTCGTCTAGCGTATGCGTAACATGTGTAAAGTTTTGTCTCTTTCCTGTAATTTCCCGATGAAGAAATGGGAAATAGACCCGTCTGGTTTGTCATACATAACATCTTCGAATTTCTGTCTAGTCCCAACTATAACGTACATCTATGTGTTGAATTACTAATTATCCATACTTCAAACTTAACTGTTGTAATGATGATGTGATGAAAGCCTTGATGATAATGCAAGTAACTTATTTTTTTTAGTGCGAATCTGTAATACATTTTTATGAAATGTTTTCCATCACAATTTATTCG
This sequence comes from Cheiracanthium punctorium, assembly GCA_038373885.1. Classification (NCBI taxonomy): domain Eukaryota; kingdom Metazoa; phylum Arthropoda; class Arachnida; order Araneae; family Cheiracanthiidae; genus Cheiracanthium; species Cheiracanthium punctorium. Next base: position 217,259 of record JAWZYV010011764.1, read on the forward strand.
TATACCATAGACATATGCATTTACTTTACTAAATTTTTTAGGCAGCGTTTTAAATAATAATAATAATAATAAACAGAAATCCTGCTTTCTAAAGTATGTTTAAATTCATTTACTCATACTGATTGTAAAGTAATTTACAACGGTTTTACATAGCAACGAAACGATGTTGTAATAAGTTAAACAAACTTAGTAAATCACTTTCAGTAACAATTCTTCGCGAAGTAATACAATAAAAAACCAAAACAAATAATTGTGGAACACTTTTATTTTCTCCCTGTTACCCTTACTATAACAAGGCTGTTTGCATTGTTTTTGGTAATGAATATTCAAGAGTGAAAAATAAAAATAAAAAATAAACAAACATATAAATAAAAATAAATAAAGAATTCGAACGGAGAGAGATGCTGTGTAGGAAAATCTAAGAGGCTATCAAAACTACATAAGAAATAACCCCCAGAGAGTCACAAGGCGCTGGGAAATAAATAAACGCATTTTGAAATTGCAAATTTCGCCTCGGCTTTGCTCGCACTCGAGTCAGTTCTTTTCCTTGTTTCTGAGAGAAATAGGAAGAAGGGGGGGGGTAGGAGAGGGGATGCCAGGAGTGGCTCCCCCTTCTTACACCTTTTGAAATTATTTTGCTCACGTCCGCTCTAGAGGGGATTGGATTCTCCGAGAAATTCATTTTCAGCAGGCCTTCAGAGTATTTATTCCATGTTCTTCGTAGAATTCGGAAGGGAAGTGAAGGGGATGGCCTTTTTTTCAGCAATGGAACCCGTGTCTATCGGAAAGAACAGAACGTGTTTGGTGTTAAGTTACAGAATCATTACAGAGGCCTGCAACCAAAAAAGGGTTCAGGAACACACAGCAGATTCTGATCGATTTTTCCATACTGATTACGGAAAAAAATAGTCAAAAAACTCCATCCTGGGCTATTTTTTCATAGAAAATTTTTATATTTTAGAAGCCTCCAACCAACCTGTGAAAGAAAGAGATGGGCATTTAGAGTCATAACTCGATAGTACATACCACAGGCGGCTGGCGCACCAAAAAAAGTGGGGGGGGGGGACCAAAAGAGATGACCGGGGTTTACGATGATTTTCATTCCTTTGTGAAAATGGGGCTAAATTATCGGATTTTAGCCTCGTTATTAATTGAATGACCTTCGCTAATTATTGATTAAATGACCTTTAGAGGAGAATTCTTGGAAGTTTTTACTCCTTTTCTTCTACCGGTTTGTGTATTGGGTTCCTCTCCATCATTTTACAATGGATTGTTACTTTCGAAATTTGAAAAGTGAGGGGGGGGGGTATCAAGGCCCCTTTACTTAATGGAAGTATGGGGGCAGATGCCCCCTTGCCCCTCCCTCCTCACTAGCCGCCTACGATACATTTAAATCGTGGCGATTTTGAAGGGGACAGTCAGTACACTGGATCGGAAAAGTAAGTCTCGTAAATTGTTAAAAGCTGCAAACAAAGATGTTGGGAAAGAAATTCTATTGATCTCCATTAAATTCTCCTTGCTCCCTCTTCTTCATGTGAAACGTGGCTTGATGAGACAGAATTTGTTAACCCTTTCGCTACGGGATGTGCAAACGCGCTGATCGCTGAAGCGGGCAGTCTCTTTCGCAAGTGTGTGTCCAGGGCCGGAGGATTTTTTGCTATAAAGCCTAAATCCATGAAATTACGGTAATTACCAAAAACAATCAGAATATATTATAAAGCCACTGTCACTACTATCTTAATCTTTTTCAGAATAAATATCTGAAATATTTTGCATTATTTTTGCTATTTCAAGATCAATTAAATATTTTCGACATTCTAACGGTAAAAAGAGAAAAAAACTCAAGTCTGCAAGATCTAATTAGCCACTAAAAACAGGACTGCACACTGAAATACTCAACGCTGTAGCGAAAATGAAACTCCCCTGCCTATTATAAACAAATACCATGTGCGAATTTACTGAGCCGTCATAAAGCATGTCATTCGGTAGCATTATTTCCCCCTTATGTTTATACAATCAAAAACCACGTGTATGTGAGTCTCGCTACTCTCATTTTGAGTAGAAGGTCAAATCTACATGTATCTGAAACAATATGGACTTATTAATGCCATCTTGTGTCAAAAGTTATAGTTTTTAAAACGCTCCAGGACACTGGCACAAATGTGTGACGGCTGGGGTGGGGGGGGGGCGGACGAGAAAACGCTCTGGCACGCCAGCGCGTCGGCCGGAAAATGAGTGCGTTTCTTGCTGGCAAGTATACTTGGCAGTCGCGCTAAAGGGTTAAGGCTTTTTCAAAAGAAAGTGAATGTTTTCATTATCTTGAAAACAAGTATCCAAAACTGTCGGAAGCAGAAGAAAATGGAAGGTCTTTTCGCAGGATGCGATGTTTTGAATCATATTGAAGACAAAGTGTTTTAAAATAAAATGAAAATGAGTGAAAAAGAAGCATCGAGGGCTTTTAAGGTAGTCGTCAAAAAAGTTCTCCAGAGAATTAAATCTAGAGCTGTTAGTAAAAAACAAGGAGAAATTTTTCAAAGATATAAAGGAGATAGCCAAAGTAGGTGGAGCGTTAGTATAATGACGGGATACTGATAATGCCTGTACAGATAATATCCGTATACTGCCTACAATGTTACCAAACCGAGCTTATAGAAGACTAGATTCTTATGCTGTATGAATATCAGGATGTATTAAAAATGTTAATTGTTATTATTAATATAATTTTGCATACCGTTTCCTCTAGCTAGATAATGAAAAAATTATAAATAAAACATTTAAAAAAAATTCTGAAAAGAAAAACTTTCCTTTTGCCAAAAATGTGTGAAATGGGTCTTTTTTGCCGTTCTCATTCAAACCCACCTTCTTTATTGCTTACGTGGTTGCAAAACCAGACTTCATTTCTAAAGGAAACACTATTGATTACAAGAATGCTTACAGTTTAAAAAGGCAGTCTGAAAATTTCCAGTACCCAATAATTTTATTCTTTTAAAACCTTTTCAAAAGATGTTTTATTATTATTAGTATATTTTTTAAAGAACTTTTAAGTCTTATGAATTTCTAAAGTTACAGGCTATATAGGTCTTTTTTTCGTGCACTCATAGCTTTAATAAAGTGCTAACGTTACGTAATCGAGTAGAATAAAAATGGTAAAAATATACCTGACTTATCGTCGAATACTACAATACATATTTACGAATTTCTATGAAAACAAGTTAGACGAAAACATGTAAGACTACGACAGTTATTAACAATATAGATTCCATTATCATTAAAATAAATTAACGAAAAATATAAATCACATTTTATTAAAACGCTCCTTTGCAAATTAGAATACGGCAATCAGAGCTGTCTGAAACATTGAATATCTCTGCTTTTTATCTCGTTTGCAATTCAGTAGTCATCAAAATAAATTTAATTAAACTATATCAGCGAAATATTTGTTAATTATCTAACTCGAGACAACTTTACCCGAAAAGAAAGTTTTCTTCGCATTTTTATTATTTTGCGAGCGAGCGTTTTCAAAATTCTAATGTCAACGTCAAACGAGAAGATTCTTTCATTCTACCTTATAATTAAGAAATCTTGATATCAAGTGTAGAGCTGAGATAGCAAATGACGGAACTTTTGTAAAACTAGTTGACTAATTAGCCGTAGATAGCTTATCTCAGCACGTCAAAGAGAATAAAAGACTGAACTCCCGAAGAGTATATGAGCCATTCGTAAGATTCGGAGAATATTTATAGTTACTTTAAATTAGAGGAAATAATAGAAAAATATTTTAATAGATGAAATTCAACCTTGTGGTGCAGAAGATCTGATAATAATTTGAAACAGCAATACAAAGGCATTCATACACATCAACTAAAGACGTCCCAAATAATCAGTACATGTAATGTATAACTGTGCTTTTACAAGAGCCTGGAACTAGAAAGTAGGCACGAATATTATGCATATGATGATCTAATGTTCAAGAAGATAGAAAATTTGTTAAAAGATCTATTTATATTATTTCTGAAATAACTTACTATTAATATGTCCTGCAGTGGCCTAGTCACTAAGCTCCGTTCCCGTAAGAACGTGAAAAGTGAAGCAGCCCCGCTTGGTCAGTGATTGGGAGGGTGGAACTTCAGTGATTGGGAACTTCTCTCTCAGTTGGTCTGCTGTGGGACCGTGTGCTCTAATGGGAGCTTGTAGAAGTTAAATCTGTTCGTGGCTCCAATGCCCTCCATGTTCAAGCGATAACTCTAGGGGTGCCAATTTCAGATGCTAGGTCTCTCATCTGGAAATGTTTCAAAAATAGGAGACCACTCGCGCAATGTTGGTCTGCCTAATAGGAACCCTCCCCGTGATAAAATGACCAACATATGCGGCCCTCGTTGTGGTCAAGCCTCAAGTAGGCCGCTGACCCGGACATTAGAAAGAAAAAAAAGAAGACAACTTACTATTAATACAGAAAATACAATATTATTTTAAAATCCTGGTGTGCTAATTCCTTGTATTAGTGCTAGAATGGAAATAGAGCCGTCAAAAAAAAAAAAAAAAAAAAAAAATCAGAACTGCAATAACTTTATATAAAATCAAATTTTGTTTGCCCATTTCAGAGTACATTTATCAAACTAAAATAATATTTATTGAAAGGCATATCTATTCCACTCAACTCTGCTACCTGTCATATAGATATTTTGCAATTCATTTTTTATTTAAATGTTTACAAATTTTTGAATGGCGATCATTAAAAATTGACAAAATTCATTTAATACTATTTATTCATACATTACAAACGTATTGGAAATTTACTTCTTATCTCTCAAGTCTCACTTAAGTAAATCGTAACTCCAACACAGCCCAAGATTTTCGGCTGGGAACTTTAAGCATAAAAGGAAGCATCAGCCTTGTCAGCAGCTTTTCAATAATGACTCTTGCGTTCCAGTTAAAATCTCATGTGGTATGAGAACATAATATGAAATTGTCAGAGAATAACCTTATGTGCCTCCCCTAACGTGTAATGTAGTTCGATGAATCACAACCAAATTTGATGAGCGTATATAATGGGCGTACCATGGGATTTCGATTTTTAAAGAAATAGTATCTAAAGTCGACCCCGGTCAGGTCGGTAAAGTCGGAAAATGGTGTAGGTATTTACCGAATAAAATTCATCACTTTGAATAATAGCTTTTTTTGTTGCGATTATTCATATGGAAGGAAAAGTTGGATGAATTTTCATCATCCTGAGGCCAACTGGCTTGAAGCAGTTCTAATTTCATCCTTTTTGCAGACACTCTCTGCAAAAGGATGAAATAGTTCCTACTTTACGTTCTGGGTCAGGTTGCTGTGCTAGGGTTCCTGTAGTTTCAAATCGTTGGATCATTTGCAATTTTTTTAATGCTCATCAGCTCTTTTTGTAACTTGCTTAACCGTCGAAATTAACGAAGGACAGCAAATGCATACTCGTTCTGCTGGTAATACAGATTGGCTAATAAGAGCCAAGGAAAGCTGCTGGCCTCAGAATAATGAAAATTATGCCAGCGTTTCCTTTTATACTTATAATAGCAACAGAGAACGCTTCCATGAAAATTGATGCATTTTATCGGTAAACAGCGCCAATATTTCTCTGATGGCAACTTTGGGTACTATTTTTTTTAAAAACGCAATCCAATGGTCCACTATGTACGCTCATCAAATTTGGAGATGTTTTGTCCAATGTTTTACTGGCTGGAGGGATCCGAACACTTCGCGTTATTTTAGACCACCCTGTATTGCTTTTTTAAAAATGAACAATTAAAATACATTTCTTAAATCCATAAATATCTGAGAAAGTTCTTATTCGTGAAACATTTTATTTCCTTTGTTGACTAGAGTTATTATAGAAAAACAGAATTCTCTTTATTGGTTAAAAAAATGTTCGTTTTTCAGTACGTGCATGGAATTGAAGTTATATACTACAAAAGGCCAGTCTATTTCAGAATTTTTTCTAATGTGTAATACTTTACATATTTTATACAAACCATGATCATTTCATATTGCTGAAGAAATCAATAAACTTCTTAGAATTGTATATTTCAGCCTTTAGTTCATGACTTCAATGCAGTTAATTGCGGTTCCAAGTTCTCTGACGCTATATGAACCCAGTCAACTTTTATTTTCAACCTGAAGGCTCAACCACATTTTCAAGGTAAATATCTCCATTGAATAAAATAAATTAAGACTTTGTGAAAAAAGCACACATAAAAGATTACCTCAAGGCGTAACGATCGTTTCGACCGAAAATTCGTTCGATCTTCGTCAGACAAACCCTTCCGTCAAACAGAGCAGAGGGAACTGAAAAGGATTTATCTTTTTCAGTTTTTTCTGAGTGTTTATTTTCATCTCCATTGAATATTACATCCATGCATTGATTACTATTTTCTTTATATGCTATGCTCCACCAACCGGGCTATGTGGCTAAAGAACAATTTTACCAGCCAACAGGGTACGGGTTCGATTCCCGTGATAGGATTGGGTGTCATTTCGTCTGTGCCTCCATAGGAGGCAATGTTGGTTTACCTATTAGGTGCCTTCTAGAGATGAGACGGGCTCAGCCCGAGCCCGAAAGCCCGAGCCCGAGCCCGGGCTCTGTAATTCACAGTTGTGTTCGGGCTCGGGCGGGCTCGGGCTCATGAAAAATTTCTCCTTTATTGAACATACTGCTTGAAATAGATTTTAAAAAGTGATTCATGAGGAAAATAAAAGTACTTATAAAAGAAAAATAAATAAATAAACAAATAAAAATAGCGGCACGGGCGCCTAGAAGGTGCATGAAGCTCTTTGGGTATTTTAGAACGGCGGTTTATATTCCTTAATTAGTCATGAAATCCGACATTTTTTGATAAAGGACGGATACAAATAATTAGAAAGTGCATTCGGAGTTTGCAACTATATTTGTCTTTAATTTGCACAAACGGCAAAATTTATTGTATTCTATCAATGAAGTAATTGTATTTTTTTTTAAATCTTAACTGAAATTTCGGGCTCGGGCGGGCTCGGGCTCCGACTTAAATAATATTGCTCGAGCTCGGGCGGGCTCGGATGAAAAGTCCTCGGGCTCGGGCTTCAAAAAATGAGCCCGAACTCATCTTTAGTGCCTTCTTAATAAAGTGACTAACACTTCCGATCTTAGCAGTCGGCCAAGCAATGATATTTCCAAAAAACAGGGCATGAAATAAAAAAAAAACACTTTTCCAATACTTGCTTACAAAATCGTATTTTTTACCAGCTCACGATTGTAATAGTTTATCTATCAGCTCATGATTTAAATAAATATTGCGATTGCTGAAGATTTTTAAAGTCGATTTCGGTTATTTATGATTGTAATGATCATCCAGTTCGGTTCTGGCAAAGTGAAATAACTATTTACCATATGTTGTTATTAAAATTTAATGTTCAAATGCAAAATTGCATACAGAAATATCATTTGTGATAATTCTTAAGAGTTTTCGAACAAAACAGCTTAAACATCAACTGAAAAAAACTAATATTCAACCACTTTACACCTAAAATGAACCACGTAAAAAAGTCGAGTATTTTAATGCCAGCAAAACTTTTAAAACTAAGTATTACTGAAAAATGGCACCCAATTGTGACTTACCATAAAAAAAAAACTACAGATAAAAAATTCTTATTCTATACGAATCTTTTAAAATAATAGCGTATAACTGTGAAGGGATATCATGTGAATAAATCACATGTTTCAAATAACAAATCGTATTGCAATGAATGGAATTTGATTCTTTTTCTGAGTCAAAGAGGGGTTGTGTTCCCTTTTTGCATCTGTATTCACGTCACGTACTTTGGGGGGGGGGGGGAGAAAGGCTAGAATTTCTCTTTAGCCCTCTGTCGTTAGTCTTTTGGTATCCGCGAATCAGGCGGCTGAAAAAAGACGATGCATTGCAGGTTTAGAGATCTGATGAAATTTCTAGGGTTATTCCAGAAATGTGAGACTTCTAGGAAAATGAGATGGTAAATTTCATAAAACTTAAATTCGCTCCACACAGTTTGACTGCATTGAGAGTAAAGTTTGATATAGATTACTGTGTTCAAAAAGTCAGGCTTTAAAATTTCAGTTTGAAACCAGTATAAATAAATATTACAACAGTAGTGTTTCCTTTAGCTTAAAATGCTTTTTAGGACTTTATTAAAATTACTTATTTAACTCGTTAAAAACCCAATTTATATACAGTGTGTTCAGCAAACAACATCCTGATTTAAAAGGTAAAGATCTCAAAAAGAAAGATCAATTGAAGGGTGCAGCAAACGATATATTTCTTATGTAAGTTGTAAAAATTTTATACAGGAATTTCGAAATAATCGTAACAAAAACCTCTCACAGATGGCATTGCAATCGTAGACCTGCATAATTGATTAGCCTTCATATTCTTCTTATCTGACTCCTTGTGACTACTCTCTGTAGTGCAGCTTGAAAGACATTGCCTATCAGAACCATCCCAACACGCTGGACGAGCTTCGTCAGGCTCAGGCCACCTTCGTCAAGACACATGCCATACAAATCGTCGATTTGTATGGCATGTGGATCCGTTTCCGTTGAGACATTACGGGCTGTGATGATAAACTTCATTACTGGTTTGAGACACCTCTGTATGTCGAACGGCAGACGTTTTGAAAAGACTGTGTTGTGACTGCTTGCTGAGAATGAGCTGATACTCATACATGACGACTGTCGATAGATATTGACGTGCAGCGGTAACTGTTTGCAGTGGCGAACATAACTAGCTGTTTGGGGATTCTAACCCCCTTGTTAAAGACATAAAGATTACTGCTTTTAACATTACGTCTGTAACACCTTCTCCCCTTAAACGAAATCTGTGTACACCACTCTCTGTTAGCAGCTATTGTAACTACTATTTCGAAACTTCTGTATAAAATTTTTACAGGTTACATCTTAAACATACCGTTTGCTACATTCTTCTATTGACCTTTGTGTTTGAGATTATAGGTGTCATTTGCTGGACATCCTGTATATATATATGTTACAGTGAAAACCCGAAATCAGTCAAAACCTGAATTAACTAGGGAAAACGCGTTCTGACTGAGTGCGTTAGGGAAAACCCGAATTAACTAGGCAAAACGCGTTCTGACTGACAGCGCTAGGCAAAACCCGAATTAACTAGGGAAAACCCGTTTTATTCGAGTAGCGGTAGCACGTTTTCGAGGGGCCCCTACTGCGGAGGCTTATTTTCCATGGGGCCCCCTAAAGCGATGGCTAGACCCACTGATTTTTTTCGGGTCTCGCAAAGAGCCAGTGTTAGCATATTTTCGAAAGGGGGCCCCCTACAGTGGTGGCCGGACCCCATGTTTTCCCATGTGAATTCAGGAATGTTAATGCTTTATCCACTAAAAATTGGATCTTGCTCTCCCTTCGAAAATATGCTATTGCTGGCCCTTTGCGAGACCCAAAAGTCCTCACTGTGTCCGGCCACCGCTGTAGGGGCCCCCCTCGAAAATATGCTAACGCTGGCCCTCTGCGAGACCCAAAAAAACATCAGTGGGTCCGGCTATCACTTCAAGGGGCCCCCTCGAAAATATGCTTACGCTGGCCCCCTGCGAGACCCAAAGAAACATCAATGGGTCCGGTCATCACTTTAGGGGGCCCCTCGAAAATATGCTAACGCTGTCCCCTTGCGAGACCCAAAAAATCATCAGTGGGTCCGGCCACTGATGTAGGGGCCCCCTGGAAAATGTGCTAACGCTGGCCCTCTGCGAGACCCAAAAAATATCAGTGTGTCCGGCCATCACTTCAAGGGGCCCCCTCGAAAATATGCTAACGCTGGCCCTTTGCGAGACCCAAAAAACATCACTGGGTCCGGCCATAGCTTTAAGGGCCCCCTCGAAAATATGCTAACGCTGGCCCCTTGCGAGACCCAAAAAAACATCGATGGGTCCGGCCGTCGCTTTAGGGGCCCCCTCGAAAATATGCTAATGCTGTCCCTTTGCGAGACACAAACAAACATCAGTGGGTCCGGCACCGCTGTAGGGGCCCCCCTGGAAAATATGCTAACGCTGGTCCTTTGCGAGACCCAAAAAACATTAGGGAGTTTGTGCAGGCCCGGTTTCACTCACGGTAACGCTAACGTTAAATGACATTGGACAATAAAGCGCATGCGCACGCATAAAATGCGAAACATGGTTGGTCAAAATACTCCGTATAGCGGATAGCGTTAGCGTTAGCGTAGGAAGAAACGGTATGCACAAACTCCCTATTACTGCGTCCGGCTATCACTTAAGGGGGCTCCCTTGAAAATATGCTAAAGCTGGCCCTTTGCGAGACCCGAAAAAAATCAGTGGGTCCGGCCATCGCTGTAGGGGGCCCCCTGGAAAATATGCCTCCGCTGTAGGGGCCCCTCGAAAACGTGCTACCGCTACTCCAATAAAACGGGTTTTCCCTAGTTAATTCGGGTTTTGCCTAGCGCTGTCAGTCAGAACGCGTTTTGCCTAGTTAATTCGGGTTTTCCCTGATGCACTCAGTCAGAACGCGTTTTCCCTAGTTAATTCGGGTTTTGACTGATTTCGGGTTTTCACTGCAACATATATATATAAAGAGTAATGCTTCTGTTGGACTTCAAGAGAGGGCACATTCAAGAGAATTCTAGATTGTTCATGAAAGCAACAAAATATTTCATATATATGTTTTTGTAAAATCTTTGCCAAAATGTTAAATACATTTTTTTATTGATATTTTCGAAACAAGATTAAATGTCATTAATTTCTTATAAAGGGAAGTCACATAATAGATCTTTTTATACTCAAACACGCACACACACACACACACACACACACACACACACACACACACACACACATATATATATCCAGTATAACCTCAATATCTCGAAGTCAAAGAGACAACGAAAAAATTCAAGATGTCGAGTTATCGAGATTGACAAGTGAAATAAAAGGAGGCCAGTTTGTAAGATAAAACACATTTATTCGAGATATCGAGGTTAAAGTATACCCCAGGGGCGTAGCCAGGGGGGGGATATCGGGATATATCTCCCCCCAAAATGTTTGGATTAGTGATAAAATTCCATCCATTTATACACATATAAGTTCATATCCCCCCCCCCCCCCGAAAAATTTTCCTGGCTACGCGCCTGGTATACCCAATATATATACATGTTCAGTTAAACTTACAGTGAATAAACTTTTTTTTCCGTCACGGTACAGCCTCAATATTTAATAAAAATATCCATTTAAAGAATTTTGAAAATCTCTACATTGAAATTTTTAAAAATCATAATTCATAATACAGTGAAAAATTCTAAATCGGGTATGAAATACAGAAAATAGGCTTTGTCATCTGCATTTTGAGGTATTTTAAAGATGCTTAATTTAATATTCTAGCTTAAATGAAGCTTTGATAAAACGTCCATACACAGGACCGATTTTGTCAAACATGCACCACCCAAGATGTGCTCTGCTGTCAAACATTACTCCCCGTTTATATAGCTACATAATACTTTGGCGCACTACAAAATTGAAAACTTAAATTATATTTCTTTAGTTTTGTAATCTTATCATACCTATTTTTTATTTGAAGGCTCCATTTGCTATTGTAAAGCATTATTATTATAATTATAATTATAATAATAATTATTATTATTATCTAACGGCGGACACTTCCCGTGTACGCATTATTCTGTACAAAGACCCTAAGTGTCAGCCTTATTACTATGGAGACACCCAAAAGGTGGGTCAACGTCACTTCTGACAGGGTCTCCTTATATTGAACCCATTGCAGATGAGAGACCTGCACCTGGACTGGATCCACCCAGAAGAATCGTTTCAATACGGAACTGGACGTTGAAGTTATGACAGATTTTACGCTTCTTTTAACGTAAAGGGCCATACAAGATTGAAAAAGAACCCGATTGGAAGAAGTTACCCCCTGTCGTCGATGCTTGACTTTTGGTGTTCTCGTAAGAACCAAGCTTCACATACTAAACCACTATCGGCGAAGGCATGATTGTTGTTCTTTAGAAGTTGATAGCAAGTTATGATTATTAAATTTGAGCTCAGCAAAGCAAACTTGTTTACTGTAAATACACTGGCCTCCAAAAGTTAAGGAACAACATATTTTTCGAAGCTCACCATAAAAAAAAAATGACAAAAATAAAATTTATAGTTTATATAAATGATAAAAACGAATTTTATGCACAAACTTTATCGTCCACTTTTTTTTATAGAAAAGAACCGGCGCATATGAGCGAGAGAAAAATATACAAATATTAGGCTTTCCTAATTACGCGTGTAACTTTTGTTAGCAGATTCGTTGACAATAGCAGTAGGGTCCCGAATGTCTGAGAGAAGTCGTTCGCCCGATTCGTTAAAGTGGCGGTCGGTCGGATGGATGCAAATGGGGTTTCACAGGCGGATGTTGCTAGGCGTCTTAATGTGTCTCGTAGTGTGATCCACCGTCTCTGGAATCAATATCAAACCGAAGCTTTTGTGTCTAGAAGACATGTTCCAGGCCGAACACGAGCTACAACACCTGCAGAAGACCGATTTACAGCTCTTTCGGCCCGAAGGAGAAGAACATTTCTGTGCCGCAACTTGTTGCAGACTACTCAGTAGCACCAGGGAGAATAATATCCGCTGGTATGGTGCGAAGGCGTCTCCACAATGCAGGTCGGTATGCAAGGCGACCAGTTGTGTGTGCCCCTCTCAACGGCCGACAGAGAAGGGCCCGTTTATCTTGGGCCTCTTGTCTTTACAGACGAGTCCAGATTCACCCTGGAGAGCGATTCAAGATGCTTGCTGATCTGGAAAGAACAAAACACCAGATACCACTCATCCGACACTGTTGAAGACACAGTTACCGAGGTGGTGGAATAATGGTTTGAGCAGGGATATCATTCGGGGTGACACTGACCTGCATGTGTTCCGGGGAGGAACTCTGACTTGTCTGAGATGTTGGGATGGTGTGATTTGCAATGCTTTCATTCTGATGAACGATAATACACGATCTCATCGTGCTTCAGTTGTTGAGTAATGTCTTGAGTGGCTTTAGTTTAGAACGAAAGGAATGACCAGCTCAGTCTTCAGATCTGAATCCAACAGAGCATCTTTGGGACTATTTTGGTAGCTGTTTTAAGTCCATCTCTAAGGTTTTTAGGCGAGCTGAGGCAAAGCTTACTCCGTGTCTGGTATTCACTTCCCATTTCGGTAATCGTCAACTTAATTGACAGCATGGAAAGTCGATACTGGCGATGCATTCAAGCTAGGGGTGGGCATATCCTTTATTAAAACTCATTTTTTAGCACTTGAGAGTGCTATTTCTTTCAATCACGGGTTTTTTGTTTACTCGAGAGCGTCCAGTTACTTTTAAATTTTAAACTCGCATATCTCAAAAACTATTAGGCGTAGAATGTCGAAACTTTATATTTAGGATTGTTGTAACATCTAGTTGTCCATCTCCCCTTTCGATTCCATTCGACTGGATAGTTTATCTACAGGATCGCCCAAAACATTCGAAATACATTACGCTCAATGGGCCGAAATTCATTAAACTAGCATATCTCAAAAACTATTAGGCGTAGAATGTTGAAACTTTATATTTAGGATTGCTGTCAACATCTAGTTGTGCACCTCCTCTTTCGGTTCCATTCGACTGGATAGTTTATCTACAGGACCGCCCAAAAGATTCGAAATACATTACGCTCTATGGGCCGAAATTCATGAAAGCGTTTTTAGAGGTATTGGGCTATTTTAAACGACTGAGAAGTGATATATACTGTTAAGAGTTACAAAATGAATTTTTCCATTAAAAGATGTGTCTTATAGTTCTGCTACAGGAACACTCAAAAGATTTCCAATACATTACGGTCAATGGCAATTTTAGGGTCATTATCCATTTCAGGCACAATACCGTCCTACCATATAAATTAGGTAATCGTGCGACCACGGTCACGTGACTCCCTCAAGAACTACGCCAAAAGTCGCCAAGCTTGGCGACTTTTGTTGTACGTGTATGTATTTAACTCTCAAATCTCAAGAACTTTTAGTCGTAGAATGTTGAAATTTCATACATAAGATTGTTGTAACATGTAGTTGTGCATCTGGATTTTTGGTTCCAATCTACTGGAGAGTTTATTTAGAGGACTACCGAAAAAAAATTCAATACTTAAATGTCTATGGACATCTTCAATGTAATTTAACTGTAGACAGTCATTGTTTTTTGTCCATGCCCAAAATCTCGCCATCTGTCGTCGACCTTGGCGAGTTTTTCCAAAATATCGCCAAATTTGGCGATAGTCAATCATTGGGTCCATGCTCAAAATATCGCCATTTGTCATCGTTTTGGGTGAGTTTTTGCGATAGTCTGACGGTGACGGTGGTTTCAGTTATGTTGACAGACGCGTGATAAGACCCGCTTCACGCTTCGCCTGCCTATTATTTCCAAGGACAAAACTACTGTGCCATGTTGAAGCATGTTTCATACTTGGAACCGACATATAAAATCTTGGTGGTTTCGTGTGTGTGAGAGAGAGTAAAAGCACACTCAAGTGCGTAAATAAAATCTGGAAGAATTTCAGATTTTGTTATGTTTCTATGATGTTTTACCACATAAATCTGTGATATATTATTTTTCCCTTGAATGGACTGTTCCAGTGAGATTGGTTTTTTTGTTGTAAATCATTTTTACGCTTTCCTTACGTAAACTTCTATGCTGCTCTCAATACATAACCGTTTTCTGCGCATATGATCCAAATTTGGTGTTTCTGCATTCATTCATTTGCAAATTAGGCGCAAAAGGCCGGTTGTTCCTTAACTTTTGGAGGCCAGTGTAGTATAATTTTTTTATGCAAGATTTACTTTTTTACTCTTTTTGTTACATAATAAAAACTTAATTTTCTCTCAATAGCTGTGGAATTTTTAAAAAATTTAATGAATAGGAACGGTCAAGTTGAACAGGTGGTCAAACATGTATATGTAATATGTGTGCGTGTATCTATTTGTGACACGGACATCTCGATAGATTCCCAAAATGAAGGCTCAATTGCACATCCCATCATTCTCTTTCAAAGTTATTGCGCTTCCTGTATATTTCATCGCACACACAAAGCAGTCGTAACTTGACGTCTGATTGAAGAGGCTTTCATGTCCGAACGTGATTCCCCTCCCTACCTTCCCCATCTAAACTTCAGCAGTGCCAAACAAAATTGCTTTATTACTCCCTTTTCAAAAGGCATCAAGATATTTAACTCACGTAGAAAGTGAAGTGTGCAACCCCTCCCTCCCCTACCCCCGTTTTCAATTTCGATTTTCTGGGCATAGTTTTCAATACTACGCCTAACTTGACTCGCACACACGATCTTTAAGAGCTCACAGAAAGAAATTTTCGAACACTCTGTCGAAAAGAAAATGCCAAAAGCAGCTGCTGCTATGAGATTTTATCCTTTCGTTGAACGGCACACATTGCTGTAAAAATGACAGAAATTAATTTTTAAAGAGGAGTTTTAATACATATGAAGTTCTAGACAATTTTTTAGAAGGGATAAATTGCATTTGTATAGGAGCACAACCACATAACTGAAAGCGAATTTCTATAATTTTGAAGAACTGAAGCGACTAGGTACGTCTTGATTTTGTTTTTAAAATAACGTTTCTGATTATAATATATGGTGAAATATAGGCATTTTTAGTAATATTTTATAGATGTAATCGCATTGTAGCATTAAATCCAGAAATCGCTGGGAAATATTGATTTTTTTGTCACACTGAGTAACTCAAAACACTGTTCGTACAATTTTATAAGTGTTTCTTTTTCCAAATATTTTGTGATAAAATAGAAATCTGCCGTTTGTTTGAAATTTGAGGACACTGAATTAATTTCTTCAAAATGCTTTCGTCATATATGAAATGTATGAAAGTTTAGCTTATTTCTAAACCCAGGGAGCACAAGTTCTCTGAACATCTATTAAAGAGCGTTTAGGAATTTCCCTGAACCTTCTCTGAACGTAAAGAGACGTTCAGGGAACATTGTTGCGCTGTTCGGGAATATGCAATTGTTTTTCCGTAATATGACAGACACCCATACAGCACACAGGTTTTCTGAACGTCTATAATCGTTCAGAAAACGTTCTCTGAACGTTAATAGACGTTCAGAGAACCTATGCCTGCTGTCTGGGCACATACTTAACCGTTGGCTGTTAACTTTCCTTAACTTACCGGCGTTGATCAGTATTTCTCAAAATGAATATGTTCAAAGGACAATTCTTATACAGTTTCATAAAAGGAAAAAAAAATTAAATGAACTGCGTAACTTTATCTATGTTACGTCAAAATGTAATGCTGTTTCGATACTTCTTTAGCTCTCAGAATGCTCGTCATACAACTGCAGTCTATAGATCTTAATGTACAGATAATAAAATGTTGAAAACACATCTGTCATCTGGTAGTAAAATTAGAAAATATGTTAGTCACTCTGTAAATGTTAAAACTTCTTGTGTTAAACTTACTCTTGTGTTAAACGCTAAAAAACGATAAGTTTTTAAGCGTTATTTTGTTTTCGCCAACTAGTTATTAATAAAATTTCAGCATTTAAATAAATAAATTAGTGAGCGCACACCGACATTCATAAAACAAAAAATTCATTTCCTGAAATGTTTAAAAAGTTATGAATTTTGAGCTTCTAGCTGACAACAGACAGTCAGTACTTAATTATACAATGTGGCAGAAAAAGAAATGACAAAACTTCATTAGAGTTAGCCCGATGATTGTTTTGCAAGTATCTCGTTCAAGTCTCCTTCGAATACAAGAACATAACATAAACAAAACTCCCAGTACTAAAACTGCACTTTGGAGAGATAGAGTCTTTTATTGGTTAAGGAAACCTAAAACTTTGCTAATGACTGTGTTTTAGTCGACTTCGTTATAAATATGCAAGAAATTACCAATTTAAAGCTTTTTAACTTCATACAGCAAACAGTATAAATATAAATTAAAGTGTTTTGAAGTGATTGCATGAAATGTTTGTAAAAATACTGATTGTATGATGTTTGCAGGTACCGTCCCTAGATAAAGTGTAAAGCACAAGAATAATAACACAAACAATGATTCATCATTTGATATCAAGCTCTTAACCCATTAACGCGCAGTGTTCCCGCTCTGAGAACACCAAACTCTGACGTTTGGACTGTTGCCAGTCACGAAAAATAGATTTGATTTCTATAAAAATAGTTGCGGGTGACATAGCTCCACGAAAATCCTTTACTTTTTAGCACATCATTTCCCGTAAAAAAATTGTCATGATTATTTTTAACAGCACTGACATCTGCTGAAAAATGGAAGAATGCGAGAACAGCTGGATAGATTGCCCAATGCTGAAAAAAGGGCAGCCGTCGTCAAAAAAGGGTCTCTAGATCTGTGGCACACGACGAACGTTCCGATCATCCGCCATCTTGCTGGTAGTTAAGTCGAGCGATGGCAACGGCTGCCCTTTTTTCAGCATTGGGAAAGGGTTGCGCCTCAAAGGGTGAAGCAATGGAAACTGATATTTCTTGAGCAGTGTTTCTAACAGTTCTGTTGCCTATTTAAGTTCGTACATTTATTTATGCATCCTGTCTTTTCTACTAGTCCAGAAAAAAGAAAGTTTTCCGTGCATTCTGCTCCATAGAGGTTTTCACATTTATTTCCCTCCGTTTATTTCTGTAGTGAGCCATTTTAAGGTGCATGGAGCCAATAGAGCCTGCGAGTCAAAAAAAACATGCCTTTGAACGATTTGAAAGCTATTTTCTTCGCCTCACCATTATGTGGTTTTTCCGCCATATTCGCACAGTTTTTCCCGCAAAAAAAGGGGAGGGGAATAAAAGAAATTTGGAAAGAAATTGGATCCCCGCCCACGCCAAAAAACGTTTATGGAATAGGAATGAATATAATAGAACGATCGCGTTTCGAACTCCGCCTTTTAAAACGTGGAGTGAGGAGGAAGCAAAAGCTGTGTATTCCGAAAAATATAAGGGGATATGATAAAAAAAATGATGATGTTTTTGCCATCGTTAGTATTTAATTTCATTTGTACAAGTTAGTATAGAGAATTTTTAATTTGAATGTTTAAAAATAAAATATTCTTGTTGCTTTTATTTTCCAAGCATTAAAACCTATAGCTTATTCAAATTTTCAAGGGAACTTGTTCCCAGCTCTTTGTTTGTTTTACCAGGAGAAGATGATTCTCATCATCAAATGCCTCGTTTGCAGCAGCGGTTCCCAACCTTGTGGGAAACGGAAAAAAAACAGACAAGAGCAATTGATAATGCATGTTTCAATGATCAT
This sequence comes from Cheiracanthium punctorium, assembly GCA_038373885.1. Taxonomy (NCBI): domain Eukaryota; kingdom Metazoa; phylum Arthropoda; class Arachnida; order Araneae; family Cheiracanthiidae; genus Cheiracanthium; species Cheiracanthium punctorium. Next base: position 235,583 of record JAWZYV010011764.1, read on the forward strand.
CTTATTTATTCTTATTTTTACTCCAAAACTTACCTATTTTAGCTTAAAATGTTTATTCAGACTTTACCGATATCATTATTTTTAGAAAGCCAACTAAATGTTCGTTGTTAAAGAATAAACTGTATGTATGATGAAGAAGGTGACGGGGGAGGGCGCCATTGTAAATTATCCTTTGTTGAAGGGGTGCATAGTGTTAAAAGGTTGGAAACCGCTGATTTAGAGCTACATGCGTTCTTCTTGGACTTTCTCGCCAAAATTTGGATCCTCGTAGAAATGGGAGGGGGCTTCTGAATATTGCCATTCCTCGGAAATTGCTAGTGATCGCCAAGGAACATACGAAACCATGGATTTCAGTGGTAAGTCGGAATTGAGCCCTTAAGCTTCTGGGTACCAGTAACTTAACCAGTGCGTTATCACGAATCCCCATTTCACTGCTTGTAAATCACAAGTAATAGTATGACATTTTAATGGCATGGTTTTAAAATTCTGTTAGATGATATCTTTGCTCATTGTGTATACAGGTGTGCCTTTTACCTTTGGAAGTTTCCATCAACAGCTGGTTCATTAAGATAATGAAAAGATGAAGAATTTGGAACATCATCAGCGTTTTACTGCCGAAACTTCGTACACGTAATGTATAAATGGAAGAAAAAACGATGATTTCAGACCTGTGAAATCCACATTACATTCTCGTGAGTACAATCTTGTTCAGAGAGATTAAAAAAAAAAAATTCATGTAAGTTCGTATCTGTGGGTTAGATAACTTCTAACATCTGGCCTATTTTAGGTTGAGTAGTTTGGTAGTGAGACTACAAATCGGACTTAGTTACATCATTTTCTGCTGAGTCTTAGCTACATACCCCCTGTGCTATCCTATGCTGGAGAGACTGCTTACATAGTCGTTATCATGGCAACGGTGCTGCTTATTTCTTTATCAGCTCGGAGGGCTGTACCAACGACTATAGCAGTTGAATTGCGGGGAGATTAAAGGGCCTTTTTTCTGAATGAGCGATCCGGCAGTTACTGCAATACGATTTTTTTTTTTTTTAGATTTTTAAAAAAATTTACCATAGGAATTCCATAATTCTATTCTGAATTTAAGAAAATTTATAGAATAAATTATTTTAAAGCATGTGCTGATAATTTCAAGTGCAGCCCGGCAGTACTTGCTGTATCCCACGAGCCGCCACTGCTTTGGAGTACTAAAAAGGTGCCTAGTAACTTCCTAAAGGACATTAATAATATTGATTTAAATGCAAGTAATATTTATGAATTACTAAAAAGTAAGATAAAAAAGATTAATTGTGTGTGCAACACTCACATAGCTCACAGCTCTTTTCATAGTATTGATGCTTTATTGAGTGTAGCAGTCGTAATCTTATAAATAAAAATGAAATTCTGTTTGTTTGTTTGTTTGTTTGTTTGTTTGTTTATTTGTTTGTTTGTGGATTTGAGTTGTATACAAATCCACAAAAATGGACCTATCAGCCTGAAATTTTGCATAGATATGTAAAATAATATAGAATAAATCATAGTCCACTTTAAAATTTTGAAAGTCCACCCGTTCCCGGAATTTAAGAGATTTTTTATGTTCTCCACGTAAAAAGCTTTACGTAATTGTAACCCCTGTAGTGAAAAAAGTGTGAAATAAGGATCGTGGTTGCCATGTGTGGCGATTTTGCCGTATAAGATGTTTTAAATTCTCAAAGTAAAAATAAAAGAATAATAATGATTTTTTTTTTGTTAGTTTATATTCGTAAGGTTATTTTTTTTTAAATTATAATATCGTGTGCATGGGAAATCGGAGCAGGAATGAAATGTTTTATACGCAAAACAATAAGAATTGAAGATTTCCGAGGCTAATATGTTAAAATTTTTTAGTTTGGCGAAAAAATAAAATGGCTCAAATGCCGAGAAAGTGAGTTCTAGCGGTTTGCACAGTTTCCGGCTTGGCGAATTTACTGAGAGCTTAAGGAAACGGATTTTTGAAAACAAGTACAAAGGTTTTATTAGAATACAGCTATTATTTTAATGATCCCTGCGAAAATAATGCAGTTATTAAGGGATTTCAAGCGATCTACCTTCAGCAATCTCGCGATTTTGAGGAGGATTCTAACGCTTGGCGCTATTTATCGTAATTTAATCGTCTGCTATTTGGGTTATGAATACACCTGCGTATAAGTTTTTGAAATTTTCATTCAGTTGGAATTGTGCATTTTTCTGAGCAGCTTTTCTGCATCTAATGTATTACATCCAGAAAAAAGGATGTTAGAAATATCAATTTTAATTTTGTTTAATCACACTCATGAATAATGATACACTTTCCAACTTAATGAAAGAAGGATCGAAAATAGGGAAGACCCATGGATTATAACTCTTTTTATATATAGCACTTTAGTGCGTATTTAAAAATCTGAAAGTGTGTCAGATTTTCTATGATTCTAGCGCTTGGCGCAATTTAATGAGAGGGTATTTTTAAAAACAAGCGTAGGTTATCTTATAAATAAAAATGAAATTATGTTTGTCAATTTGTTGATTTGGGTAGTATACAATTCCACAAAAATGGACCTGTCAGCCTGAAATTTTACACAGATATGTAAAATAATATAGAATAAATGATAGTCCACTTTAAAACTTTGAAACTCCACTTAAAAACGTTTTCCTCCTGAAGGGTTCCCTTAATTTCCGTTCCCGGAATTTAAGAGATTTTTTATGTTCTCCACGCAGACAGCTTTACGTAATATTAACCCCTGTAGTGAAAAAAGTGTGTGAAATAAGCATCTTGGTTGCCATGTGTGGCGATTTTGCCGAATAAAATGTTTTAAATTCTTAAAGTAAAAATAAAAGAATAATAATGATTTTTTTAGTTTATTTTTTTAGGTTTTTTTTTAATTATAATATCGTGTGCGCATAAGAAATGAGAGCAGGAATGAAATGTTTTATACGCAAAACAATGAGGATCGAAGATATCCGAGACTAATATGTAATTTTTTTTAGTTTGGCGAAAAATAAAATGGCTGATAGGCCAATTTTTAGAGTGTGAGTTCTAGCGGTTTGCACAGTTTTAGGCTTTTTGGCTCAATTTACTGAGAGCTTAAGGGAATAGCATTTTTGAAAACAAGTGTATAGGTTTTCTTAGAATACAGCATTAAATTTTAACTATCCGTGCAGAAATAATGCAGTTATTAGGACATTTCAAGCGATGTAGCTTCAGAATTCTCGCCAATTGAGTACATTGATTTAACTTGGGGGAAATCCGCCAAATTTCAGAAAATTGAAATCTCCGCATTTAGTACATCGAGGTAACGATGAATAAAACATGTTATAGTTGATAATTTAAAAAATGCGGCTGTATTAAGGGATTCCACTTTTCAAATAAATGCCTGGCGGTCGAGCCATTTCCCATTTTGATTGCTGCTAAGTCAATGCTTCGAATGATTCCCTGAAAAAACTCTTGCAAAATGGCGTATGCTGGCACTTTGGCGAGGCTTAGATTTGAAACTGGATTTTACTTGAGACTGGTATATACGTATAATAAGACTGGTTATAGATAAAAATGAATGTTGGTATGTGTGTAGGAGGTTGAAAAACTCCAGCACCGTTTCACCGATCACCATGAAATTTGGTTCACCTAAGTCTTTTATCATGGAGAAGGTTTTTATGCTATCCGTTTTCCTCTAACTTTTCACTAGGTGGCGCAGCAGAACGTCGAATTCTATTCCGTTTAGCCGCTTGCTATGCGAATATGGTCCAACAAATTTCGATGAAATTTGGTAAACGCGAATATTAGAACACGGAGAATATTTTTCACTATCCATTTGCGGTAACTCACCGCTAAATAGCGCTGCAACGCATCAACTTCTATACCGTTCGACTGATCGGCATAAAATTTTTTATACTTACATATTTGAGAACGAAGAATATATTCTAACTGCGTTACTTTTGATGTTACTCACCACTAGATGGCACTGCAATGCATTATTATTTTAACTCGCCACTAGATGACGCTGCAGCAGGCCAAATTTTTGACCATTCAAACGGTGGCTATGAAAATCAGTATACATAGCTATTTGAACAATGAGAATATTTTGGCGTTATACATTTTGCTATAACTCGCCACATGACGGCGCTGTAGCAAATCATTACTTTAATTAACCACTAGATGGCCCTGCAGTGTATCACTTCTTGACTGTGCGGATAATCGCTATGAAAATAGGTATACATAGATATTTGAACACGGGGAAGAGTTTGGCACGATCCATTTTCCTATAACTTGACACTAGATGTCGCGTCAACACATGAACTTCAAGACTATTCAGCCGATCGTCATGAAAATTCGTATACATCGATATCTGAATGCGAAGAATATTTTTGCCGTATCCGTTTTGCTAAAACTCGCCACTAGATTGTGCTACGCCGCATCGCCTTCTGCACCGTAAAAACGATTGCCTTGAAATTCAGTATGCATGATTATTGAACACAATATAACGCGATATCCATTTTGCTATATCTCTTTATTACAATAAATAGTAATCACAACAAATATTAATATCAAAAAGTCCATTCATTCCCGTGCGAAGAACGGGTACTTCAGCTAGTATTTTATAAAAAAGTTGATAATAATTAGCTTTTAAAAGGAATATTATAGTAAAATTAAATGTTCTGTTTGATTGTTCTACCAATAATGTTAATTAGTTAATAATAGTTTATTTTGTTGTTAACATGTTAACATATGTTTTTATCATGTTAACAATATTTTACTGTAAACATGTTATAGATTTTATCATATAAAAATGATGATGAGAAGTTTTAAAAGCTAACAATGTAGTAAGTTTGAAAACTTATGGTCAGTTGTTGTTATGATGAATAACTATTTTTATAAATTAAAGCTGCTAATGGTACGTTTCTAAGTTAAAAATACAGTAAATTTTGCTATGGTATGATAAAAGAAAAGAGAATCTTGAAACCCGTTATATATATATATGTGTGTGTGTGTGTGTGTGTGCATTACTAATACAAAATGAATGCTAAACCGAGATATTAAGTGTCTGCTGATCTTCAACTTAACGTCAATTCCACCCATTTTCATAAACCTATTTTCCCCCTCGGCAGATTCAAGTTTCAAAGTGTAAGTCTGATCTTGTTTCAGAAAACTTCATGATAAGTTTCCACTGGAAGACAATTTTGAAACTTAATGATCCATTCCTGATTAAGATCACTCCAGATTAAACTAAATGAAGATAAACATCCCGTTTCCTTAGAAACCTGTCAAAGAATTGGTCTCCTATCCTACTTGGCAAATAGTGAAATGTTTATTCCGTCGTCTAGTAGACATAGATTATTACTTTTGACTGTGAATTCCTTCTGTAAAGCAGACTAAAAATATCTAAATATTTCACTATGTTGTACGAACTTTTTGCGGTGACGCACCGTTTTGATATTATTTATGTCGTTGGTTATTTGTGAAACTTTAAAATGGTTTTATAAATAAATCTTAGAAATTGAAATATTTAAAAGTAAATGGAATTCGATGGCTAGAAATACAAACAATGTTACACTGTCGCAAATTTTATTATTTATATCAGTTTTTCACAGTTAAAACAACCACAGAGAAAAAGAGAAAGAAAAAAAAGTTTAAATTTGAGTTTAGACTCTCTTACGTTAAAATTTATATCCGAGAAAAGCTTTATTTAGGTTCTAAACTTGAACGTACTAAATGTCATTTTTTAATTTTCATTTTAAAAAGTCCTTTCTTTTAAGTTATTTACTCTCCTATAAGTACTTAAACATTAGAAGCTGCATAAAAGTATAAACTGTGTTATCCAGCATTATATGTAAAGTGAGCAAAGAAAAATAAATTGAAATTTGTTTTGGGACCGTATATTTAAATCAATTGAAACTTCTAAAAAGCATTAAAATCGCCCTCTTCCGAACAAGCTTAAAAAAAAAGTGGCCAAAAAAGTATTTGATATAATTCGAAGAGTCTACCCCTCTCTGCGTGATATAATGAATATAATCTACGTCATTCATAAAAAATGTTGTATTCCTACAATTTATTTTCAGTATTCCATAATGAACAACAGCCATTATTTTCGAGTAAACGTCATAGAGGGCACAGTTCTCTGCTTCAATAGTTTAAACTAAATTTATATTAAAATCTCTTTCATAACGTATGAATTGTTTCCATTACAATATATGGAATTAATAAACTGTGTCCTCACATTTTCTGGATGTTCTTTTTCTGAAATTTTAGTTAAAATTTTACTCCGTTTACTTGAAAATAACTACCCTTGTTCATCCTACTAATGTTATAAATGTCAATGTTTGTATGTATGTTTGTTATTTTTTCACGCTGAAACGGTTTGGCGGATTTGGATGAAATTTGGAATAAAGACAGTTAAAGTTCTAGATTAACAAACTGGCTACTTTTTATGGCGCAAAAAAACACAGTTCCTATAATATACAAAAAATTATCTTTTATCAACAACAACAACAACAAAAAACACAAATGACATTTTATTTACAAAGCCTTAGACAGATGGCGCAAACTTATAGAGTACACAGTTTTTAATAAATATAATCACCTGAATAAGTTATTCCTTCTGACGTGGATTTATAAGTGGGATACGAGCCAAACACACAAATCCGAAATATATGTTACACAAACAAACAAACAAAAATTAAGTTTTGAAACTTTCATTCAGTTCGAATTATGCATTTTTCTGCGCGTCTTTTTCCTCTTCTGTTTCTAATGTATTACGTCCAGGAAAAGGATGTTATAAATATTAATTTTAAATTTGTTTAATCACACTCATGAATAATGATACACTTTCCAAATTAATGGAATAAGATAAGAATATAGGGAAGACGCATGGATATGATTCGCTTTTAATATATAGCACTTTAGTGCGTATTTAAAATCTGAAAGTGTTTCAGATTTTCTTACCTTTTTTTTTTTCCTTTTCATTTTTTGATAACAACCGATATATCTAGAAGTTCTTAATATAGGACGAGAATAATTTGTACGTTTTCATCGTTAAACCATCTTATTTTTGAAACCAGGGGCGGCCCGACACGGTAAGCAAGGTAATCATAGCATCGGTTCGCCGACTTCGAAGGGGCGTCACGTCGAACTCAAAAACTAAGTAGAACATAAAAAGGGGCGCCTTTTTTACGTAAGCAGGGGGTGCCACTTACCCTAGGGCCACCCCTGTTTGTAACCATCTTCATTTTAAATTCCATTTAGAATCTGAGCTATTTCAGTGCCAAGGAAGCCTGAGAGAAAGACAAGATTTATTAAGATGGCGAACCAACTGGTCGCCGGAGGCGGCTAGTCATGAAATATGGGAAATAAATTATGGCAACATTACATTCTTTGTGAATAATGTGTAGTTTATATTAATTAGGTTATGCAGAGAGGGGCAAACACTTCGAATGATATCAGATACTTTTCTGGTCACTTTTTTTAAAAGTTTGTTCGGAAGAGGGCGGTTTTAATACTTTCTTTAAATATAACTATTAAAAAAATTAAGCTCTGAATTATCGTATCAAGTATACTCATTTATGCATCACAGAATTAAGAGAGTACTTACCAAAAACTTATTTCCCCACAATGGGGTACGAACACGTATGCCGCTGACTCGTACCAATCTCGATTCCTAAGACAAGAGTCTTATTGACTAGGCTACAGAAGCGGTTATTATGGTTTCAAAAATTAAACTTTTGATTTGTAAGCTTGTTGAAGCGAAACAATATTCATACTTGTCAAACATTCCTTGAAATTCCCGTACTGTAGTCGGAATCGGCTACAGCGATAAATGGAATACTATAACATTTGAAACCCCGTATGTATATAGTTGAAAGATGGCTTCAGTCGCTTTTACTAATATTGTTTAAAAAATGAGATCCACAAGTTTTAAAATCAGTGTTAGAAAACAGCTGAAATAGAAAAGTTTCAAAGTTTTAGATAAATAATTGGTTTTTAATTTAAAATTCAACATTTTTTTTCAAAACCTTTTAGTAGGTTTTCCAGCAATGTCTTATATTTTTATCGTATTGCAGCGAAAAGGGAGGAATTTACAATTTTCCGCAAATACGTTGAACAAAAGCGGTGCCTATAAGCTTGCCTATTCTACCGCCTTCAAAAATTTGCCGCCGTAGGCTGTGGTCTAGCTATCCGTCACTGAGCAGAGATTTAAATTTAGAATATATGAAAAGTATGAGAAATGAATGATGGAAAAAGTATACAAAAAAGGGATAAAATTTCAAATTTACTGAAGATTTACTAAAAATGTTAAATTTAGTTCAAAATTAGATGTTTAAATAATCTCTTAAAATTTTTTAACAATCTTCAAAATTTTTACCAGATATAGGTGTATATTGTCTAACAAAAGTAGAACTGAAGATTTTTGCTTTAATTCGGCATTCGCTCCACGTACACAAAATATACGTGATACAAAGCGCATTAAAAGACTTAAACTTTCTAATTCAAGGCTAGTTTACTGAAGATAAGAAATTAATAGATGCGAGAGAACGAAAGAAATATTAAATTCTTTAACATTTGACAAGTGAAGTGATGGTTCAATTTTCGCTCAAGTGAAAATAATGACATACTGCTCTTAATAAAACTGAAGCACAAAATGAATTTTTCATGATCGCACAAAAGTACGTTTCAGTTATTAAACAAAGCAATATCTCTCAAAATATTCATTAATGTTAAGCTTATAAAAATGAAAATGCGCTTCAGTTTACTGCAAAAAGTTAATGTAAAACTGAAATTCTTCCCGTCATTTACAAAATAGTAAGAGCTGTCGAATAAACATTTCAAGTTGAGGGAAAAAAATTTGTCTAATTATAAATCCATTAGTCTCCGTTTCAGCACCTCAAAAATTTCCCGTAAATTCTCAGACTGAATAATTAAGTCGTTCGCTTACAGTAGCATACAAATTATGTCACGTGTGTCAGAAAGCTCTTAGCATATTCCATAATTATATTGCTTACACTCAATCTCCATAGAAACATAAAATGGTTAACATTTTCTTCTCCCCGCCCCCACCCCTCTTTGAAAGCAGTAAACCAGTTAGCATAAAAACTTGCAAAAGCAGCCTTGTAAGTATTCATAATTAAATGAATATTTATCCGGCATCTATGCTTAGAACTTATTTGAATAACATGCAGATGGATAACATGTTGACAATTCGTTTAAAGTATTGTTTGTTTATCAGGTTACAGATTAATATTTGAGCATTGTGCAACTGTCAGGTTTTATTTTATACAAATTGGATCCTTGATTGATCAGTGTAAAATTATGTAACGGGAATAGTTATCAGAACTTTTCTAATGCGTTAAAATATGTCAGTCGAAAGAAATTATATTAAAGAAATTTATTATAATAATAATACACAGGTGCTTAAGAGCCTTTTAAATATTGCAATGGAACATAAAACACGTCAACATAAACCTGAATTGAACAAGTTGCTAATATAATGTTTTATTCAAGTTAACAATTATCAGTGAAAAAGTACTGAAGTATGAACGTTGAATTTCTTTAAAAAATCCCCACCTCCTCCTCCCAAAAAAGTACGATTGACTGGGAAAGTAATTTTTTGAAGATTTCTCAAGAATGCCTTAAAATTCGTAAGCAAATTTCCCTAATTTTGTTAAATATTGCAATTTTAGGCAGTGGCGGCTTGTGACGTGTTTCAGTGATGGACCCCGAAAAAAAAATAGTGCCAATTAAAATCGCGAAAATATATATACATATAAAACAGCTTATCCCCACGTGCAGACAGTGTAAGTATTTAAAATTTCTCAAATAACAAATGATTATCAAAATTACTATACAAATTTTCCTATTTTTTACCTAATTATGTTAAATTGAAAAGTTTACTTTATTACTAAACAAAAAGCCACATTTAATTATTTAATATTTAAGTTCTTTATAGCTGCATGTTTATAATTTTTAGATGATTTATTTGTTTTAAAATCAATATCAACATAGATAAAAAGACATTTAAATACATCGCTTTTCGTAAATCAAGAAAACAAAACAGAAAAATATCTGACTGCACTGCAAAAATGCGATCACGCACATAAAAAATGATTTCCTCCTAAGCGGAAAATTTCGCCAATAGCTACCGATTGCCGAAATTTCCCCGTGCAGTCGTATAGATCACTATGCGAAGGCCCGAAAATCTGGGCCCCGAAGACATCGCTAAATAAGTCGTTTGGAAGCCAAGTTAATTCCGCGTCAATATGGCTTTTGCGCTCAATGCCAAATATGTCAACCCGGTGAACGGAGAAAAGACGCCAAATTCATGCAAGCCCGCCCATGGCCCATGCATGGTTTAGATAGCGGGGAAATCGTATAACTATCGCTTTTTAAAGTGCCTTTTTAAATGGATAGTATTAAAATAGAGTAAAATGCGCGCATTTTTTCAATGAAGGTAAATTATTGAAAGACCTGTCTTGCATAATAGGAAGATACTTTGATTTAGACGGTAGGTCCAGGCCCCTCTAGCCCTTAATGACGAGCCGCGACTGATTTTAAGAATACCCAATCAGCATATTTACGTTCTCTCTGTAATTTTCGTGCAAGAATGGAGCCGTCCTTTTACAATTCCTGAGAGTATGGTTTCTGAATCTGCATTAAGAGTGGGAATTAGAAAACACACTCTAGGAAATTGAGCTTCACTCTAAAGTAAAATTTTCACCATTTTTCATTTCTTGAAAGAGTGAACTTCTCTTTTTTCCAGATGTATTATCATCATTTTCAAGAATGACAAGCGTTTTCTATGGGGTGATTTACAGGTTAATTTTCACCTCATTGCTAGATGGTCCGTAATATTTTAAAAACAATAACAACCTGTACCTGTAACTTTGAGACCGACAATATAATAAATATCATCATTATTAATTTCGTTTTTTTTTAAACTTTAAATTACAATTTAAAAATTCTGATGTCCCTCTCCTTTGTTTTCTAATTTTTTGACTTTTATTGCTTTCCATAATGCTTGAATCCATTCAATAGAACGGATCACACTAGTAGTTTCTTTGTAGTAGGCAGAATTTTTAGACTAGCTTTTCTACGAAAATTATTAAAACTGAACAGGTTCTTCGTACTTAATATCGTTAAAGAAAGCTAGTTGTATAGGGCAGCTAGCTTGTCTGGTATTTTGGTTCACGTATCGTGGAAATCGGACATTGTGCAGCAGAGGGCTTTTTACAAATCTCATATTTTGTGATATTTTGGTAACTTTAAAAATGGTTTGATGTATAACAATCAATATTCTAAACAAATCCGAAAAAGGATTTGCAGGAAATCCAGGTTCTCAGTAGAACGAGTAATAACAATAAGGAAAAGATCAGTAATTTTCCATGAGACCATTTGAATTCCAGTGTTAGTTCAGGAATGTGAAGTAAGTGTTAAATTAGTTGAAATATAGTTTACACGTGCATTTATATCTAGGGAAGACCGCTACACATTGGTACATGTTTAAGCAAAAATGAATGTTTATGAGGAGCATTCAGATTTTTCAAAAATTAAAATTTCGTGATTAAAGAATGTTTTCTTATGTTATAATGTGATGTGCCAATTTTAACTTTTATACTCTATTAAAACATATAGCATATATTTTGAAAAGAAATCCATTTTGTAGCAATCTGTCTCGTAACAGGATAGATTGGTACATAGATGGGGTATTTTGGTGCCCTTAAAATAAATTTACATGCATGTCACACTTCTATTAGAACACAAATTTCGATACAAAAGTCTAATATAATATACATGATATATATAAACATGAAAATTTCTTTGCAACTGCGTCAATATATTATATCAACAAGCTACTCAAAAGTTTTTAAACAATTATAGAATACTATAATCACTTAAATCAATAGGTAAAGAAAATAATATGGTAGCTCTAGCAGTACCAGCAAAAAATGTTGGTTACGGAAACATGGTACGCACGTCTGAAAAATCAACGATGCTTTTTGTCTACCTGCTTGGGAAAAAATAGTTTAAGCAGTCAGTTTTCTTTCTGAAACATTTTACGAAGAACTCAGATTCTGAAAATTTAGCTTGGTCAACATAACGAATAAAGCTTTTCTTCCTGGCAAATTGTTCTAACACGTAATCACTAACTGAGACAGTGGAACTTTAAGTCTCATTATTTATTTTTGGCGGGATAAGTTGGTGCTCTTCTTTATAAAAGCTGCCACTCTTTTTATCGTCTAATTTGACACGATTAAGGACATCAGATATAGCTTTTGCTGTGGTCTTTTCACAAATTTCTTCATTATTAGATTTTTTTCTTGTAATTTATCGTGAAAACTGGAAAGAATAAGAAATAACAAACAATTTACGTGTAGCAAAGTTTATGAAAGAACAACAAAGAAGATCTGTCCCTAAGCAAAGTAAATATGCTTCAATTCTGCAGCAATACAGTAATGAGGTGTATAAAATTGGCTCAAACAAAAGGATTTACCTTGAACAAAATTTTTATACCAATTAACTGTCTATTATGAGGCACATTGGTAACTGTACCAATGTGTCCCAATGTGACCACTCAAATTAACTCACTATCAGATTTCTTAAAAAGCGTCACTTACATTTTAGAAATTAGTTAAACATAGTGTAAAAATAAATGACGAGTGATACATTGTACGGAATACTCTATCTGTTTCAAGTAGATTTCTCAAACTTTACAAAATTAGAGTAAAAATATACGTCTTAATATTATCAGAAAATTGAGAAAGCAAAGTTTTACCAAAAGAAAGTCTTCATTGTTTCCAATATTTAGAAGAGAATATATATGTATATACCGGGTGTTCCAAAAATGACCGGTATATTGGAAAAATCGATAAAAATTAAACGGGCAGCGATAGAAATAAACCGTTTGTTGCAATATGGTTGGAACAACAGTAAATTTTCAGGCAGACAAACTCAAAATTAGTTACAATTTTCAACAACAGATGGCGCTGCAGGCGATTTGAAAGATATAGAAGAAAACGCAGTCTGTGAGTTCGCCATTCTGTAAGTCGTCTTTCTGCTGTAAGCGTGTGCTGTTCGCAGATTGGAAGCTTGGAAGATTGGAAGCTGTGAAATGGCGGAACTCACAGAATGGCGAATTCACAGACTACGTTTTCTTCTACAGCTTTCAAATCGCCTGCAGCGCCATCTGTTGTTGAAAATTGCAACTAATTTTGTGTATGTCTGCCTGAAAATTTACTGTTGTTCCAACCATATTGCAACAAACGGTTTATTTCTATCGCTGCCCGTTTAGTTTTTATCGATTTTTCAAATATACCGGTCATTTTTGGAACACCCGGTATATATATATATATAAGTCAGCTAGAAATTTTTACATTGTACGAATGTACCCTGTAACCAATGTGCTCTAATGACCTCTATATTACTCTGATTCTGTGCATTCATTTTATTTCACTTTGTTACATTTTTGCTTTTATGCACTGCAAGCAGTCGAACCAAAATGCCTCACGAATAAGCCTGCCTGTAGTACTGGTTCTAGCTTTAAAGACTGGCCATAGAAAGAAATCAAATTTCAATAAACCAGGTGAGTATAGGAACCTGTGTTCGGGATTATCTGGCAATAAATGAGTCTTCAGCGTGAGGCATGCTTGATGTAGACTTAAAGTATCTGTTGTAATGATATCAATTGTATTCATCTGGTACGCGATGATGTACACTGAATGTTTCCAATAAATTGCACTCTTGTACCTTTTCACAACTTCTACGTCTACTAACACTTTCCCTTGGCGTTTCCAGGAATAGGTTGATCTGGAATCCTTAACACTTATGAAATGCTCTATCTGCCTTAAAAAGTTGTCACAATATTTTTGAGATAACCTGTTTTAAATAAAAATTATTTTACTAAAGGTATTGTTCGATTATTTGGGGGATAACGTGTTTTACAAATATCAAATGATTGAAAATACAGCCTCTTGTGCAGTGAGGTAGGTGCTGAAATCAGTACTGAGTGTTGTCGGCATTACTGGTTATAACCGCTGTTACACGGCTCGGCATTGAAAGAGGCTTTGGATGTGTTATTGGGGTACAGCAGTCCAAGCTTCTTGTACATATTACAAAGGTGATATGTTGTAGCAGCGGGAGCGGGGTGTATTCTGGCCAAGTCGTTCTACAACCATCTTCCAGACGTTTCGATAGGCGATAGATGAAGAGAACAAGGAGTTAGAGGAAGCAGTGCAATCTGATGGATAACGAAGTGTTGAACATTGAGAGTCACATGTACTTGCACATTATCCTATTGGAATACGCTTGCTAGCAAGCTCTGAAAATACGAGAGGACAACGAGTCTCGAAGTCTCAGAGTATAAAGCTGGCTGGTCTGTGTACCGGTAATGTGTACTTGAAGGGGTGCGGGAGTGGTATCTAATACTACCCCAAACCATAATACCGGTATCGGTACAGGAACAATATGGCGGTGCATAAGGCAAGAGTTCAGCAATCTCTCCGGACGATATCTCCAGACTGTGATTCGATCATCGTGGTGTTGCAGGCAGAAGCGGGATACGTCATAAAACCATATCTTTCCATTTCGCTGTCCGTCGTTTATTGCACTATTGCCGATCCAAACGCCTGTGGTTTTGACTCAACGGTAAACGAAGCAATGGTAGATTTGTGGACATTCTACTATGGTACTCACGACGTCAAATGGTATGCGCAGACACTGATTATTATACAACAGACCGAATTTGTTGTGATATAGTTCGTGATGTGGCAGAGCTATGTACCTCTACTATGCGCCCAATATGCATATTATCAGTGATGTAACGAGGGTCTTGAAATCGGACCCGTTGGTCCGTTGTTCCCTCCTGCATCCAACGATTACAGATCCGCATCACAGTTTCTTCGTTCTATCCTGTATGATCATCAATTTCTCAGAAGGATAATCCGCAGTTCCTATAGGCCACTATTCTTCCTCGATCGAGTTCCGAAACGGGCTGGAAAGACGTTCGTTTTCTTTTACGAGGGATACTGAAGCTGCTCACTCAAAAGAAAAGCTCGAAAAAAAAAACCATTTCTGTACTTAAAAACGGCTTTTATCCCTTTATATAGCACTTGCAGGTGGCGCTTCAGGCTCCTGTGATGTGCGACTTCGATGAATTGTTAATCATCTGCATGTCTCATTTCCACAAACCCAGGTCGCTAATTCCCTAGCTTAGCAGGGTACAATTGAACCTCCACCAGAAAACTTAGCTCTTACTTTCTCGGAAATATTCTCTATTAGAAAGTTAAATTTACAGAAAGTCTGGAAATCTCCCTCCTTCTATGACTGGTATTCTGGAGATACTCTGATTTTTGAGGGTAACAGAGGTGAACAGACTGCATTAACGAGATTTATCGGAGGCCACATAAAGTGCATGAAGTATGAACAGCAGCGAGAGTTCTTCCCCACCTGCAGAAAATGCCTCTCGAACACGACTAGCCTAGCCCACCTACTATGGGGCAGACTCAGTAAAAACAATATCTTTCCATTTGGTTGTCCGTCGTTTATCGCACCATTGTCGATCCAAACGCCTGTGCTTTTGATTCAACGGTAAGCCAAAAAATGATTGCTTTACGAACATTCTACTCTAGTGCAAACGACGTCAATTGGTACGTGCAGACACTGACTATTGTGCACTAGATTGCGTGGGTCAAACAAAGGAGGATTTTTTGCGAGACCCGGTTTTGTTCTTTATACTTGAGTAAAGTAGAGAGCGTCCTGAATTGTGTGGGCAAAACATTTGTTTAGACAACCAACTCTCTCTTCACTAGCTCTTCGTAGAAGCGAAGTTTTTCAATGATTAAACACATAAATGATGGATATTGATTATTTATAATGCCTTGTTAATGTTGTTCCCGTGAATGCAATACTAAAATTCCTTTCAGATCTATTTGCCATCAGTTGTATGGCACGCAAAAGAAAGTACCTGAGCCTTAAATGACCGATTGCAATATGATTACCTTTAGTAACATTACACGAAAATAGGAAATGAAATTTAGCCATAGACAGACAACCATTGAAAATAAACGTTTTTAGCCATCAAAAAGCATTAGCCAATCAAAAAAGCAACATTCCAGTACCCAAAGCAACGATTGGCCATTGTAACCGATTGCTGCGTAGAGTTTTTCAAGTCACGCGTTTAGTCACAGTGGAAAGGAGGGGGGGGGGGTTAAAATACGCCGAAACCTCTTCTAAACACTATTTTGATTGCTATCCTTTCATTCTTAAAGTTAAGTGCAGGCTGAATGCCCTTTCCGTTACTTTACCAAGTTAGGCATTTACTTCTTGAAATGGATATATTCAGTGATTTTCTAAAGCGAAATGATCCTAAAATCGCATGGACAACTGAATAGTCTATTTCGTATTATTTCTCAGAGGTACGCCTATTAAGTGATAGGGAATGTTGGATGATGTTTTTGGCCTAACATTGTTTACAAAGGAGAAATATTGAAATAATTTACTAATTCATTCACTGCTCTGCTATCAGTGGGTTATTATAAACAATTCAGAAACCTATATCGCATCAACTATAACAATTTATATTAAAACAATAACAAATTTTATATGATGGAGTCTGCTGTAAAGTCTTCTCGAAAGTATGTTTCCATTAATTATAAAAGGCTCGAAAGGGAGGGGATGTGACAGCTTTTTACACGGAGGTAAGAAGATCGCCAACAATTAATAAAAGATGCCAAAAATGGCCTTACAATATTACTTTTATGCCGTCAAGTATTATTCACATGATCGCTAATTTTTTCACTGTTTTTTAAAGAATCTCTATAAATAGAAGATAAAGTCCGTTGTGGGAGGCAATTACAACGGGCGCTAGAAAAAACATTTGACGAAAACATGTCTACACACAAATTATTTAATCTTCGTCCACTGAAATAAATAATTGCAATTTTTATTTTAAACCGAAATGCAATTTCATACACTCTTCTGAAAACATTCGGAAACTTTTCGTATTCGAGCGGCTTCGTTATGTATAAACAACCTCTCTTATATCATTGCTTTATGCAGGCAATATCATTTTATTTGTGAAAAAAAAATTAAACCATGTAAGCTGGAAAAACTATTTCAAACGAATTAGAATTTTTACGTTTTTTTTTCGAAGCCTGTTGACCACAACTGTCATATGACAGCATTATAACTTGCTACACCTAATTTTGTCACGTAACTGATTAACTTTTTTTACTCCCGGAAATAAAATAGTGAAAAATTGCCTGAATATTAAGGAACGGCTATATTTTCAGTTTTTAAAGTAGCGCAGATTGTTTTCTATAGTATTTTTATGCATATAGTTATGAACAAAAGGTGTAGATGTTATTACGCTTTTTGTGCTTAGCTTTTTAATCTTTTTGGAGTAATGGTGGTAAAAGTTTTACCTTGGAGTGGTTCTCTGTAATTTTTACAGAATCAGTGAGTCACTGAATCAGAGAGCAGCGTAATTACACAGTAGTATAAAAGATCACGAGTTTGGTAAGGAGTGAATACCTAATGTAATGGGAACTAGGTGTGGAACTATGGAAATGTGTGATGAAGGGAGGATAGCGGAGGAGATGACTTAAACTTTTTTTTGGTGGTGGGGGGGGGAAGTGAAGTAACTGTCTGTCCTTTGTGGTCTACTATTAGAATAGAATATTGAATTTTTCACACCTGCTTAAGATCACAGTTTTAGTTCTTTATTGTGTATCACTGACAGAAAGCAACTTGTTTTACACTGTAAGAATAAATAAGTCGACAGCTCATATAGTCTCAAAATGAATATACGATAAATAACATTGTTATCTCTATCGGCAGACTAAATGATACAATACATACACATGTACATGTATATATATGTTCAAAAAAATAAAGAAGAAAAAGGGAGTTTACAAATTTTTAGTTCTTTGGAGACGGGGGAAAAAAAATAGCTGAGAATACAGAAAAACTCTAATTTAACTCGAAAACTGCAGATGGTTTTCGCATGTATTTTTTTTCCCTGGTAGAGAAAGAAAAGGTACGGTACAGAGAGAAAATCAGTATAAAAAAAAAAACGAAGCGAAACCCAAAAGGCAATCAATCAGATTCTTCTGCAAAACGGGGAGAAATTCCCACGCATTAATGGTGCGTGAAATTGACTTTTGCGGTGTCGGTGAGACATTTTCTGGGTTTTGGTATTTGTTTTTGCTTCGTGCAGTTCTTATATGTGTGCAGAAACATAAGAAAAAGGCTGAATTCGAAAAGCACGTGCTCATTGTACTGATTTAAAGTAAATATCTGGGTAAAAAATTAATTAGTGAATCCCGAATTCCCTGATGAATATGGGTGTATATATTTATTTATTCTGTAAGCGTATGCTTTGGTGCCTCAGTAATGTGATGGATTTTTATTGTTCATCACAAGCGTTCTGTTAAAAGTGTGTATTTCCAATTTCTACCTATTATGAAAAATCAGGTAAAACCCTATTTTACCACTGAGTTTTTTTTCTTCTAGCAATAGTCGACATAAAATCGCTAAAAACACATAAAAGTAACATTGGCATGATATTAATGTTCATATATATCGTGGATAGGTGCCAGTTACATCGTGACCAATATGCGACGTCAAACAGAAGTCCGAATGTGACATCCCATTTACTTGTGACGTCACCATACAACGTCTGTAACTCTACTGATATTAGCCAGTCAACCCTCGGCTTTCAAAAATCCACATTATGACATTATCACTTATCAGTTGGTTTATTGTCAGGGCGATGTGTCGCCAATTTCCAAAAATGCACTAAGTTACAATACTTTAAAGTGTACACATGCACTTATGCATTAATTTTGCGTTTTTTTTTTTTTTTTAAGTAATAGACTAACTGGTAATTTCTATAAAATTCGCAACTTGGTTCAAAATAATTAACATAGAAAGAAATTTACGTTAACAAGCACCAATGAGTGTTAAAGTCGCACAGTTGCGTAGGGTATGACTTATCATCATCAGTGTACCATCATCATTCGGGCTAATGACGGTAAGTCGAACTTACCGACCGAAACCCTTCTCCGTCTTGATTGCTTGCATTAGTGCTTTCTAAATTTGTTTCTTTGTGTATTAACTGTCAATTTATGCCAGTATTATATAAGGGGCATTCAAAAAATTACGCTCGAACAATGTAGGTCAAAAAACACTTTATTGAGGAGTGCGCTACAATACAATATGACACACATAAAGCACACTATTTCTATACATAATCTTCCAGTCTCGGCAGACATTTTTTGGAACGTTCCACCAATCGTTCGATGCCTTGATGATAGAATATCACTTCTTGATCCCGGAGCTTAGCCAGGCTCCCCAGCTTAGAACAGCTGTCTGAACCTGGCCATCGTTGGAAAATTGTCTCTCACCCAAATGCACTGTGAGTTTCCCGAACGCGTGAAGTCGCAGGGTGCCAGGTCGGGACTGTACGGTAGATGCTGCCAGACCTCTCATGCTGCGAACGAAATCCTGTGTTGTGCGTGCCTTGTGAGGTCTTGCGTTGTCATGCGAGAGGACAATCCTTTGTTCAACTTTCCACGCCTCTTGTTCTTCACAGCTTCGTGCAAACATCTTACTGTTTCGCACTACGACTCAGCATTAATGTTTGTCCCCTTCTGCATAAACTCGGTGTAGACAACTTCTTCCCAATCGAAAAAAACACTGACCAGAATTTCGGTCGCAGATGGGGGAACTTTGGATTTTGTTCTCACAGGCGATGATGAGTGTCTCCATCCCGTCAACGCTTGCTTCGTTTCTTGGATGAAGTGATGTACTCATGTCTTACCACACAAGAAATCATTGTCTTCCGTTGAGTAACGTTGAAGGAATTCCAGGGAGGCAGCAAACATTGCTCCTTTGTGTTCTGAACTCAAAGAAAAGGAACCCATCGTGAACACAATTTGCGATAATCCAGTTGGTGACGGACGATGGAATGAGCACTGCCATCAGATATTCCCAACTCCTTTGTAATGTATACGACGCTCACTCTGAGATTTCTGCGAACAATGTCTTCCACTCGCTGCATCGCGTCTGGTGTGCTCACTGTTGCTGGCCTTCCTTCCCTTTCCGCAAGCGGTTAAGTCTGTGCGACCATCTTCAAACTACTGCCACCATTTCACGATGGATGGACGTGACACTGCGTGTGGTCCATATACAGTCGATATTTCACGTTGAATCTTTGTACTCGTGAAGCGTTTTGCCCACAAAAAACGTACCTGTATTTCCCGCGTATTTCAACGTTGGAGTAAGCTTCCAGTTTACGCGTCATTTCCTTCTCGTACTACGCATCAACGACTGTCACTATCCGAATGAAATTACTACCGTTGGAAGCTGTGGAACTGAACTATCGTCTGCGCAAGC
This sequence comes from Cheiracanthium punctorium, assembly GCA_038373885.1. Taxonomy (NCBI): domain Eukaryota; kingdom Metazoa; phylum Arthropoda; class Arachnida; order Araneae; family Cheiracanthiidae; genus Cheiracanthium; species Cheiracanthium punctorium. The sequence continues at coordinate 255,969 of JAWZYV010011764.1, forward strand.
TACAGCCCTGTTACCATCAGTGGAAGAACAAGTGTAACTGACTTTTTGAATACCCCTTGTATTAAAATCAATGAGACAATGTGTATGGCTCTTTAAATATTTCACACTGGATGAATGAATTCTAAAAAGAGTGCATAATAATAAACAAATAAATTAACTTATACATGGAGCTTTGCTCCATAGAAATGAGATGATTTTTGCATGATCTAATGGCGTACACAAGATTATAGGGTTTAATCTCGTCTCTTTGAACTTGGTTTAACATATTCTGTCTACTCAAGTGATCATTGAAAATAATGCAATAACAGGGATGCCCATCATTGCCTCCATGTTTTTGTCTTTGAATAACTGAGAGTATTAGCTTTTCAAGTTCTGACGAGCCCAAAAGGAGAATCTCTGCCACCTTCATTTCAACGATGGGAGAGAGCAGGTTAACTGACGCAAAATGTTCAAGGTTTTGAATGGCGTCTGAACTGTTTATTTGAATGTGACAAACAAAAATTGAAGATGATGAACACTTTTCAAGATTACTGTGAACGCTACTGCCTCGGTCTAATGGACATGAAGTAATAAAATAACACATTGCACTTTTATGATGTTGCTAGTTCTTGATGCAATTATTGTAGTATGAAGTAAACAGTAAAAAATATATCTGCAATAGAATATTACACATTAAAAAAACTTTTGTATTTATTACCTTATGTTAAAGTTAAGTAACAAGTTAGAAAAATATAGACTAACAACATATAACAGCTTTAACTTTCTCTTTTTCTACTTTTCGTTCCTAGAAATGCATATGAACTAATTTCTTTGATAAAATTTCTATAAATACTGCAGGAAAAAATACTTATAACTTCACTACTGAAATACAATTGAAATTTTTGTCTTAAAACATATGAAAAATGTAAAAGTGGCTCCATTTCCTTTTTACAAAGCATATTTGACAGTAAAAAAGCTAAATCAACAGGAGAAATATAGTTTGTTTTCTGCAGTTTTTATTTTCCGGTGAAAAAATTCTGTACTTTATCGAGAAAAAGCGCCAAGGCAAAAGCAAATAAAATTATCTAAGAGAAACCTATAAAGCAATTGGTCAGATTTGTTTGCGAAACCAGAAAATTTCAACACTAATGGTACGTATTATATCCTTTTTATATGTCAATGAGACCACTTTTTGTACCTTTTTTTGGCAACCCTTTTTTCAGTGCATGTACAAAAGAATTTAATGGATTACGGACTATATCGAGGAGTTGTTTTAAATGCGTTTTAATCATGTTATAGCACATTTTTAATTAAAATATGCAGCATGCACACTAAAGTCCCTTGTTATTCTTTTAGCTTCGGAATGGCCTCTGCTGTATTCATAAGTCATGCGTAGGTATAGTAAAGTAGCCATGCAGTAAATTATTTAGTTAATTATTTCTGATAGCCTGCTTTTATGAAAATACTGGTATAGAAAAAAAAATAAAGAATTGGCATGGTTGATGTTTGTTTGTTTTGTTATGGCAAAGTTGCATGGGCTATCTGCAGTGTTAAGTGAACACGCGTTATAACCTTTTAAAAAGTTCTCTGTCCAAGACAACCCCCCTCTGCAGACTATTGGCCTGCCATAACACACAAACAAACAAACACAAGCTGCAGTCAAGAGTACCCGAACTAATAATTTCAAAAATATATAACGGTCCTTAATAAATTGCTATAGATCATGCACGTAGACTGAAAAAAATCTGATGTGGAGAACACATGACTTCCTTGCACGTCTATAAAATCAAAAATATTTTCAGCGCACTTCATCTAAACTTATTTTGTTTCAAAGAGATACAATACTGCAATAATACTAAAGTTTATCAATTTCTAGCCAAATATCTGAGATATAGCCAAGCTGGGTTCAATTTGAAAGATTTGTTTTTGGCATTTAATTGGGCAGTATTTCTCCAAAAGCGACCATGATTGCGATAGTTTGCGTGATTTCAGTCATAGCTCAAATAGTGATTGAAAACAGCATTTTAATGAATTGACAGTATCCATAGACCTTAACGCATTTAAAGTCTTTTGGTTGACTCTGTAAAAAACCCAGTTGATTGCATCAAAAGAGTTGCACAATTGTGTATTACAATACAATCTAGAGTCAAAGTCTCAACATTCTACTGTAAACAGTTTTAGAGTTATACGAAATACGTAACTATTTTTGGTGCCAAATTTTGTGATATTTCGGAAAAACTCGGCAAGGTCGATGACAAATGGCGAGATATTGGGCATGGACCACAAACAATGACTGACTACAGACTTAATATACTAAAGATGTCCGTAGATATTAATGTACTGATATTCTTTTGGGTGGTGCTGTAAGGGGTGGTGCAATAAACTCTCCAGTAGACGGGAACCAAAATATGGAGATGCACAACTAGATGTTAAACAATCTTATAGATGAAATATCAAAACTCTACAACTAATAGTTTCTGAGATATGACAGTTAATTACATACACACGTACATAAAAAGTCGCCAACTTGGTGACTTTTGGCGTAACTTTTGAGGGAGGCACGTGGCCGAGGTCGGACCGTCACCTAACTGTCTGGTAGGGCGGTATGGTGTTTGAAATGGATGAATGTCCCTAAAACTGCCATTGACCGTAATGTGTTGGAAATATTTTGAGTGTTCCTGTAGAAGCACTATAAATGATAAAGACACTATCTTCGATGGAGAAATTCATTTTGTAACCCTTAATAACATACATCCCTTCTGAGTCGTTTGAAATAGCCTAATACCTCTAAAATACGCTCTAATGAATGTCTGTCCATACAGCGTAATGTATTTAAAATCTTTTGGCCGGCCCTGTAGATAAACTGTCCAGTCGATTGAAACTAAAAAGGGAGGCGCAATACTAGATGTTACAAAAATTCTAAATATAAAGTTTCAACATTCTACGACCAACAGTTTTTGGACACGCGAGTAAAATGAATTTTTAGCCCATAGAGCTTAATGTATTTAGAATCTTTTCCGCTGTCCTGTAGCTAAACTGTCCTGCCGATTGGGACCAAAAAGGGAGGTGTACAACTAGATGTTACAAAAACCTTACATATAAATAAGATGTTACAAAAACCTTAAATATAAAAAAATATAAAGTTTCAAGATTCTACGACCAACAGATTTTGAGATATGCGTGTTTCATACATACGTTCGTACATACGCACGTACGTACATACGTACAAATGGCAATGAGAAACTGGTCCAAATAGACTCGCGGAAGGTCAAAATGGGTTGTACATGCATTTATATGAAAGTGCATCCCAGCGTACGATGAGATGCATTAAAAATTCTTAAAAGTAAAATTAGAGGTAGTCAAACTCGTTTTTTTCGTCGAAAACTGGCTTCCGAAATTTTTTGCGATCACATTAGAACTTCCTTATACTCCGTACAAGGAAGTAAAAAGAACCGGAAAAGGCCTAAGAGATGGTAAAAGTTGGAATTCGTCACAAAAAAGGACATGATTATTGAAATTCAATTTCAAAAATATCCAAATTACAGAAGGGGGGGGGGTTAGAGAGAGGCTCCTGTGCTTGCATGCTTGTATTAACTGCCTTGCTAAAAATGTAATTAAATTATTGAGGCTTATTACATTCTAAAGAAGACTCATAAATCACAGTCTGAGGGCAGTATTTGAATGAGTTGCTTTTGTGACGTTGTCTAATTAGCTTTACCTATTCCTTTAAAAGTGTACTCACAATGAAGACAGTTGTAGTTTTTATCGGAAGACCATTCGTTTTAAACATTTGGACATCAAAATGTCTCTTTACAAAGGATTATTGCACTTCAACATAAAAACACGATAAAACGATACGCAGCGAGTAGATAAGTAGGGGTTAAAGTGGGCAGATATTTCTTTTTATAAAAAATATGAATGTTTGATTTTAAATGATCTCTTTTCTTAGCCTATATTTTCCGACATTAGCTGACAACATTTATACTGATTAAAACATTTATTATTTGCATTTGGAAATATAATAATACCCTTTATCTGCTTATTGAACACGCGTTCTTTTATCGTGCTTTAAGAAAATCTTAAAAAATACCAAAATTTTGAGAAGTTATTAATTGTAAATTCAGAAAAGTTTTAAACAAATTATTGTTAAAAAAATAGAATTAAAATAAGAAGTAAAAAATATTTTTTTCTGCATAATGTTTTTGTGTGGTAAGCTAAAATGGGTATAGAGTTAGTATTAGTTATTACTATCGTTTCAAATGCAACTAAAAAACTTTAAATAAATATAGATGTTGCCAGCTAAATTTTGAAACTATAGAATAAAAAAGAAGAAAATATTTAAAAACGAACTATTTATATTTTAAAACAAAACATAAGAAACATCTACCCACCTTACCCCAGGACAATGTGATGTCAGACTTCAATGTTAATTTATATACCTAGAGCAAGTCTAAATGTGCGGATCATTAAAATTGAATAATTTCTAAGACATGATAAAAGGAAATAAAAGTTGAAAAAGTTTTTCGCTTGAAAAATCCATTGCTTATTTTATTCCACTTTCAACCGAACCATCTGAAATAAACACCTATTTATTAAATTTAATATTTTTTTGCATTTAAAATCAATATAGCCAAATAAAATCTTTTCAGATGTGGAGGCCATGGATGCATTGCATTAAGTTACACACAAAAAAAGTTGAATGCTCAACAATATTACAAACAAAAATATAGCCTAAAACAAAAAGCCTCTTTTCATAGAAATTACATCCCCACCTTACTCCCTTTTACATACAAATCAGACAATTGAATAACGAGCAACAAACATAATCGGAATATCTGCACATTGGATAAATCGCAAACACGGCAACACGGCAAAACTAAAAGGCAAAAAATATCTTGAAAAAAAAAATGCGTTAATAAACGTCGACGAAACTTCTTTCCAAGTTATTGCATATCGCTCAGCAGTCGAAACTTTCCTGGAGAGAAAGTTCCGAGAGGTAATTATCCGCCTGTATTAGAGAATTTCGCCGATGTTATAAACACACACATGGCAGCAGCTAAGTTAAATATCAATTTTTCTTAATTACATTCTGTCGTGAAACGCTCCCCTGCGACGAGATCCACATTAGCATTTTAAATACTTCGGGTAACAGACTGGGATCAGAAAAGTTCACTATTCAATAAAAAGAAACTCGAATGTAATTAGCAGCCATTTGAGAAATTACGAGATGCAAAATTAGTTTCGCCTTTGTGCTCTCTCTCTCATACTTTATCTGTGTTTTTGCGCGAACTTAACACGGTTGTTTATTGAAGAACTCAGTAAGCCTTGTGGATTGAAGTTTTAAAGTTAAAAATCTTGGTGTAGTATATGGTATGAGGTATTGTGATGGATCATTTTAGGTTTACAGTCCTGTGGTTATTATTCATTATCATTATTTTACAAATGTACGTGTCTTTGTGCTAAAGTTTTTCGAAGATTTGTTCTCGTAGTTGATCTCCAGATTGCTGTTTTCTTAATACAGGGGCAGAAACTAGAATACTTAGTCAGTGGTTCAAAGAACCAATGATTCCATGACTTCCCTGTTTATATCAGGGAACACTTGTTATGACAGGACATTTATCATTTAACGTAACATTTATCACAGACGTTTCTTTTACACCTCTCTCTATACATCTCTCTAAAAATATGCATAATTTTCTTGCTAAAAATACAATACTTACGAATACCTAAAAATCAGTTTCTGAATAATTTGAAATTCGTCAAACAAGGAGGGTAGATGCCCCCACCTCTTTTTTCACATACAGTTTTTGAAAGAGAAAAAATAATTATCTCTAAAATTCTTACCGTAAAATGTAACAAATATGCATTCTATGTATTATCATACATTATTTGTCATTATAAAATTGTTGATATTTTATTTGTTTGAATTTAACATGAAAAAGGCATTACTTTTCGGTACACCTAAGACATAAAGCGAAACGATTTTTCATTTATAAGGGTGAATAATACAGTTTGTGAAGGAAAACTGATTTATTTATTTATTCTTGAGTCAACGGCGGATAAAAAAAATTAAACTGTAAAAGATACGTGGGATTTTAGGAGTGTAGTTTCATTTATAAGAAAAATCTTAAACATTCTTTAAAATACGAATCTAGTCTGCATGTTTAGTACATTTTTGTTTGATTCCTATTATTATTATAAAAAATCAATAATAGAAACTAAGTATCAAAACCTTTCACAGCAGCAATATTTTAGTATAAAAAAAACTTTCAAATAAAAAGTTTATTGTTTTAATAAAAATATTCATTAAATGACAGTCAATTTTAAAATGATTATTTAATAAATCTTGTTTTAAGTATTTACTCACGCTATGTATTTTTATAGATGTACGTTTTTTGTGTTTGACTGCCTCTCAAAAAGTTAGTTATATGTATTGTTATACTATGATTTTTCAGATGCAGATAGTTGGGAGAAATGTAAATGAATGAAAGAATGTGACTTTTATTTGTGTCACTTCAGTGTTTTTAATGAAGCTTTAGAAAGAAAGCTTACTTCCCTGCACAAATTTAGTATTCAGTTGTAAGTATGACAAGTCAAATCATTCCCTGTAAATTAAGAAAACATTAATGTGTCTACAACTATATAAATAAAACTGGATTAAAATTTTAAAATCCCACAAATCTTTTATTAAATCCAGATCCTAACGCAGTATTATTAGAAATAACTTCATTAAACGTTATGACTTTTAAAAAGTTATTTCACATTATTATTTAATGATTCGCAAACTCATATTATTTAATTAATCCCGAATAATATTTCAGCTATAATGAATACTGTTAAAATAGTGCGTTTTTTTTTCTTTTTTTGGTGTAATGCAAATTTTCTGACATTAATGCTTATGTTCAGATAGCTGATATTCTTAAAAAAGGTTTAGAAATTTAATATTTTGGTAACTACACTACACAGAAGTTTTCAATTTTTTTCTAAGAAGAAATTGATTCTTAATAGAAAATATAAATAGTCAGTATAAGAAAAAAAAGTATATACGTAATAATTATGTTTCGTTACAATAATTCGGCTACCACTGGTATAAAAGTTGATAATCAAACTTCTGGTGTTAGTGTGCAGTTCTTAGAACACATAATTGTTTTCTCCGAAAGATGTGTAAGAAAGTTGACTAGATTGTTTTGAAGCTTTAGAACATCAATGACGCCAGCTTAACCAGCTCATTACCATCTTTTGATAAACACATATGCAAATATTTCCCTGCTGTGATCCACGGATCACTGTACGAGAACAACACTGGGCGCGGAAGGGAAATCTTCACCGATTATACCTTTCGAAAGATTTGACGGAACTAGTTAAACCTGCACTCAAGATTAAATAGGATGCAGAAGACGACTCGTCCACTTGGAAAAAATCGAGTTAAGGTTACTGAAAATATTACTGAGATTAACAGCATGAAAAAACAAGTGCAGATTAAAAAAACTAAGGAAAAATTGACCCTTAAAAATAATCTTCAGGTTTCAAGAATTTCCAAGAAAAATTCAAATATTCCTTGTAAAAGGTAGATTGTTATAAAGAGCTCGAAAAGTTGGTCGCGGCACAGGCCGCCAAGTATGTACTGTAGGGTGGGACGAAAAAAAAAACAACTTTTATTTTTCTATTTTCGATAATGTGTAATGCGTACAAGGCGTCATTTCTGGAACAAAGTGCATACGAAAAATTTGAATTTTGTAGGACAATTTCTTGATTTGCCGCAAATTCTTAGAAATTTTAGTAAAATTCAGTTTTTTAAACATATTTTACAAATTTGGCCAAAATGCCCAAATCACTTTTTTTGGGGCCTTATTTATATCGCCTTTTTTAAAATAAATATATTCATATAGAGCGTCAAATGTCTTACCTTTTTATTTTTCATTAGATGAATTATGCGTTATATGTTAGATTTTCGTTAATGTTTAATGTTTATGCTGATGAATTTTGCACAGTTCTCAGCAAGATGTTCAAAAACAAAAACAAACAACAACAACAAAAAAAAAACAACTCAGAACTCACCACGAGGAGTTTGCTGTATGGAGAGTTCCGCCCACCTTCCCAGCAGCAGAATGTTTCATTCACAATGTTCCGCCTTTTTAGAAAACAAATTCTTCGAATTAAACGTTGAGGTTTTTAATTGATTGTAGCTTCGATCTGATGAAAGCATATGCTCCGTCTTGGCCACTTCTGTCCCTATTTTAATAGTTTTTTTTTTACAGATTGCCTGTGAAGGCCTTGGAAAGGATACTATAGCTTCTTGTAAAGTGATGCTCGTTTGTGCAGTTATGACAAAGCTGTGCATGGGGTATCTGACTGGTCGGAGGACTTTCTAAGGGGTTCTAACGCGTATTCACGTTACATCTGGAGAAAACCGACCAAAAGTCCAGACCGTTAGATGGACAGCAGCGAAGCGCGTCCGAAGTCGGTGCCTTCACACTTCAACCGTCTACTTTGTTCAATTAACTTCTTCTATAATCACTCCATGGAAAACTTCGAACGGTTAGGCTGGTGGACGCGACCTGGTTTTGAACCAGGCACCTTCCGTCTCACACTTCAGAGCGCTATGTGCTTGGCCACGGGTGGAACTCCAGAGTATGAGCTTGCGGTTGTGGTACACTTTTAAAATATTTCTACTGCAAAACTGAAACAATAGATTTTATCAAAATCGGATAGGTTTATGTTGTTCATATAGCACATTCACGATTCAGATTTTATCAAAATCGGATAGGTTTGTGTTGTTCATATAGCACATTCACGATACATTTAGTTTATCAATATACGGTTCATAAAATTATTTGCTTTTAAGCGGTTCCCCCCCCCTCCACGATCTTCTCCTGAACGCATGTTCCTTTGAGGTATAATGCAACAGTTTTTAAAGCAATCCAATGACGCCGTTGACTCAAAAAATTTAAATTGTATCTTTACAAGTGACTAGCGTTAAGAAGTATCCAGAAAAAAATAAGCAGTTGAAAATTCAGGTACAATTTTTTAATTAGTTTTGAAGCCGATTGTACGGTGCGGTGTAAAATCCAGCGTTATTCGCCGGCGCGCCAGCCTAGACCCCGGAGGCGGAGGCGTGGCGCGGTGGCGCATACCTCCTGTTAATTCTCAGGATGACCGTATCATGCATTCATGGGTAAATTCACAAGACATTTTTAATAGTTTTATTTTACGAAAATAAAACTTTCACATGTAGGCCAAATGATGACGTCAAAGCTTGATGACGTGGGAGTTGTAAGGCTTTCTATATATAGGAGGTGTTGGTCTCTTTCAGTTATTGCATACACATGTCACAAATTGGTTCTTATTCATGTCAAGAATATGGGAAAAAAATTGCCGTTCAATTTACGCTCATAAAACGGAAAAATACACTAATTTTACAGAAGTAATGATCGAAATCGCTAGTGCAGATCTTGGCCATGATGACATTGTTTGAAGAGTAAAAATGGAATTATAAATAAGAAAGTTATTAAGAAAATAACGCAAAGTATTCGTTAAAGTACCAATATTTGGTGTTATTACCCGATTACATAAAAATACTTTTGTTCTTCTTAGGACGAACTTAGGATTAAGCTACCAATACCTACGTATATTAACAGCGTTATGTTTGGGAAAGGGGCAGAGGCGCAGAGAGCCAATTCGGGGCACCGGGGATAAAATCTTTGGGGTCCCTTTGCTATCCAGAAATCTCTTTGATGTCATATTAGATCAATCATTTATTCCTTATTAAAATTATTAATCATTTAAATTAATAGTAATTGGCAATTAATTAATAGAATTAAAATTATTAATTTAAAAGAGTATCATTCTTTAATAAACATCCATGCTCTAAAAAATACCAACATTTTGTTTTGAAGGTTTCGTCCCCTCCATAGAGAAACAGTATTTGAAACGTTAACATTTTTGCATGGCATGTTTCCTCAGTATTGAAACAAATAATATTTTTATTCATACTTCCATGCAAGCAGGCAGCAAAAAAATTTCAGAAGGCCAAAAAAGTGGAAATTTCAAAATTTCGGAGGTTGGTTGATCCCCATAGTCTCTCCTCTGGCTAAACCCTTTCTTCCACTATTTAACAATGTGTCTCGGAAAAAAAAACAATTTCTTGTTAAATAAATCTTTTCTACTTTTAGTCATGGCAAACCGTTGAATAATACCGTCAATCTCTACCTTTCTTGCAAAAAAAGACTCAATCAGAAACACTTCTCGTTTTTGTCAAGTTAGTGGTTTTTGCTCTAGCTGGCTTTTTGTAATTTCATTCAAAAATTAATTTGAAGCATACGGATAATCTAAATTTGGATTTTTTTATTTTACAAAATTGACAACACACAATTAAGTATCCTATAAACAGCAAAAGGGGGGCCCCTTCACAAGCTGAGGCCCAGGGGATTTTTCCCCTGCTCCCCCTCCCTCTCTGCGCCACTGGAAAGGGGAGGGGGGGGGGGCATTAATTTACTTCAGAGCGTCGAACCATGTTGGAACATTCTAGAGCTGACTCTGATTGGGGTTATTTCGGACGTTTATAACAGATATTTCGCCAGAGGTCAACCATGTCTAACATTGTGGTAGAAAAAATATTTTTCTTCATGAAGGAACTTTAGTCTTCATAGGAAGAATTTTTACACACACCCAGTACGCTAGTGGGAGTAGGAATGTGAAGTACTGTTTAAGCATTTAGAGATTTCTCCAAGCGCTTTAACATAGGCGGCTTGTGGGGGGGGGGAGGCAAGGAAGGTAACTGTCCCTTCACTTCCAAAAACAAAGGGGCTTTGCCGCTCCCCTTTTTCAAAGTTCAAAAGTAACGATCCATCGAAAAATGATGGAAGAAAACCCAATACACAAACAGAAAAATATGTAGGAGTACCTGCAAGCAAGAGTTCGTCTCTGAAGGTCATTTAATGAACAATTAAAGAAGTTCATTTAATCAATAAGGACTTTAAAATCCAATAACATAGCCCAATTTTACACCAAAAAAATCAGCATTAGCCCCCACCTCCACCCACCTACTCGCACCTATTTTGAGCCCCCACTTTTTTAATGCACCAGCCGTTTTCAGTATGAAACATAAATTAATTCTTCCCTTGGTAACAAATAAGAATATCATAGTCAGGCGGTTTTCAATGCCTTTAATTATCCCAATTTCCTTGAAGCTTTGTGCTATAGAACCTTGCATTTTTCGATTATCACTCTTAATGGATCTCTAACTCGTGCAGTGCTGCCATCTGCAGATGATTAATGCAAACCTGGAACTAAGTTTTGCGCGAATAAGTAGCAGAAGTGGACGCTGTACATTTCAGCATTTCGACTGGAAGCTTGTTTTGTGTCTGACATTTTTTCCTAGTTGGCAGATATATTTCTGATCGTTAGAACAGTATCATATATTGTATATACGTGTGTACTCACAAGACATCGAAAATGCTGTACTGCGTTTTAATATGAATTTGGAACATATTTGTCACTGAAAAAGGACGATGGATGTTTGCTTAAATAGATATTCTTCGCAAATTGTGTATAATTAATGGTCATATTTTACAAACTCAGGATTTTATTAAATCTTATCATTCAGCTTTTAACTTCTTTAATAATAATTTGTAAATTTAATATTTTCTGGGAATTCTTCTATCTAATAAAGTCAATTTGCAGAAATTAAATTAAAAAAAGTATATTCTTTGAAAATTTTTTACGTTTTTTAGAAATCACCAGTTCTATATATATGTGAAATACATTAGATAAATATATATATGAACAGAGTTATTCTCAGCACATTGTTTTTCAAATCACAAGTAGAATTGAAGTCATTTTGATGTCACAAGTTTAAAGTTACATTAGAAACATGATGCAATTTACTTAAACTCGTGAAATCAGAATGACTTAGGCTTCAGGAAGGGATAAAAAGAGTTTTGTGAAGCAAGCTGACTAGCATAAAATTTTGCCGAGATTCTCAAAAAAATAAGGAAAAGAAAATCTTGACTATTTTTAAAATAGGAAAAATTGGGTTTGCCCGATTTTCTGCCATTTTCAAATTTGAAAGAAATGTCTGCGATAGCGTTTGAGCTGTTTCTTCGAAATTTTTTTTCAGATACACGGAAATACAGAATTAAAAAGCATTAATATTTAATTTTGGTTTTTATTTGTTTATGTATGTGTTATACAATAATCCTCATTCTTTATGTAGAACGGGTAACTAAGCTATTATTTAGAACTAGCCCAAGGCGGTCAGCTTCGCCGCCTATACCCTACTGTTCTTTATGATTTGTGTAGTGTTGGACAAATCATTGGACTCATTTCAACGAAAATCAAGTTTCTTTGTTTTAACGGTATTTGTCATTAAATTTATTAAGGTTAGGGTTACTATAAATTTTGGGTGTTACCATAAAAGCCGACGGTGGCAACGCCAAGTACTGACATTGCAAAATGCACAGAACTGGCGTTGCCAACGTCCAAGACATAATTGGAGACATTTCCATTCATAAAATGATTATAAAAAGACTTTATTGGGTGATGCGCTGTGGAACATTTTATACAAATTCCTACAGAAATACTTCTTACTTTCAGCCATTGCAGGCTTCCTAGAATTAGTATTTAATGTGGTGCCTTGAATTTATTGTTTACGCTAATAGGTACTTTTCTCTTTGAATAACACCAGTGTTGTGCCAAATTTAGCAACCTGATGTTTTTGTTTTTATAGTATGGTTGCATTATTTTATACGTATTCCTAGTTGCAATAATATGAAAGAAACGGGAAATGGCTAAAATGTGCTTTAGCCCACTACATAGTGAGGTTTTTATATGATCTATAAATGCGCCAAGTATTATAAATTAGATATTTTAAAGCTGTGCGAAGATCCGAAACATTTTGCATTTTCACGTGTCCATTATTGTTATTTTGTAATTTAGCTATGCGTTGCATACATAAATAAAAGTAATGAATATGCTTGCTCCATTTGACGTCATTGAACAGTTAATTTAGATTTTTACACATGTATTATTGCTCTTACGCTAATGTTTTATCTAGTTGCTGCCGTTCGCGGCATAGAAATATCGCCGATTTTGGTGCCGCATACGTTAGCGTATTATATACGTAGATAAAATAAAGAGGCTTTTTTGATAAAACAATAGATTTAATAACTAACATAAGATTTTAGACCTAATGTGTACAGTCTTTGTCGGAAAAAACTAATTACTCCAAAAATCATCATTTCCTTGGCTGATTTGAAGCTAGGGAATAAAGTATAATTTTATTTATAAATTGCTGCTTGTATAAGACGTAAAATAAAGTTTGAAGCATTCACAAACTTTAAATTTTGGAAACAGCATATGTCAGCATTTTCCCACGTTGTTAGAGAACTACACTTACAGGGTGTCTTACATATAAGTCTATACTTTCAAAAATTAATTAAAAAAATTATAATGATAATGGAATATTCACTTACGGTTTTTAACACTTTCCAACAAGGTTGGAAATTGTTTATGATTTCGGTTTATCTGTACGTCCGTCCGTGCTCTTAACTCCCGTAAATATGCACCGATTACTACGAAATTTATATATGCTATTTCTATGTACTGTACCATGTACCCTATTGAAAATGTTGCATGTAGCATTTACAGTTCTTCTACAGGGCAGCTCAAAAGATTTCCAATACCTTGTGCTCTATGGACAGTCATTCTTTAAAGTGTATTTTAGAGATATATTTGGCTATTTGAAATGAAAGAAAATCAGTATTATTTAAGGATTACAAGGCAAAGCTTTTCATCTAAAATAGTGTCTGTATCATTAATAGTTCTTCTACAGGAGCATTCAAAGTAATTTCAATACATTACGTTCAATGGCAGTTTAGAGACAGGCATCCATTTAACCCTTTAACGCGCAGTGTTCCCGCTCTGGGAACACCAAACTCTGACGTTTTGACTATTGCCAGTCACGAAGAATAGATTTGATTTCTATAAAGTTGCGGGTGACATAGCTCCATGACAATCCTTTACTTTTTAGCACGTCATTTTCCGTCAAAAATTGTCACGATTATTTTTAACAGCACTGACATCTGCTGAAAAATGGAAGAATGCAAGAAGAGCTAGATTGATTGCCCAATGCTGGAAAAAGGGCAGCCGTTGCCATCGCTCTGTACTGTACCATGTACCCTATTGAAAATGCTGCATGTAGCATTTACAGTTCTTCCACAGGGCAGCTCAAAAGATTTCCAATACCTTGTGCTCTATGGACAGTCATACCAGCAAGATGGCGGACGATCGAAACGTTCATCGCGTGCCACAGATCTAGAGACCCTTTTTTGATGACAGCTGGCTGTGAGCCAGCTGTCGTCAAAACACATTGGGAAAGGGTTGCGCCTCAAAGGGTTAAAGCAAAATGCCATCTCATTATGGAATACTATGGAATACCTATCTCAAAAGTTGCACCAAAAGCTGCCAACATTAGCCACTTTCGCGATAAATCGCCAAAATTCCCCCTGCGGATGGATTGGAAGCGGTAGTCCAATACTTTAGCTTCCTACATCTTCAAACATAACAACTTTGGACTTCTTCTATTGGGGATAAATGAAAACCGTTTTTTTAGAAATCTCGGATTCGTGATACTGATGAACTGGAAAGCCTAACTACAGAGACTATTCAGTGTGTTGATCATGCGATGCTTCGCAGAAAGTGACTTTAAACTGCGCATAGACTCGATGTGTTGCGTGCAACTAATGGTCTGCACACGTTGAAATCGTGAAACAAAGCATTGTAAAAAAAAAAAAGAAAAAACTTTGACATTCCTGATAGAACTTAAAAAACCTTAAGTGCATTTCTTTGTTTCTTCATCTATAATTAATTTTTGAAAGTGAAGTCATATCTTGCGAGCACCATATATACTTATATCCAACAGTGGAATCAATTACATTACACTTTTGATAATTCGGCAGTTGGTTAGTTCGGCATATTCATAACCCGGCGGTTTTGGTAAACAGATGTCATACTGTTTCCCGATCCCCGCGGATGTAAACAAGCATGTTGTGCTTCCCTCCCTCTTTTGTCTTCTAGTTTACATAATGTATTTTGTAGTGGTTCTATCTAGTGTACTACAATGCCGTACAAACGAAAGCACATGACTTTCAGTTTGTGTCAAAAACAAGACATCTCGATATTACAGAACTTTTCGATAATCCGGCGATTGTCTTGGGTATGTCGAATTATCAAGATTTTATTGTAATGAAAATTATGGTACTCCCAGGAAACTGCTAACAGCAATGGACACGAGTTGTTAGCAGTTTTCTGGTTAGTCTGTTCGACGAGTGTGAACAGTTATTGGCAGCCTGCAATTGAATTAAGATAGTCTCAATTGCAATTTGCTTTTCAAAAGGACTGGAAAGGCCACGAATAATCGTTTCTAGAAATAGTATATTAACTTTTGTAGTGCCATTGAAATATTTATTTTGTTACACTGCTATCATAAATAAATATCATTCTAGTTCAAAATTGGCATATGAAAGGTTAAGTCCTGGTCCTCTTAGTTATATATCGTTGGTTGTGTGTAGAAAATGAAAATAAGTAAAAATAAAACTATTTGCAATAATTTTTTTTTTCTCCAAGCATTTATTATATGCAGAATACATTGCGTAAAACAGCCTTTAACAACAACAAACAGTAGAAACATTGATGGGCTGAAAAAGTCATCTAACTGAGTAAAGCGCACGGATCACAAGTTCATCGAATGCACAAAGAACAGTTTCATAAGATGTATTAAATCAAACAGAAAAAACAAACAACAAGAAAAGTATACAACATTAAACGCAGGTATTGAAACATAATAATATATTGCTAACGTTTTAGGTTATGATAAGATTTAAATAAGAAACAATATTTTTTTTTTCAAGCATTCGTTATTAGCAGGATATATTGGGCAAAAATACTTTTTACAAGAATGGTCTGCAAAATTAGTAAGATGGGAAAAAGACACTTTGTTAATTAAAGTGCATGGATCAGAGGAAATCATCATCATATACTACGTACGAACAGCAATTCATTGAACATAGCAAAAAGCAGAAAATAAAACTAGCAAGAAGTTTTAAATATACGTTTAATCAATTAGATAATGATTAAACGTTTATTTTAAAAATAATCTAATAAATTAACATTTGTATTTAAAACCGAAACGTAAAAAAGCACTTTTGAAAAATTAAGGTGTAGGAAAATAATCTTTTTAATTAAAGCGCACCTTTCATCTCAAACGCACAAACAAGAGTTTTATAAAATACAAGCGCAAGTAGGGAAATACTACAAAAGAAAAACATGCAACAACATACACGGATAATAAATTCAATGTAAACGTTTGGCTCAATAATAAGATAAACTTTTTATAGTATACATGGCATAAATAGCATTTTCATACAACACTGTGTAGAAATAGTAAAATGCTGGAAAAATAATGTTATTTGATAAAGCACGCATTATCATCATCATCAAAAGTGTCACATTCATTTCATTAGTACAAATATTAATGAAACAAAATATTTAACGAAATAAAAAGCTGTTAAAAACAGAGTCTGAAACCTAATATATAATAAATTTCTTATTTATTAATATTTAAATCTCTATATAGTAGCTGTCAAAATTTAACAAGGAAATTCAGGTGTTTTTAAATTATAGAACACATTGTATAGAAAAGCGTTTAACCAAATAGTTCATGCATGGCAAATTATTGGAATAGCTTTTTTTTTCTTTTGGATGTTAAACGTATATAAAACAAATATTATGTTCATCGGACATGCATACAACAGTCACATAGATGTACAGGACATGCATAGTAGCAATTAGAAAAAAAATATATATATGCACAAACAATTAAAAAGGTTTTCAAAGTCTAATATAATCTAAAAATTTTACTTTATGTTTTTTTAACAGAAAGCCAATGTCAAGAAAAGTAAATTTATTAGAGGTTTTTTTAACAGGTTCCACTGCTTTGAGTATTGCTTTGCAGCAATATAATGCTGTGACTTAGAACATTGAATACCCACTAAAAGACTGAAAAAATCACCATGTTGGACGACACACCCAAAGCAAGACATTGTTTCATCGTCCTAGTAATAACTGTGTAATTTAATATTGCAAGAAAAACATTTTTAAAAAACCGGTACGTAGTTATAACATACTCTAATACTAAATATTTTAGGCTTTACTAAATTTAAATACGAGACAATACTATAAGTTGTTTTTCAAGCATTTATTGCATTTAGCAATAATTCCTATAAAAATAATGTAAGGCAAAAAGTAATCTTTCGTTAGGTAAGACACATACATTGAATGTTTTATCATTAACAGGTAAACAACAGTTTAATTAAACTTGACAAAATGAAAAACAACAGATTAAAAGTATGTAACACAAAAAATAGATTTCAAATATTATGTAACGGAAGATTTTTTATTTTTTTTGTTCTTAATTCAAATTTTAAAAGGCGAAATAAATCAATGAAAGAGACTTGCAGATAATTTGCCGCATTTAATTTTTTAGCGAATTTTTCTTTAAAATAACAACTTTAGTACCTTCCACATGCTGAAATTTTCTTTTAAATATTTTAAAACTGTTAAAAAATGTTCTGTGTTAAATGAGAAAAGTATTTATCTCAAGCGGGAATTATTTGATCACGTCGTTTTTCGTTTGAAAATTTTTGAAATAGATGAGCTTTCGCTGAATTTCAAATTTAAGATTCATTCAAAATTAAATAAATACACAATATTAAGTAATTTAGAGTAGAAAAATTCTGCTGTAAATTTTTATACTACAATATATAAATCTACAACAGCATGCGGTTATTACTGACAATAACTTTTGACAATGACTTTTTTCTCTGGAACGTTTTTGTCTTAAATAGGGATTCAGGTTTGTATTGAAATAAGGAAACAATTTCTGTCGATTTCAAAGGAATATTTAACAAAAGAAGTGCTCAATAAATTTAGTACAAAACCAAGTAGTGCAATACTATATTCATCTGCACATCATCCATCACATCGTATTGTGTTAAAGAATCCTTCACAATGAGCTGTGGAAAACTTTACCATAAAATTTGTTAATTCTGCATCTAGTTCCTTACATGAATCTCTGAATAAAATTCCTCCGTGGACCTCGCTGTCATTCATTTAGTTAATGGTACTGGAGATTTTTTAAAAACCATATCCCTTGAAAGAGCCAAAAACATCCTTTATTTAAATTAGAAATCATCTTCACGCTTCAAAATTTACGGTCATTGTAGTTTCAACAGCTTTGGATGCTACACACTCCCGTACATATTTTATACTAATGTAACACAGTTTGTTTGTTTGAACTCATTAGTCACAGAAGCTACTAATCCAATTACTTTTTTTTTTTTTGCATTACATAGTCTTCTTGAGGAAGCTTGGTTGGTGTACAACGGCGCCTATGTATTGAACATAAAGATTCGTTTGTCTCTGAATCTTGCTTTTTGGTTCATTCATTGCAGAAATCAGATTATCCGAAATATCCGAATCCCAGATCAGAAGATCCGAATCCCAGTAGATTCAAACAATCTTTACTACTTTTTTTTTGCACAATGGTTATGTCGCTGATCCATTTCCTTTTTGTCATTAGCCTACAAAATTTGCTTAATTCAATTCAAAATGCCTCGAAGAAAATCTCAAATTTCTGGTCAATCTACTAAGACAAAGCGACTGAGACTTTTGCGTATAGCAACGAGTCTTAAATATGTAGATTAGTAATCGAATAATTACCATTGCACTTGGTCATGCGTATTTAAAAAGAATTAATCTAAAAGAACTGCAGAGCACATTTCGTTTCCTTGTAAATATTTTCTGTAAATGGTTTATTATATCGGATATTGAGTCGCTGGACAAGGGACATGGGAACAGGGAATTCAACCTGGTATGACTATCCTTCTGTTAACTCCTTCAGCAAGATAAGAAAAACATCTCGCAGTCTAAAATTTATTTTTTCCGCGAAGATATTTTTTGCGATATAAAATTATACTTATATTCAGGCTTATCATCGGCTTATTTTCGGATCATAAGCCTTTCAATAAATTTCTTTCATTAAGGAAGGAAGTTGATGTATACGGTTTTTTATAATTTATTAATAACAATGACAATAGGAAATGGGGGATAAATTTGACATTTGTTTAAAAAAAAGCATTTTTGGCAATTATAATAAATTAATAGTACTTAATAACTAGCATATTTACAAAGAAATGCTTATTTTTGTTGTGGTAGTTCATAGCTGCATATCACCGTCTATTTTTATAATTGCCAGTGAAGAAAAAATATTGCACATCACACTCAGTTTCTGTGCCAGTATTTCTGTCGTCTGTACGAAATCACCATTAAATGACACAGAACACATTAAATAACATCAAAAATCAATTTAATATTAAAAGAAAGAACTTAGAACATTAATAGAATAAATGTTCTTTAATAATTCTTGTGTAAAGCAATTTAAAGTAATGTATTTTTCCTATTATTTTCTTTTACAAATAAAATACGAAAAAACATTTTTTTTTCTAAGAATATGAAAGGATTAAATTGTTTATCGAATCTTCTCTTAAAACATTCTTTTATTTTTTTGAATAATTTTTTTAGACACTTTTTACAATTAATTAAAAAGGATTAAGCGAAAGAAAAAAATCAAATTTTTAAGATTCTTAGGTTACACAGAAATCGCGCATTAATTATTTTCATAATTGTTAAATTAATTGAAAAATACCGTTTTTTTTTCTCGTAGAATTTAGTTTGCGTGCGCTGCTTTTTTATTTAGAAAGTTAATGATTGATAAAATTTCATATAAAGAAAAGGGAATTAGGAATATTTAACATGCACAATATAGATTAATTCTTGACAAAGCTGCTTTAGTATTTATCAGTCATTATATAATAAAACATACCAACACAGTAAAAATGATTCCTTTTTGTTTTTGAAGCATGTTAAATGAAATATTTTGAATAAAAGCAAAAGTAGAAAATTTAAACACTTTTCTTTTCAGATAGAGCTATTTCTCAAACAAACGAACAAAAAGATTCTAATTTAACTAAATAATTCTAGTAAAAATAATATGCTTTTTAAGACATTTAGTTTTGGAGATTTTGTGTACATAATAAAAATTTAAAACTGAAAATGAAATTAATGTAACTGAAAAATTTTCAAATTATAGAAACAATACTATAAAACATCTTTAAATACAAAATGTTTTAGAAATACTGTAAATTGCTTAAAATACTTAATAAAATTCACGTTTAATAATATATATCACATGAATAATTTATTTTATGGCAGACATTTTTGAATCTATATTTTACAAACATATAAAAATAGAAATGACTGATATGTAACTTGCGAGAGTAATGCTCTGAATACTTAACATGATCACAGATTAAATTATAGAAAACTGGAATTTCAAAATTACAACTTTGAAAGAAAGATCTAGACTCTTTGAATGTTGTATAAAAGTTCTAAGTACATTTTTAATTTAAAAACACATAATTAAATGCGTTCATAAGACATTTACTGCATCATAATATAATATACTTTATAAAATGTATAAAATATTAGTTACACACATGCAAAAGAGAAATGCAACCTTAAGATTTTACTAAAGTTAAATGTTACAAGTATAATGCGACGGCTTATAAAAATGTTATAAATGTAACCAAAGAATAATTTAGGAACTATCAAAGGTAATTATGCAACCTATAATAGAAATAACCAATAAGAAATACACTTACATTTAAAAATGTCCCTTTTAAGTTCTATTAATTCAAAATTACATTTTTTTTAGCACATTTTTTCTTTGATATTCAATTTCAAGAGTTTATTAACTACACAATCCATTAAAAGTATTTCAAATTTATTTTACTTGTATTCAAATCAATAGAAAAAAAGATAGTATTTGCTTTGCAAGTACATAATTATTTACTTAATTGTAGGAAAGAATATATGAATTATAAACTTTGCAGAGAGAAAAGAACAATTTTCATATGATACTTAAGAGTTATTTTGCACAGTATTTTATGAAATTTGTTAAGTAGAAGTTTATCGTTCTTTCAAACTTTGCATTTTTATAATTTGCTCCACGTACAAATATTTAACCAATGCGATAGTTGAAAATTTAAAAATATTATTGCATTTTGCTGTGCAATGTTTTCGAAGTGATTGAAATAGTCACGTAAATAAGATTTGTCCTCCTCCCCACGAAAATAACGTAAATGTACACTTCGAAAACAAATAGAATTTTTTTTGTTTAAATTTGCACATTCTTAAGATTTAATTTTACTAACAAAAAATAACCTTAAGAAATCTAAGAATGTATGATATTTATTTTACATGCATCTCGTAACGACACTTATTTGAGTGAGCTTGATTAATTTTCTTAAAATTAAATATTCTAAAAAATAGTATCTGCAGGAGGATTAAAAAAAATGCATACCTTAAATTTTGTTTAGAGACGTTGCGTTAGAAAAATGTTTGGGTTTGCTCTTAGTTACTAATCTTCTTAATATTTACTTACTAATATTAGTAACAAAAAGCATTGAAATATTCTTCAGATGTATAAAACGTGCAAAAAGTATGGAATATAGATCTTTTCTATACCAGTGATCGTCAAACAGTTGATTGCGAGATACCATTATCCCCAGGGACATTTTCGGCAAATCGTATTAATCACGTCACATACAGTTTAATTAAAATTGATTTCATACTACCAGAAATGAAAGTTCATAGGCGATAAACAAAGAGTTGGTAGTTCTTTTGCTTGGTAGCTCACAGTAGTGTTTAAAAACAATACGGTAGCTCAGAAGAATCACAGCTTGGCGATCACTGATCTGTTGTAAAATTTCATTAACCCTTTCAACATTACTGCCGCCGACCATTGGCGGCTGCCCCGAAACTTTCTCTGGATACTTCAGCCGCCCATTGGCGGCATACACGAAACGTTCTCTAAGTACTACCGCCGCTTCACCAAAAAGGTGCATTCACGGAAAGTTACATGTGAGCGCGATTGCCTAGCTGCCAACAATCACGGAATATAATTAATCACTTTTTGTGAACACTGATTTTTGTGTTAGAATATAGCAAAATTTTTGATTTCTCGAATTATGTCACAAAACAAGTTTTTGCAGCTTACGCTTCCGTACAGTACAACCACTCTTGTGGAAAACTTCCTCTTACCACGAATATATGACCAGATCCTCCGCATTTAAAGGGTTAAGTTATTAAATAAAAGCAAACTGTAAAACTTTGACACACTTTTACTTACTTTGCTATTAATAAATATTTTCGTAATTTAAATTCCAATATTAAAATGTATCCTTTTATGGCATTTAAATCCTAAATATGAAGGTGAACGAAAGTTACCCGAAATCTAGTGCTGTAATGATTCGTTAGAGTACTTGTCTTTCAGTCGAATTACCAGCTTAAATTTTGAAACAATTGTGAATAAATGGAATTGCAAATATTGATTCAATGAATCCTTAAAAAAATTTATTACTTCATGCTCATGCGTGATTTCTTTATTGTTTGATAAATGTTAAGTATCAATTTAAATGCACGGACATAAAAAATAGGAGAAAATTTTTTTAAAAATGCAATAATCACCACATTTTAGGCAGAAGTTATAGAGCCGCGTATTAAATTTAAATGTTATTACAAATGTTTGTATAGTTTATAAGTGTCGTACTACGCATGTTTCGAAAAGTTCTGTATTAAGAAGAATACTTGCAAAAAATTTCTGAAGTTTATAAATTTCATAAAAATTATTTCTTATAAAGGAATAACTACAACTATAAATATATAGATGATTTCATATTATTATCATTTTCCAACATTTACTTTTTAGGTAAATTAGTAATCACAGAAATATGCAACTAATAGATGATTAAAGTTAATGAGTATTATTTCCTAAGTATGAATAATAATAATAATTTTGTTTTATTACAAGCAGTTAATTTTTTACAGTAAAAAAATGTATGCCAAAGTCAAAATTTATAATTAAATTTTAAAATACGTTCATAAATACAGATTTTTAAAAAAGATCTTATGACAATAATCAACAGCATAAATATCTTATTTTGTCTTGATATTGAAGCCGAAAGGAAATATTAGCAGATAAAATATGTAACTTGAGTTAAACTAGTATTCAAATACTTTGAATTATTGCTAAAATTAAACTTAAACATTATAAACGTAGCTATTCTTTCTCATGTTTTGAATAAATTATTAAATTCATTCGTTTTAAATTTATTTTTTAAATTAACATGAATGCGTACTTGCTTTTCATTAAAGTTAACTCTATGTTATAATAGCTTTAAAAAATTCGAAAATAGCAAGGAGAAAAACAATAAATCTAATAAAAGTCGCTTAATTTAAAAATATGATTATAAGAGCTAGAAGCAAATTGTATAGAATACAGAATACCTCGGATGAGTATCTGCCAGAAAGTTAAACAACAAAACAATCTATAAAGCTAGTTTTTATAGCTTA
Source organism: Cheiracanthium punctorium (assembly GCA_038373885.1). Lineage (NCBI taxonomy): Eukaryota > Metazoa > Arthropoda > Arachnida > Araneae > Cheiracanthiidae > Cheiracanthium > Cheiracanthium punctorium. The sequence goes on from JAWZYV010011764.1 coordinate 279,477, forward strand.
TTTGAAGGATTTTGTAAAACTAACAAAATTCTAGTATAAATCTTTTCTTTTTACGGTCTAAAAACTGATGATATGTTTTATCAACTTATTCATTTTCTGTATATTTTTTCATTATATAACTCTTTACTACTGTTTATTAAGGTATTAAAATGCATATTTATGAATGATTCATCCACTGTTTACTAAATCACCTGTGACACGAGTACAGAACTGTTACTTGTACAGAAATTTGCGCATTCATTACAATGCTTCCAGTAAATTTTGCTAATTTTTGATTTCCTTCAAAATAAGTGAATAAAATGAGGAGGATTTTGTAAATGACATTGCTGGAAGGGGGTTTTAATATATAAATAATAATTATGTAATAAGGTAACTCCAGAGGAATCTTATTTGTTACCAAACTAAATCAATAGAAAACCAAAATGGAAATAAAAGTGCGTGTCTAAATGCATTTATATCTGCGTGTGTGTTATCTTCATTATTGTGAGTCCTTTAGACTATGATTGCAGAATACTTAAATCAAAATATACTACAAGTTTTACTAGAAAAATAAAATCAAGACATTAGCTAGCTTTACCATCTTCAGAAACGGAACTTAGGAAAAGGAAATCAGACATTGACAGTGAAATCATTGTTTTATGAAGAAAAGGAACACTGTTAAAAAGTGCAAAACAAATATGCTACTTTTAATGGACATTTTCTTTTCACCTACAATACGGACTTTGATTTAGGACGACCATCGACTAGCTAATCACGACTCACAAAGCTATCTTACAGGCAGATATCGTTTAGCTCTTTAAGAATACGCTAATGATTGTCCTATATCCAGGTCCATGATCTACAGTAATAAGTAGACATCTCGAAAATGTTTACACTCATTCACTCGAGCTTTGGTAGGCAAACAATCACAGTATCCATAAGTTCGTTTGAAAATAAAGCTTGAAAGAAATTTAAAAAATGCATTTATACAACATACGCATTTCTCACAACCGTTACATTATACATTTTCATAGGCAGTTTACATTTTAAAAGTCCATCATTTATATTTCGTATCACAAAATATTTTTTTTTACAGATTTCTTCCATCACACTTGGTATCCAGTATACTTTGAGCACTCGTGAAAAATCTACATATTCGTTACTTGTCCATTCCAAAACTAAGTAAACCGTACGTCATAGAATACATAACGGGCTTTGGAAATCCATCTAGCACATTATTCCTAATTTAGCACAAAGACATCTAGTCCGTATTTACTCTACATAGTGTCTGTTTAATACATTTATAAGTGCGTCTCGCTTACGCGTATGCATCTAACTAAAAGCTCTTATGCAGTATGGACGAATGGAGAGGAAAAGTGTCGTATTAAATGAATTTGCTAACAGCCGTGTCATTTATACAAAGCGCTTCAAAATTGCCAAGAATTAAAGTGCTCTCAGATATTTAGCAGCGCGTGCATTCTCCATTCCGCTTCTGATAATCAAATGGCGGGAATAAAGCACTTAAAAGTTTTATAAAAATATGAAAAGTAGGAATGAAAGCTTATTTGAAACAGCAGTGCGGATTATATTTTAAATATTTTGTCTTTTTTTATCTTTGTTATGCATTTTGTGTTTATTTTCTAACCATCTAATGTCCACTATAAGAAATTCCCAAGCAAAAATAATTTTTTTTGTTGAAATGGTATTTTTAAGCCAAATAACGTAAATATTATAAAAAAAAATTGTTAAAAAATGTTACTTTTTAATGTTTTTTTCAAGGGTTATCATATATGTTACCATGATTTTAAAACTCTTTAACAAATTACCAGTGAGACTTTTTAAAAAAAGTATATCGTATGTAGTGAAAAAACATACATTTACTTACACATAAACGGCAATTATTAATTTTTCTGCAGAATGAAAATTATTAAAATATTGGAAAAATTTATCATTGTGGAAACATGTTTTCTTTATGGACTTCACCCATGTTGCTTCTAAAATATTTTCCATTCTTTAATGCTGGCATCTCTGGACCCATACAACTACTATAATTAATTAAAGATATATTTACTGGTTTTGTGACTTCAAAATTACACTTTGAAACTTTTTCGTAAAAAAAAAAAAAAGGAATTTACTGCAGATTCACGAAGTAAATTTTATTAATTTCAATTACACTGCATAAATAATAACTATAAATATAAAATAGTAAATTTTCAATAGATTTTTTCTTATAGTTAGTTATAAAGGTTACCTCTATAGAAAATTCGAATATCCTTAGGCAAACTCACATATATCCGAAGTTCGTGGAATAGGATAAATGCATATGTATTGCTTTTTCGTTTCTATAGACCACAGAAATTGATAAAAAATGAAAATTAGAGAAAACATTACGCAGAATATTTTTCTTTTGAACTTGCAGCGGGATAAAATATTTTGAGATAAAAGAAGTTCAAATACATCGATTTAAAATCCATATTTTTATGCATAAGAATGTGTTTCTGAGTGGATTAAGTTTTATGCGTACTTCAGTATCACAGTTATCTTAAGTAAAGTATCTATGTCAAAAATCCTTGATCATATAACGATTTCAACGAATAATTTAGAATAGTATATTTTTTTGCATTTTCCGTTTAAAAAATTATGCACAGTATAATGCGTTTTGTTTAATAACGTGATCCTATATTTACTGTTGAGTGAGGTATTATTTGATTGGATTTTACAATTGTTATGTTTTGTCATGACTACAGTTTGCAAAAGACTAAAGAGATTTTTCTGGTTATACTCTGAATATACTAAATATTTATTCACTTCAAAATTCATTTAAAGTGAAATTTCGTAGCTGGGAACGGTTTATTGTTTTTTTTTGAGTGTATACAACAGCTTGTATATATACTTCTAAAAGTTTTTAATTTCCTGATTTAATTATTGTATTGCATGTATTTGAAATGCGTCATAAAATATAGTAAATATAGTTTTTACTTCGGAAAGAGTATCCAATGTTAAAATAATTACTTGAAATGTACCAACTAAAATCTAACTAGCCAGAAACTAAAGTCGTTATCGTGTCATATAAGCATGGTACAGCAATATTTAAGAATAAACATCCAAAAAACCGGCTCAGTGTTTGAAGGATGCAGTAATGAAGCATTTCCAAAACATATTTTTAGGGATTGAACAGTCAAAAACCCTGTTTTGTAAAACGGTACTTGATGTAATCTAAACATGCGTCTGTAATAACACATTTAATGTATAAAAATATCACGTTAAGCTTTGGATTTATTTTCAAAGAGATTACTTTTGCTGTTCTCTCATATAAAATTTGTTTCCTATGATCATTCGTTCTATACAACATAAACTTAGTTAATTCAAAAATCATTTAATAATGATATGCATTAGGAAACAGCAAATTAGTTTTAGGTTTCAGGAGAATACATGCCTGTAAAATACCGAGTTACGCAGATTTTTTACAATCATGAGTGCAATCCAACGTGATAACCATCTTAATATACAAAAGTGTTTCACACTTTGTGCTAGAACAAACTGATTACGAAAGTATACACACATATACAATTAAATAACAGAAATGTACTTTACAGATAAATAGGTATCAAGAATTATTTTTATTACAAGCAGGTATTTTGATTACATATAAAGACATTCCAGTAACACAACATTTAATATTATTAATGTACTAAAACACAGAAAACAAACATCTGTAAAGTTTCTCAGCATAACCATAGAACATGCATATACAAAAGATTTTGTTGTAGTAGAATATATTATTGAAGAAAGTTTTTAAATGCATTCAATTCAATTAAAAAATATATTTAGAATTAAAACAAGTATCACGACTTTAAGAAAGTATTTTAAATAGCGAATATAATTTAGAAACGTAATGTATTATTAATAATGCAAAGAAATATTGAAATTAAATATTTTCATCTTAGAAATAAGGGGGAAAAATATATATGTGTTATGAAAAATATATTTGTGTTAGGTATTAAAATTTCATTAATTTTTTTTTAATGGAAATAGCTGTATCTTTCTGAGTGCTATTTCAATTGATTTTTTAAAAACAATTATATTAGGATGACATTTGTTTTAAAATTTTTGGTAAATTTGGGTGAAAAAAAATCTATAAAGTTTAGAAAGCATGTAGAGTAAGCCAAAATTGAAGTTATAGAATAAAGCAAATTAGAAAGTAAAATAAAGGATGCTAGCAAAAATCACAATGCTCTTTTTTATTTATACGAGTGAGTGTTACAAATTCCACAAGATAAAATTATTTATTTAAAGAATTGCACTTCAATAACATTTATTTATAAAACTAGTTTTATAATTATGAATTTTTAAATAATAAATTATGAAAATGCTGAATTCAGATATCCTTACATCTTAATAAATAATTTGTTAAACCATCTATTATATTAGCATATCAGTTAATGATTTAAAAAAAAGCTTGAAAAACCTGCTTTCTTTTAAACAATATTGTCGTATTATATATATATATATATATAAGCATTATTTTAATCAATATCCTTTTTCTTTTGAAATTAAACCAAGTAAAATTACATGGAATTCAAATACTTTTCAATGAACATTGAAAAACATTTTATAATTTAAGCATTTCTATAGCACACTACTAAAATATTTCTCCTTGCTTTCACGCAGCTGTTCAAATGATAGGAGATTTGTGCAATAACCCTATATGCTTAACTTTGTTACCATTTTGCTATTGCTATAAAAGGCTATTATTAATCGTGTGAGATATTGAAAAAAATAATTTTTAACAAATACAGATACTAAATGGTTTCAACATAGGACTGCCAATCATCTCTTGATTTTCAGATATACTTTAAAATGTAGTACTATCTACAAGGCTGTGAAGAAGTTAAAGAGAATTGTTTTTATTAGCCAGAGGACTCAGAACGGTTGATAAGGTTGTTAGAATGTCATTACATTTGTGTTCAGCTTTAATGCTAAACCTTCTTACTTTTTCTAAATAACGAAATACATTTTTCTCTAATTTTTCGACTCTTTTAGTTTATTAAAATTGGAGCATTAGAAGACAATACAAAGAATTACTATGTGTATTTAGAAGCAATACTTTGTTTTGACTACTTTGCAAAATGATATTAGTACATAGAATTTTTTCTGAAAAAAGGGATTTAGTTCTTTAGTTAATTGAAAATTCTAAAAATTTTGTTAAAAATGTGAATATTTTTTTCATATAGAAAAATTTCATAAACTATTTTCTGTTATTAACAACCTATTCCTTTATGAGTTTATAAATATAAAATTATATAAATACAAAATACAAAAAGATTGTAGCAAACCATGTGAATTTTATACGTTGCAAAACATTATTAAAACACTAGACGGTTTAAAAAAAGTCAGATCTTCCTTTACAAACGTATATCTCTAAGAAGGAAGAGTTGGCTCTTTTATGTCAACAATCTTAGGCTGTAACTGCTGTTGATTTACTGACTTTTGATTTGCTTTAGTCTTGGTTACTTTGTTCCCGTTGTCTTTGTTTTTTCCATTGGAAGTTGAGTTAGTGGTGGTCGTCTTGTTAGCTGAAGGTACCCTATTGGGAGATCGAATGTTTCCAGCCGCCAGCACTTTCGCCTTAGCAGTTTTTGTGAGGGTTTCTCTTACGTCGCTGGGTATAGCCTCGGCCGGAATGTACTTGGTTGCGCAGTAATAGTCTAGAAGAGATTGACATATGCTCTCACCTAAGCGAAGGTCTGCGAGAAGTAAAGGAATTTAAAACAGTATTTTGCATTAATGCCGGTACAGAAAGAAATGCCACGAGTAAAAATGCAGACGTAATTGCCTCTTGTTTGGTAGCCTTTGGTTATAGAGTTTAAAAAAAAATGGCGATTTTCATGTAATGTCCCATTATTGTTTTGAAGGTCAATAGAAAATAGACTAGTAATTTTTACCGATTACAGCTTGGTGTTTCTTTTACTAGCCTTAAAGATTGATTTTCTTTAGTCTGTTTCAATGCAAAATATTCAAAAGTTTGACATTTATTTTGCTGTAGAGGAGACCCGGGCATATTTTCTATAGGGAGACGTTTGCCAACTGGTTTTATGCTTGAAATAAGCCCCTAGATGACTTAAGTGCACAAACCAGCTGAAGTAGGTACACACCCCAGATCATGTGCAAAAGTTTCAGTTCAGCAGCTGCTATCAAATTGTCGGAAGACATTATTTTCTGCCTTTTTATCATAGTGAGTAAACTTCTAACATCTTTATTCAAACTTAAAATAAACGTACTAGTACTAAACTCTTAATGTTTTGATATTGGTTGTACTAAAAAGGGTTTTCTTTTTTTACGTAAATATGAGTTCGTTTTGCAAATAAGTTACACCGCAGCTCATCGAGGTAGTGTCCAAAGTTCCAAAGTTTGCGACGCATCAGGTTTTCCAACATCTCGTTCGAAAATGTGCTTTGGTCTGAATCAGCTGATCTTATTGTATCAAAAATGTTCTTATTCTGTAAAAAACAGGCTAAATAACTATTATTGACACACGCTTCTTGAAAAGCAACTGAAAATAGAAAACGATTTACTTAAAAATAGGAAACTGCAATAGGAATTAGATATAAGGGGCGAGACAAAACAACAGGCAGTCTCGTCCAGGAAGCTGTTCGGACTTTCGTCTTCACATATGTAAAAGGCACCAAAACAGCAAATCCTAATAAAGAATTCTATCTCTGTACATTTTTGGTAGGCTGCGAAAAGTGCTCCCCGTACAGGACACTTTTTTCAGCTTAAGATGAGCAGACTTAACCACTACTGTCAGAAAATATATTTACTTTTTTGATCCGGTGTGTACCAATCTCCCCTAAATAAGAGGCACTCTGTTATTGTACATAGTAAAGTTTGTTTGAGAAAGTTATCCCCATTTTAAAGCAGAATCCAAATTTTAGAAGTTTAATCAGAACCTCATATTTTAATTCAGATTTTAAATCGACATGAAGAAAATGACCCATATAGTAAGAACAATAATTAATTTTTTAATATTATAAACCTGTTGTGACAAAATGAAAAAAAAACTTACACGTTCCTCAAACTGACTAAATATCAGACGAAAGAGATCCAGTCAAAGTCAACCAGTCACAACTGGTTAACCGGCTGGATAGCTTATTTTGCTACTTTTATTACTACTACCAAAATAGATATTTTAGTAAATTGAAAAATCTATGAACTGATATAAACGATTTTCAAATAATGACTAGTTTAGTCTAAAGTTTACCAGTCATCATGAGAATAAGTTTGAATCAAAGGTTAACCACTAAATATAAATAAATAATGGGAAAATAAATATACATTACACACACACACACACACACACACACACATGCATATTTATACACGGGGCCATAATTAAAGCAGAGATTTTTACAGATCGATTGTGAAAATACTGCTACCAAATTTTCAGTAAATACTATTTACACCATGGGTTTTTACTTAAAAAGGAAAAACATAATTCCAATTTTCGCCATCGGGAGACAAAATGGTTCTGTAAGATCTCTTTTTGGAGTAAAATACTTCATTATGTATAGTCATAATTACTATTATATCGTTTGTTCTGCCTATAAAAAACAATTTAAAATTATTTTCAGATGAAGGATTATTTTGTCCTCGGGATGAGGGTAAAATATCCTTTAGACATTTTCTAAAAATTCTATTTTTTGCATTGCTCATTGTGCTTTTAAAATATTATCAAAATATGATTGATGCAAAACATAGTATAAAATATGCTAGCAAGGGCCAAAGTTTTATTTAAACATTTATTTTATTTTATACAAGTTTAAATCTTAAGGGGATCATTTTGGGATACCTTCCCTTATATTAAATGGAGTGAGAAGAACGTTTATAGCGTTTTGAGTAATTTTAAAATCACCCACAAAGCAATCCCGCACTGTTTTTCAATTCGCGGGATTTCGGGATTGAGACTTATTGATCCCGCGGGATTCCACAATCCAGCGTGATTGGCATTTCATTCAGCTAGGAATTCATTTCAACAAAGAAAAGTAGGAAAAGTAAGACTCTAAGCACCATGAAATTTAATTTTACTAGTAATAATTGATGATATTTGTGGGTGATAATTAATACAATAACTTAAAATATGAAAATTATGAAAAATAGAGTTATGATATTATTTTATAATTAAAAAAAATGAAATTATACTTAAGAAATATGAAAATTATAGTTATGGTATTCAAAATAATATATTTAGTTTAGTTGCTACAAAAATTAAAAAAGGCAATGTGGATGTGTAAAGAGTCACTCGTCTTCCTAGTTTTGATCTAATTTGAGAAAAGTAGTTAAAAGCGTGAATTAAAAAACGGAAAACCTAAAATGAAAACTTTTTGTAATTGATTCGTGATTGTTCTCTAAGAGAAAAATTAGTATGGAATATTTCATTTCATTGGAAAGTTAGCGAAAAAATTTATATAACATTTGATCCAGACAACCATTGGGGAATAATTGGAAAAATCAAAACTTTGTAATTATTGATTCATGCGTTGTGAGATAAGATACATACATATGCAACAATTTTTGGTCAATTTACGATTTGGTAGGTGGCGTAAAATTGTAATAAAACTAATTTATTTCTCAGTCACAAGTCAGAACAGAAGTCTGACATCTCAGTCAGAAAGTTTCACCTTCAGGGAACCCCCCCCCCCTCTGGAATTTTGTATGCCGTTCTTTGCAATTATGTTATTTCCTATATGATAACCATATGTTGAAGTAATGTGTACCCCTCTCTTTCCTGGAAAAATATTCTGCTGGCGCGGATGCCCCCAAGTTTCAGTAAAATACCTGTCCAGAATTCTAGAGAAGCCATGGCCTATAAATGTTACAGGTATATTTAAGTAATACATTTTCAATATCTAAGTAGGTAAAACTCCAAAAAGTTCTGTAACATTTATAGCGTATTTTCTTGTAATGCATTACCAAAGTAAAACTAGCAGTACGAAACCGAAACTTGATAAAGTTGCTCGACAGAAAGTAGAATCTTAGAAGACCGTCCAATGGTCCAACCACATTTTGTCTAGTCTTTTCTTTATATAGCGTTTAATGCGTATGCATCAGTTGGACTTTGAATTAAACTATCGTAATAGAGAGAATTACCGTGGTGGAAGGGATAGTATTACCATCATTGTAGTGAGAATTATCGTGGTGGAAGGGATAGTATTACTATCATTGAAGTGAGAATTATCGTTGTAAAGGATATCGTTATACAGAGCTGTTTTACATTAATCTAAAGGAAATTAAGACACGACTGTATGAAAAAATATCGTAATAGAGAGAGTTTTAGTTATAGAGGATATAGCTGTAGCGAGATTACTGTAGTCATTTATATAAACACAAGTGATGCATGAAAAATTATTACAAAATAAGCAATTTTAATAAATAATTCCTAAGCATTTTCACATATATTTGGACCAATAAAAAAAAAGAAAAATGGAAATCCAATGATCAATTAAAATTTCGCAGGGAAAGGCTTTCACATTAATAAAATAAAGCTTTAGCCAAGTGAAGCTTCGATAAACAGCCTTTGACAGAACGACACGGGTGCATTTGAAGTGTACTTATCATTTTCTCTATCACAAACCCAACACTTTAATCAATTAGAAATACATACAAAATAATGGCAGCATGCGATCTAATGCTGACACACTCCATGAAAGGAAACTCCTTTCAGGTACTACTGACTCGAAAGTTTTCTCTGGAACCGTAATCAAGAGCTTTTAAATCGATATCCCTCCTCTTTAGCTTAATCATTTTCAAAAGGATACAGTCTTCCTCGTTGTAGACGTTGACAGTTGTAGCATTTCCTTTCTGCACCTCGTATCCATGGAAACTAACTTCCAGAGTGTAACAGTTCACCTTGTCATTCAGGAAAGCGGACAGAAATCTGGAATAACATGAAAGATTCATTGAGAAGATGCTTAATTGAACAGAAGTTGTCAGCCTCCAGTTATGTGAATGGAGATATATCGATATGTCTGCGAAATTATCATTTTGCGATTGGCAACAGAAATGGTTTTGACGTTCTGCCTTATTTGCGCCCAATTTCACCTTTTGAATGCTGTGTTTTGTATTTTTTTTTTTTTTTTAATAATTTTTCCGATGACAATTTGGATCTTACAGTTTGCAAATGAAAAGCTCAAATCGATATTGATAAAAATTCTGTGAATTATGAATGTTCTTTCAGAGAATCAAAATAAAAAGAAGAGTAAGAATATCATAAAATTATATTTTAGCATAATTTTATAGTATAGCAAATTTAAAAAAAAGTAAAATGATATTAATGTTTTTTTCCTAACTTCTAAAACGGTAATAGTTTTGTTCGACAAAATTGCATTATAGCATCTCACAAAATAAGAATGTAATGAACAAAAATCTAAAATGCAACAACAAAAAAAATCACGAGAATTTCAAGTGCAAAATTTGTAGCTGTTTCACAGGTACTTACAAAATAAATTTTCGTCAATTTACACCTAAGGAAGCTAATTTAATAATATTCTTTCATAATCATCATTTTTTGTTATTTGCTTTGTAGAAATATGCTAAGCACAAATTCAAAGACCAATACGGTTAAGCAGAGCTTTGATCAGAACAGGAATCCTCACCTTTGAAACTTTGCAATGAGAGTACTCAAATTTGGGTTCAAAGGAAATTGTTCAATTTCGTAATAACATCTTCCCTACACCGCATAAATCCACTGTAGAATGAAATTCTCATTACTTGTTATCTTGTCTCAGTGAATTAAATCCTCCTTTCTTCCAGTACATCATACTACCATGTACCAAATTTTCAGGGGAAAAATTACATATTCATTTTTTAAACATATTTTTGAGTACTTATTCGTCAGTGTAAGAAATTTGACTTTTACACACTTGTAGTTCCTCATTCCAAACAATATCGATATTAGAAACAAAATATGTTACATATAATTAATTGGGATCGGAATCTACTTCCTTTTTTGTTACTTGAAATATAATTTTTTTAAAAAATGTGTCAAATAACAAAATCCTTTTCAGAGAAGTTTTTAAGCATAAAAATACTTGGGGAAATCGATAGCGACGGTTCCGCTTTGAAGCATAATCAAGTAAATTGAAAGTGTAATGCAAGGCACTTGCCTTTGATGCTGTAATTGCTTTCATTTTTTATAATCGGCTGAATGAATTTGCAAATTGCTTTACATTATGGCGATAAAGGTAAATTCCCACGCAAATAGTGAATTATCAGAGATCATTAAAATTTTTAATGACAGTTTTTGAATCTATACTTCTACAGGACTTTTTAAAATTTTTATGCAACAAAGATAAAATGGAGGGCAATACATTTTTTGGTAAATTATTTCTCAAGAGCAGAGAACGTCTCACATACATTCTGCATTTTTTTTGCTTATTTTACGGTCGCATGTAACATATAGACTGACACATTAACGAATTTCCATACAAAATACCATAACCGAAATTTATTTTACTACTCTGGCTATGTTCTAACACATCCCAACAGAACCAGAAGGCAGCACTAACTTGAACAGAGTTTGTTATGAATTAAAATTTTTGTCCTAATTGTGACATCCCTACAAGAAATTTTGCTCGGGCCATCATTGGCTGGCTACGTGGCCGGTGGTAGCCCGAGCAAAATTGCTAGTAGGGATATCATTCGTTACTCACATTACGAAGAAAACAATCAATCAAATGTATAATGTTCAATGAATACACATTACACATTTTTACTCCTAAAAAAATGTGTCAGTACATACATTTAAATAGTTATGTAGTGTTAACGTACACTTCATTAAATATATAATACTCAAGGGAGATTAGTATGTGGGAAGCAAGGATACTGATAAAATAGTCTGATGTTTTTCTGAAAACCTTTACAGATATATTAATGCAAATTTAACACACTTCCTTTTTATATGATTTTATAACATATGAGTGCTTATAAAATGTTATTTGTAATTCATTATTACTGTAACAAGTAAAATGAATTTTTTGGAAGATTATAAATCAAATATTATTTGAGGCATTCGAGATAAAGTATATTCCAAAGTAAAATGTGAATGTCAAAGTTCCCTTGAGAATAGTTGATGCAAAACAGTAAAAATGTTTTTAAATAAATAAACCAGTAAAAAAACTGTGTTTCTCTTTCCTTTTTTAAAATGAATACACAAGAAAAAATAATACTTTAAACAACTTTTCTCTTACGTGTGGGATTATTCTGAGCACGGCACCTCCCACTGATGCTTTAATGCACCCATGAATATGCTGTAATTACTGTTATTCTTAAATAAATAATATTATCTTTGTAAAGTAAATAACATTTACAAAAGGTTTAATCATCATTGTTTTAGTTGAATATTTTATGTTTTTTTATGTTTTTTTAAAATTCACTTTATCAGAATGTTTTTCTCGAAATAAACATTTTTAATGGGAGATATGTTTGATTTAGAACAAACAAATTTTTGAATTGCATCTTGTTTTGATAGTTATTAATTATATAGATAGTAATTAAAAGAAGACAGTAATTAAATCGTTAAGAGATTTTTTATTGTTATAAAATACAAATAGGTGAGCCACTATGCTAGGAAATAATAAATAATAATCAGGATATTCTCAGAACTTTACTACTTATATAATCAAAGATCAAAATGATACGTCGGTGGTCATTTAGGGCGTAGTCGTAACAGTTTCAGAAATTTACGGGGATGGTAAAAAAGAGGTAAAAATCATTAGAAGATTGAATAGTTATATTTCTAGTAATTTTACTTACCATACTACAATTTTACTTTACCATATATCTGCAGAATTCGTAGCACACTTCTTTGAATAAAGGTGAACCAAAATATATTTATTTGGCGTTGTAAACTAATATTATGTACAATATTTATAGTTTGCGGTAAAATAATTCAGCAATTAATCTTGCATAGTAGCTAGCCACAGGTATTGCGGATTCTGAGTTTTTTACATTATAGAAAGGGTTAAAGTCTATGGAATGGTTAGCCAATATTTTAATTAAAATCGATTGGCTTATTGACGTCCAATGTGTTACAGAATTTAAAAATCTTGAAAAAATACGTGCTAAATTAGCATTTAAATAAAGAGCCTTTATATCATTGCAGAAAGGCTTTTGTGCCATTTCAAAACAAAGGAAACAATGAATAATGTTATTTATTGTACAAGACAGATATAACAAGTCATATAAAATCTATTGTGCTGCATCATTTAAACAGATCATTTTTTAATGCTATAAAAAAGATGAATTTTTAATATTAAACTCAATTAGCTGCGCAAATTACTAATTATTTCAGTTCCTCTAACATAATGTCATAAGACGTCCTAAAAAGATCATACACACACAGAAAAGATATCGCCTCCACCGTCGCAATGCTTCAGCTGAGTATTCAATAAAATTTCGCAACCGACCTAAAAGCTTCTCAGTTTTTCCAGTGCACGGTCCCAATCCAACTCCCAAGACAATTACTATGATGAGTCCGTGGTATTTGCTGTTGCCGGCCAAGTTCTATCCTCCCGCAAATATTAGAATAGGAGTCTAAAATATTCCAAAAGGATTCATTCCCAACCCTCTCTACTTAAGATTCCGCCCGATGTTCGAAATTCGATTGTTCTCACCCTTCGCGCTGTTCACTTTTACGGGGAAAGCGACACCCCCCCTCCTCTCCCGTTGTCCCTCCATCCACTGCAGCGTCAAACATTCGGAAAATTCGAAGAATTCAGATTGTGAGCTACGTTCTGTATATTACGTGGTTTGCTGGAGTTTTGATTTAAAGTTACTTCACACAATGAGTGACACTCGGGGACTCTGCTTAAATTGGGTTTGTTCCATGAGGCAAAAATGAAGTGGTATACCGAGTGTCTAGTGGAATTTTAAGTATCCGGTCTTATAAGAGTTAATTAATGGTGCAGGAAACCCTTTCTTATGATACACAAGTTGAGGTAAGTGGTAAACCATATATTAGGTATATATTTTATTTCTACGAGACGAAAAAATGTTTATCCAGCATTGGCTCAGAATTGAATCATTGGACGGATAACTATAGAAAAAGACTTGAAGAACTCAATGTACATAGAGTGGATTTTCAATGAAGTTCTGAAAACAATGCAAAAAATTCCTTATTACAATTTTTATAGGAATCTTCGTTACTTTGCACAAACTTAATCTGAATAAGTACGAACAATCTGAGATTTGTTAAACAAAAGAACCTATAAATCGATGTTACTAAAAAGGAATTCACGTTAAAGCAACACTCGGTGCAGTTATATTTATATAAAAATGATCTCCAAGGAATAAAGAAAATTTTCAACAGAAAGTGAGCTGTTAGACTTTGATATCAGAAATTATTCATGTATAATCTTAATAAATCTTTCCTGTACACAAATTTTAAACGAATGAAATAATCTGCTTTGTTTAAACAAGACGGCAGAAAAATTCCTTCATCTTCAATGCAACACGCGAAACGTGTGCAGACCCATTCTAGCGAGTTCTAGCTTTTACATTAAAGATAAATAAAAGAAAGGTATGTTTCTAATCTAACATTTTAATATACCGAGAGAGATTTTCAGCTTTATAACCTTAAACAAACTGTCAGAAACAAGCAAAAATTTCTCTGGCGAATCTTCCGCTCCGATGAATTTTTGTACATCTCGCAGAGAGTTAACTTCGCATTATTTACCGAAACAGAATGCAAATCTTCCGTGAAATCATGACATTTCCAAGACAATCATTTCTTATAATTTCTTAATGCTGTTTCGAAGCGTACAAAAATACCGAACTTTTATTTCCACTTTACGTTAGGATTTTTGCTGCTGTTTGTTATTTCCTCGAAGAACAAAGATATATATCGAGAATTCAAAACTGACATCGTGTAGCAGCGTCTTTTTCAGGGAAAAGGGAGAGGAGGAATTTGATGAAGCATGGAAATGATAGATGGATGGAATATTTCAAGTTTCTAATGTTTCCTGTCACAAAGGCATCTTCCCTTCTGTATCTTCTACCCATTCTTTTTCGAGATACTCCTCTGGAGTGTACTCGTTTTCCTTATCATAAGTCCATGGCTGCATTTGGAAGGAAGTATTTTTTTTCCGCTTTTGTTTAATGTTTGTTAAAAATATACTGCTCTCTGTTCTAGGAAGACATTTGGGGCTATTCCAAGCTGAAATATCTCTTCAATGTAGAAATCTCTTACTTCTTGGGAAATCGAGAACAAAATCTTGCTATAGAAATAGAAACTATATCGACAACATGAACTCATGTATTTAGGCAAACCCGTTCATATTGATTAAACATTTGGCTAATTTCTT
Source organism: Cheiracanthium punctorium (assembly GCA_038373885.1). Taxonomy (NCBI): domain Eukaryota; kingdom Metazoa; phylum Arthropoda; class Arachnida; order Araneae; family Cheiracanthiidae; genus Cheiracanthium; species Cheiracanthium punctorium. The sequence goes on from JAWZYV010011764.1 coordinate 294,815, forward strand.
AACGACACAACTTTCCGTTTCACTTTCACTTCAATCGAAATTATAAAATAACTGCAACTTTACAAAAAATAAGGAATATTGCCGTATCTTTAAGAATGAAAAGAAAATTTTGATTTTATAAAGAAAATTTAGAATCGGTGTATTATCTGCATTTTAAAGCACTATGGAACACAAAGAATATCAGCAAAATGTACTGTATTAGTTTTAACCCTGGAAAATTAATTTTGTAATCAATTAAGTGATCTGGGACTGAATATATGTAATTAAAATATATGGATAAAACAATGAAGCACCAAAAGTCTTGGGATATCCTTTAAAATCGAGTGAGACCTCCTTTTGTTTTTAGAAGTGCGACAACTCGGTGTGATATTGCCTTAATTAGTCGTCCTAAAGAAATATTCAGGTATGCTATCTCTACAGTTGGACATAATTGCGGAAGCGTTACCGGTGCAGGAATTGACCTTTCAATTCTGTCCGATAAATGTTCGGTGAGATTTCTGGCTATCTTGCAGACCAAATCGATAACGGAAATCGTCCAAAATGTTCTTCCAACTAATGGTGAACGATTCTGGCCAGGTGACATGGCGCATAATCATTTTGGATAATTTTTCTGAAACTTTAAAAAATGAAGTCCAATATTTTTTGAAAAATTGTCTTTAAATAGTTGAATATAACCATTTCAGGTGAATGGTGAGTCTCCAGTTTGAAAAGAGGGTCCAGTCCATGTCATTTAAAAATCACCCACACCAGCTTTCACGGTGAATTCATGTCAACTACAAGGTCTCGGGAGACTTGCACTATCGTTATTGCATAGCATATACAAAAATATATGTTCTCTGTTTAATGCCAATGCATTAAAACATTTTGACATCATGTGGAAATTTTTTGTAGATTCAAATTTAATGTTTATAAAAAATAGTAATGTATTTAGAAGTATTGGTTGAAATATGGACTTTATAATTTTGAAGCTGCTTCTCATTAATGCATGCAAATATCAAAATATTCTTAAATAAAAGAAATAAATAAGAAACCTAGAACATTTCTTCGATCCAAAATTTCCATAAAATATTTGATATCGTAAGGAAATCAACAGTGGGAAGACTAATAAAAGATAAAATTCTCTGTTTTTACCTGCTTGATGTATATATTCACTCATCATGATATGGAGATACTGTATTTTTATTTGTCAGCTACCAATAAAACATAATTCAACATATTTTATTAAAGTATGTGCTTAAATGTCTTTTATGAAATGTTATATGATGTTATTAAATGTTATGTCATTTTGAACATGTTTTGGATACATTTTGACTTTTTAGAACTAGTCTGGATATACAGGGTGCTTATAAAATAAGTATCTCTATTTAAAGCTGTCTGCAGTTTGAAGGAATAATCCGAATGAAACCAAAATCGTCACACTTACTAATCAAAAATGGGGAAGAAAAATGGAATAATAATAAAAAATAGTTACAATAATCGCCGACAAGTGGCGCTTTTGAACGTATAATGTGCAATACAATAACAAAAAATGAAAACATAAAACCGGGTGGCATACGTAATTCACTGAAAAATGTTGCAGATAATGTGAAATTCACAATTGCAGTGGCAATTTCTTCTTGTATGGGGAGAGGTACTGATTTATTAAGCAAAAACAGAGGTATTTAAAATGATATAATTAAAACTTTGTAAAATAACACACATTAAAGGTACTTATCTAATCTGGACATGTTTTCGCTAATCATCTGAAGTCAACACACAGCATTCTAAAAAGTTTTTCATACCTCACCAGCAACACAGTAATCTCGACACAGATTACTGTGTGTGGGCTTTAACTGATAAAAAATGAATTTTTTTGGCCGAAACACGTGTCCAGATTGATAAATACCTTTTATATGCGTTATTTTAGAAAGTGTTAATTATTTCATAAGGTAACAAGAGTTCTCACGGGTCCACTCTGCACATATTCCCCGCGTGATTGAGATTAGATGTAGGTACAAAAAACGATCACAGCAATGAAATGCTGGTAGATGTAATGGTGGTGTCATAATACTCCGAAATTTGTGATAGAAAAGATGGAGACGTTGACAGACACGTAATCAGCTGTTTCAGCGCAAAGCGTAATACGATTTTTGTGGTTAAGAAAACCTCTCCGTCAAAAATTCATCATCACCTAGCGGAACTGTTATCTGACTGCATGATACCGCCCGAATCATAAACAATCTCGGTTGCATCTGGTTAGCTACAGCATTGCCGATGGAGCATACTGGAAAACCCTTCCTACAGCCCGGATCATGCAGCTAGTGATTTCCATCTACTATAAGGCCATTGAAGATGCACCTGGCAGTGTATGTGTGATTGTGTATTTTAAGCGAAAAAAACAAAAACAAAACCGTATATCTCCGTATAGGGTAGAATGGTCGATCTGTAGTATATGCATTCAATCGTTCTACCTTGCTCTTCTGTTCACCTCGCTCCTTTATATACATTAATATACAGTTGACTCCGGTTAATCGGACCACATCGGGACGAGACCGTTTTGGTCGCATTAACCGGTTGGTCCGATTAAACGAACATTCCCCAAAATTACAGAAAATATGCTATTTATTATATAGCAGCACATTGAAATCTTTATTGTGCGACACGCATGTCTGAGGAGAACACAAACCAGAATTACAATTGCCCACAAACTTTATTCATTCACTTTATTCAAAAATTCACAAATAATTTCTTAAACAATCTACACAGTATTATACATAAGCATACACAAGCATAGTAAAAAATGGTCTTAACACATTTAATCAACGTTTGAAGAACTTATCTAGTGTCGTTTGACGCATTCTCTCGACTGATTTCATTTCCACAAAATCTCCACAGACGTCAAACGCAGCGGACTGCCTTTTCATTTCCTTCCTGTAAAAAATAGTGGCGTAAAGTTTCAGTGTTTTTCCTTGCATCTTGTGTTGTCATTTGCGCCAACACATTAGAGATATCACCATCACTTTCGTGATCTTTCGATGCTGCCAAGCATTTATCTGAAATTCGAGCAACAACTGCAGAATCGTAATCTTCATGTTCATCGAAGCGTTGTAGCTCGTTGTCGATGGATAAAAATTCGTCATAATTTTCGACATGTTGAAGTTGATCTATTCTAACACCATTTTCTCTTTCAATGAGCACGGCCACATACCTCTCCAAAACCAAATGCTTAAAGCCACAATGTGAAAAACAGTTCTCAATTGTCTCATTACTCAGTGCTCTCCAGCTATCGGCACAAATATGATTGCTTGCAAAATTGTGACTTTTGCGCTAACTTCTACAGCTGCTGAAGATGTGGTCAGCAAACTTTCTTCAATTGATTTAAGGACGTAATTCACCAACCTTGCACGATAAAAGGTCTTTAAATTTTTTACTATACCCAGCCCATGTCCATTTGCTGCACTGAAGCTGTGGTCCATTGACTGCACTAAAGCTGCACTAAGCGGGTGGAGATCCTCTCCACGCGCTTAATGTTGCCATTTTACGGTGGCTTGCCAGCGTGTGATTAAATTCGACTCTTTTGGCTTTATTTTTCTCTATTTCATTTATTTTAATCAACTGAGATCAGTGTTCGGCTGCCAGTCTCAGAGTTTTCCGAGGGTTTACATCCGCTCCACGCTCGCGCGTGGACGACTTATGACTACTTTTTCGCTATCGTGATCTATGGTCCGATTAAGCGGAATTTTGGTCCAAATAAGCGAAGAATATTATGCTTATGAAATAGGATTTGTATCGGTTCTTTAGGATTTGGTCCAATTAAGCAGCTGGTCCAATTAATCGGAATGTACTATACATGTTAAAAGAAAAAGTGCTTTTTAGTGCATGTTGATAAAACTCTGCAACACACTAGCGCAGCCTCATAGGAGTTATACGGTGTGGTACACCTCCACCAGCATCCATGAAGAAGTTTTCGGTTTGGAAATGAAGGGATTAGTTTCTAAAATCTCATAGTTCTGTGAGTAGTGTAACCTCTAGGAAAAAATAATTATCTTTGTTTAAGGGGACAGCCTACTTTTAAGAATGGGAATATGTAAAAATTTTAGATCAACTTTCATAATTTAAAAAAAAAAGTAATGAATGCATGCAGAAACATAACTTTTTTTCAGTTAACTACTATGACATTACTCTATTGATTAAAAATATTATTTTAGTTTATTATAAAGGTGATAAATTTAAAAAAAATTATTTTACCACACAATATTGGAAAAAAAAATTCAAGGGTACTTTCCCACTGCGCGCAAGATATCTCAATTAGAATTCCTTTGAACCTCATAATTTTTTTCTAAATTAAACAAAACATTCAAATTAACAATCTAAACTAAAATGGTTTAATTATTTTCATAATTTAAATTTTAAAAAATCATTTAATCTGAAAATTTAAATTACCATAAAAATTTTGATAGTTTTACAATCATAACTTTTTTTCTATGAAACACAATCATTTCATTTTAGTTCATTTTGTTCATTATATTAGAATAAATGCCTGAGAAAAATTTCAAGTTGATATCTTAAATAGTTTTTAAAATATCATGCGCGCAAACTTGAAAAACAGTGTTTTGAGAAAACGCCAATTAAAGTTCAAATTGTTGTTTTGGAACATAAATTTTAATTTTTAAAAGTTAAAAACATTTTCTAATGAAACATTTACTATTTAAGAATAATTTTACGGAGTACTTAATATGATTAACCCAAAATATGTTTTAATATGGCTTAAGAAACATCAGTCTAAAGAAAAGCTCGACAATTGTAAATATGAAAATATATGTACATACCTTAACAAAAGATACATTTTTAGGATATAAAGGCATTAATATTGGTAAAGTACATGTTTTGAAGTTATTTTAATAATTATATCCATATATATATATATTTATTTTTACTTTGCAACATAAAAATTTGATTTTATTTCACTTTATGAAATTTCGATTTAAAATTTTCCGCTTTCATGCACAATGCCTTCGTTTTCTTTTATTGCCTCAAACTGAGAACTGATGAGCATTTTTCTGGCTCTTCGAGTTTCTAAATTAAATTCTGTACATTTCTATTCTGCCTCTTTTATGCTTTGAGTGTCAACCTTAGTTGCAGCTTCTACAGCATGCTGCCCAACTTGCGTTTACATTTTCCTTTTTATCTCAACAAATAAATGTCATACAGAAAAATGGTTGGTACCAATCTTTTTAGAATAAAGTAAGCTATTTAATGAGATAAAAATCTCAAAATCGATTTTTTGGGCATTTTAAAAGTAGGCTGTCCCCTTAAACGAATTTATGTGAATATCTAATGGCAACAACAACAAAAAGATATATGATTAGTTTTAGAACAACAATGGTTACAAAAAAATGTGATATGTTAACGAAATAAATACTTTATTGATGAATTATATAGTTGAAATTTATTTTTAAAGCTAATTAATATCTTTTGATGTAGTAACCGCTACATTTCTTTTGGTGACCCCGAGTTTGTAAGGATATGGCAAATACCGAGGACTCAGAAAACCTGTCGAATAGTGCTAATTCTTCGGAAACTATGAAGGTTAGTGTGAAAATCCCACCTTTCTGGGTAGACAAACCAGAAATTTGGTTTTATCAGATTGAAGCTCAGTTTAAAATTAATTTCATAATTAATGAAGATACTAAGTTTAATTACATTGTGTTACAAATGGAACCTAAGTATATAGGCACTGTTTGGGACATAATAACTGATGAAGCTGAAAATAAATATTCATTGGTGAAAGAGCGTTTATTAAATGCATTCAAAGAAAGTGAAAACAAAAGAATCAAACGCCTTTTCACGGAAATTGAAATTGTCGACATGAAACCAAGCCATTTATTGCAAAAAATGAAATCCTTGGCGACCAATGATGTTTCTGACATAATATTGAAAACGTTGTGGATGGAAAAATTACCGCATCATATTAAACATATATTAGTGGTTAGTGATGAAGGGATTGATAAACTGGTGATAATGGCCGATAAGATTTTTGACATACATTCCCAAACTGAAATATATGAGGCTAATTCAACCAAAGTTAAGAGTTCGAGCGCATCGCCAAATACTATTTCACAATTACTAGGAAAGATATCTTCGTTGGAACAGCGAATTGAAGAGCTCCATTTCCATCATCAGTCAAATGAGAGAAGTCGTAGTAAAAATAGAAATTACAGATCATTGTATGGAGGCAGAAGCAGAAGTCGGAGGCGTTACAACCAGGACGGTAAACTGTGTTATTACCACTTTACTTTCGGATCAAGATGCCTTCCGGAAAAATGCAAACTGCCATGCAGCTGGAAAAACCAGCAAAACTTGATGGTGCAGCAGAATCAGAAGTAGCGGTCGGTTCTGCTGCTGAAGATTTAAAGAACTGCCGTGAATTCAATTATAGACTTTTCATTATGGACAAGAAAACCGGGATAAAAATTTTAGTTGATAGTGGTGCAGATGTAAGTTTAATTCCGGCTACATGTAATGACAAGGTAAATGGTGATTTTAAACTTTATGCTGCAAATGGTACTGAAATCCCGTGCTTTGGGCACAAGATTTTAACACTTGATTTGGGGCTTCGTCGCGATTTTCAGTGGCCGTTTATTATAGCCAAAGTCAATAAAGGCATTTTAGGTGCTGATTTTCTTAACCGGTATAATTTATTGATTGATATTAAAAACAAAAAATTAATTGATGGTGTAACTAAACTGAGCGTTATTGGTGAAATTACATCATCAGCCGATGAATCAACTGTAAGCACCTTAAACAAAAATAATAATTTTTCTGATATTTTGGCACAATTTCCAGAAATAACAAAACCTGATTTACTAATTTCTAAAACAAAACACGATGTTGAGCATTATATAACTACTAATGGAAAACCAATTTATTCTAAAGCAAGACAATTAGATCCTAAAAGATTAGAAATAGCCAAACAAGAATTCGCTTTCATGCTTGAAAAGGATATTATAAGACCATCAAAATCACCATGGGCAAGCCCACTTCATTTAGTTGCAAAAAAAGACGGCACTCTGAGGCCATGCGGAGATCATCGCGGCTTGAATGATATTACAGTACCAGATCGCTACCCTTTACCCAGAATTGAAGACTTCCACCTTAATTTGAAAGGCAAAAATATATTTTCCAAACTTGATTTGCTTAAAGCGTATTACCAAATTCCAATAGCAGAAGACGATAAACAGAAAACGGCCATAATAACACCATTTGGACTCTTTGAATTCAACGTAATGATGTTTTGGATTGAGAAACGTTCCCTCCACTTTTCAAAGATTCATTAATGAAGTTTTTTTTGGACTGGATTTTATTTTCCCATATTTGGATGATATCTTAATAGCATCGGGAACTGAGGAACAGCACAAGAAGCACCTTACGGAAGTATTTACTAGAATTCAACACTATGGTCTACGTATCAAGCTATCGAAATCAGTAATGGGAGTTCAGAAATTAGAATTTTTGGGTTATTTGATAACACCAAACGGCTCAAAACCTCTTCCAGAAAAAGTACAAGCCATAACAAATTTTAAACTTCCTGAAACTATTTACGAGCTTCGTAAATTTTTAGGAATGATTAACTTTTATAGACGATACTTAAAGGATGCGGCTAAAATTCAAGCCCCCTTAAATGAATACTTAAAAGGTTCAACAAAGGAAGATCGGAGGAATATTCCTTGGACAGAAGAAGCAAAAAAATCCTTTGAAAAATGCAAAGAAGATTTAGCAATGCTGCTTTATTAACCTTTCCTAATCCAGATCTGCCATTAGCTTTATGTACAAATGCCTCTAATTTCGCAATTGGATCTGTTCTACAGCAATATGAAGACGGAGACTGGAAACCAATAGCATTTTATTCCAAAAAGTTAAATGACACTCAAAAAGCTTATAGCACATATGATCGGGAACTTTTAAGTATATATCTTTCAATCAAACAGTTTAAACACATGCTAGAAGGACGAGAATTCACGATATTCACAGATCACAAGCCCCATTACATTTGCATTTAAACAGAAAAATGATAAAGCATCACCAAGACAATTAAGACATCTGCAATATATTTCTCAGTTTTCAACAAATATAAAATACATAACCGGGAAAGATAATATTGTGGCAGACTCTATGTCTAGAATTGAATCAGTTTCGGAGATCGATTATGACAAAATAGCAGATGAACAAATCAATAGTGAAGAATTACAAGAATTACTAAATAGTAGCAAAAATTTAAATTTTAAACAATATCCATTGCCCTCTGGAAAAATAATTTGGTGTGATGTATCAACTTCAAATATTCGACTGTTCATACCACAAGCATTTCGAATGAATGTTTTCCATAAAATACATGACTTGAATCATCCTGGCATCAAATCATCGATGAAACAAGTTGCATCAAGATTCATTTGGAAGAATGTTAAAAAAGATGTTAAAGAATGGGCTAAAACATGCATTGCTTGCCAGAAAAATAAAATTGTTAGGCACACACATTCTAAATTCTCCTCATTTGAAGAACCTGATGAAAGGTTTAGCATAATTCATATAGATATAATTGGCCCCTATCCACCATCGAATGGGAATAAGTATTGCTTAACTTGCATTGATCGTTTTACTTGCTGGATGGAAGTTATACCATTAGAAAATATCACCATGGAAACAATCACAACAGCATTTTATGCAAACTGGATTTGTCGCTTTGGTGTTCCATACAGTGTGATCACAGACAGGGGAACTCAATTCAGATCACAACTTTTCAGAAGTTTGGGTGTTATTTGTGGAATTAAAATGCAAACAACGACGTCGTACCACCCACAAAGCAATGGAAAAATTGAAAGACAACACATAATTTTAAAAGCAGCCGTTAGAGCTCACAATTCAGTCAAATGAACCGAAACTTTACCAACAAAACTCCTTGGAATACGGGCATCTCTGCGTGATGATACCAACTGCTCCATTGCAGAAATGGTTTATGGTAAATCACTGAAGCTACCAGGAGAATTCTTTCAAGAACCCCAAACCAAAAAGGAGCCAGATACTTTCACTGGTGAACTGCGAAAGCAAATGGAAAAATTAAGACCAATTAAAAGCCGACGTAAAAGAAGTCAGAAAATATGTTTTCACAAAGATTTAGAAACGTGTTCCCATGTGTTTGTCAGAGTAGACCGTGTTAAAAAAGCTTTAGAACCCCCTTATGAAGGACCTTTTCCCGTGATTGCCAGAAACGAGAAATATTATACCGTAAGAATGAAAGAAAAGGACACTACTGTTTCCGTCGATCGTTTGAAACAACCTTATATTTTAAATCTGTTGTAAATAGCATTTATGTAATTAGTTCATTTTAAGTTATTAGCTTATATTAGTTCATTTTAAGTAACATTTATTTTTCTTCTGTATCGCAACTATGTTGCTTGGAAGGGGAGTAGTGTGAGTAGTGTAACCCATAGGAAAAAATAATTATCTTTGTTTAAACGAATTTATGTGAATATCTAATGGCAACAACAACAAAAAGATATATGATTAGTTTTTAGAACAACAATTTTTACAAAAAAATGCGATATGTTAACGAAATAAATACTTTATTGATGAATTATGTAGTTGAAATTTATTTTTAAAGCTAATTAATATCTTTTGATGTAGTAACCGCTACAGTTCAAAAGAGAGCCTCACATCAAGGGACTTCCAAAGGAAAGTCAATTTAGCAGTTGGAATCGAGTGTAAAAGTGGCCATGACTGGTCAGAATGTTCTACAATGCTCCAAGATGTTTCAGAATATCTGAGAATGTTGTAGAATCCTCTAAAGTCCATGAAACAGCTGAGATTCGCGTTTTAAATTTAATTTAAGAATTTTGAAGAATGCTTGAGATTGTTCTGGGACATCTCGACCATCGCTAAATGTTCTAAGCCGTTCGAGAATACCCTAGAATGTTACAGAAGGTTCTGGACCCTCTTAATTGATTTCGCCGAGTTTTCGCGGGCACGCCTTGCTTTCTCCAACGCAGTAATTTAAAAATAGAATTTATAATACTTATTTTTTAGGTTCTTGGAAAGTTACTCGAAATTTTACTGAAACATGTAAAACATTCGGAATTTCTCGAATAAATGTCGTATAAAAATTGTATTTTTTATGCTAAAAAAAAGGCTATATTCTCCGTGCGAAGAACGGGGACACTCAGTATATACACATAAAAGATACGAGTAATTTAAGATCGGAGATCTATATTTTTCCTGCATTACCCCCTTCCCCCTCCTCTATTCCATAAGCGTTTTCTGTTTTGACAGCTATATTACCTCGTGCTGATGTTGCCAGCGAAAAAAAAAGAGAAATAAATAAAAGGAAGAAAAATGCGAAGAAAGAAGGAAATGTGCAACTACTTACCAGGTTTGAAAAAAAAAAGGGGGGGGGCATTCTCGACAATTTTTTTTCCCTTTTTGTTTCTGTTGCACTTTTCAATAAAGATGAAAGGGGAGAAGGGAAGAATAAGTGCAGAGGATCGAATAAACGGAACTGGATTCTGTGATATAATCTCGCATTTGGCAAGTACGGTAATGGGTTTTTGGAATTGTAGCTCGCGTCGCTATAATAAACTTTGTTTGGAGCCTGCGCCGCCTGCGAACTTGTTTTAACGTGAGATATTTGATACACCTGCGGAAGTTTTTATTGGAAAATAATTCCGCGGGTTTTTGAAATTATGCGTTTTAATTTTTCAGGGGTACAATTTCATGCAACCGCATTCCAATAATAATGTTAAGAACGAACCGTAAAATTCAGCACTTTTTTAAAATTAACTGTTGAAGTTAAAAAGCACGGGTTGTGGGAGCACGATAAAAAATAGGGTGCAATATTACGAAGTAAAATTTATAAATGTCCGGCTAGATAGCATAAGTAATTCCTTGCGTACTTCCAGAAGATCTTCATCACTTCAAAACATGTACATTTTCTTTTTGTTTGTTTTGAGTTTAAATAACTATAGTGAACTCCCACTACAACGAGATCTATCTAACGCGGATTGGATATTACGCGAGATTCGCACAATTAACGTATTTCACAGTTAACGCGGACTCCTTTCGCGCAGCACGAAAATTTTCGCCAACATAAGAAGTATCGTTTCCATGATTCACTTCTGAAGAAGAGAGCCAATGAGTGAACTGTATTTAATCCATCGTAGCATCACTGATGGTAAAAGCACCCAAATGGTCCCAGTCTTAACCTGACTTTATTTAACCCACCTATCTTTTGGCTACCAGTTCGGCAACCATCTACGTAATTCCGAGCTTTATAACTAATTTTTAATATTACCCGGGTAAAATTTACTTGATGCACAGAGCTGAAAACATATACCATTTTTATGGCTTCTCCCTTTTCTTGTTCATTTTTCAAATATTCAAGACATTCTTTAGACACTTTGTATATTTGTGAACAAACTTTAATACAGAAGACAGAGCAAATATCTAAACTGTTTCATTCGAAAATTCGTACTCTACCAGTGAAGAACAGATTTTCATAAATTTATTGACTGGTTACATTTTTTTCATTCAGTAATTAATGTGATGCCTATCATGTACATGAGCAATATCATATTAAATACCATATATTAAAGCAAAAAGAGCATCATTTATTCAGATTTTTTTTTGCGAAAGAATATATTTGCTGCAAATATATATTCCCGCTAGTTAACCCTTTGAGGCGCAACCCTTTCCCAGTGCTCGCGCGCAGCCGGCTGTCGTCAAAAAAGGGTCTCTAGATCTGTGGCACGCGATGAACGTTTCGATCGTCCGCCATCTTGCTGGTAGTTAAGTCGAGCGATGGCAACGGCTGCCCTTTTTTAAGCATTGGGCAATCTATTCAGCTGTTCTCTCATTCTTCCATTTTTCAGCAGATGTGAGTGCCGTTAAAAATAATCGTGCCCATTTTTTTTACGGGAAATGACGTGCTAAAAAGTAAAGGATTCTAGTGGAGCTATGTCACCCGCAACTATTTTTATAGAAATCAAATCTATTCTTCGTGATTGGCAACAGACAAAACGTCAGAGTTTGGCGTTCCCGGAGCGGACACACTGCCCGTTAAAGGGTTAAAGTATAGAGAAAATGTTTCTCAAAGATATATTACGCATTATTAATTCCGAAAGCGTAAACGAAAATATTTCGTTTATCATTTGTGAATTAGATTAATGACATCTAACTATTAACGGAATCAATAGGTAAATATGGAAGCTATCGGTGTGTGCGAGGAAAATATCTCTGCTCTTCATGTGAACTGGCAATTACGAAAGTATTTAGGAAATTCCACAAATATTAATGGCTTTGGTGGAAGCAATAACAACACTTAGAACCTTTCAGGAATTTCCAACATTTTGAAAATCGGGAAAATAATATATTTTAGCGTTAGTGATACGTAGCGGGTGTAGGGAATTCTGAAACAATATCTTTCAACGTCATGTTGGCAACATTAATTTAAGCAACTGTTATTCCGAACATTTAAAAGTGTAGAGAGTGATGGAGAAGCAACAAAAATTTTGAAATTTCGGCAACTCATGATAGCATTAAGCCTTATAAATTAGTTTTTCAAAGATGCGTTTCTGTTCGTTAAACAGTATAGTTTGCGTTTGGAAAATATTTTTATTCTCGATCTCTCGATTTAAACCATATTTTTATTTAATTTGCGATGTGGTACACAGCACAAAGAATTGATTATCCTTTTCTGTATACTTGCTGACTTTAGACGACGAAATGCTCGCCATAAGAAAAGCACAATTTAGTTGCAGTTAATATTATTTAGGATAAATCGAAAAAAAAAAAACCTTTCAAATATTTAAATGCAGTTTTTATAAATATTTTCAGTGCACTTGCTGACTATACAGATCTTATCAGGAATTTTGAGTCAACTTAAAATAGTACACTAAAAATTGAAAGAACATAAACGCTCAGAACTATAGCCCTTGCCTATATCTTACTTAACGTAGTTTGGTGAAAACATGTTAGATTCCACTAATATGAAACTATAATAGAAATAGTATTTTGAAGTTTAGGGTGTAGTGGTTATACCGACCCAAAACACGTAGCTTAGTCTAACTAACAGAATGACGTTAGCTTAGTAATTGGTCAAATAATCACAGAAATTATGTTTCTATGACAGTCTCTTTCAGTTTTGAAGGTGATGGTAAAGGGAGCATGTTGTAAGGTCTGTAAATCCGAGATCTGAACTGCACATAAAACGAAATGAAAAAGAAAGAATAAAATGCAAAATAATAATAATAATAATTAACTGATTAATAAAAATTCGCAAATTCCAGACAATATACGTATAGATTTTTCCATGAGTTCAAATTACTAAATTATGAGAGGAAAAAAAACCGCTGCAGTTTGTGATTTACTTTAATTTTCTTAGATGGTCAAATTGAAAGAAGTCGATTTCTACTCGAGGAAAATGATCCCAGATTTAAGTTCAACAGCAATTTCGTTTTTCATTTTTCACTTGTCTGGATTTTGTACGTGACTTAGTTTTTCGCAGTGTACCATTGCAATAATACATTTTTTAAAATGTAAGCCCCCCCATATTTTTGTCAGCGATTCTGTTACTTTATATATATCAGATAAAATTCAATGTGATCCTGTGTGAGTTCTGTTCAATTTCAAAATTCTCAAATTTATTTTGAAAAAGCATTGACAAGCAACATATTTTTAGTAGAACGAAAACGAAAAATATACATTTGCTGTATTAAGGCTGTTCGTTTTGAAATTTTTGAACAACTTTTAAAAAATTTAATTGCGCTATAGATTCCAAAAAATTTGAATGTCTCCTTACAAGTTGTACTATGATATTACAAACAACAAAACTGTAAGAGTTACGAAACAGGAAAAAATGCTATACATAACCGAATTTTGCAATATTTCCCTAAACTGGTAACGCTTCGGTCCATTTCTGAAGGCAATTTTTGTGTTAATGAGTTTTTTCTGAAAGTTGCATGAGACATACAGCTATACTGTTTATATTATTCCATACTGCATTGGATGAAGAAGCATTATTAATCCTTTTCGAGTGTTTAAAATCATTAGTTTATTTTTAAAACTGTTCAAAAGTCCTGTGAAGGTGATCGCTTTTCAAAAGGAAAACCCTTAATGGAATATTTTATGAAGTTCAGAACAAGGAACAGTCCTCCTCATTTTAAAAATACAGAGTTTTATAATTTAATAATATAATTTAAAATTGCGGAGTTTTTAAAATGTAATAAATATTTCCCCAATGTCTTATAAAATCAAAATTTAGTAATAATCAAACGAAAGTTGCATGAATCAGCTTGTGGTATTTTAACAATAATTTTCAGATAAGCTGGCATGTCTGTTTCTCAATCTGAAGGACCAATTCCATTAATGTACATGGAATAGTAAAATAAAACACAAGTTATGGCGAAGTTGTCGGTGGTCGATCTAGAACATCCCTTTGGCTGTCTCACATGACATATAATGGGTTTAAAAAATCCATATGAAATGCTGAAGTCCAAGAAAACAGAGACGACTCTCGATGAGGTAAAGGCTACATTTTATTGTAGGTAGAAGCAAAAAGGTTTAAAACACAAGTTCCATTTCATAAAGTACAGGGTGGCCATAATTAAACTGCAAGTGTTCAAGGGGTGCTGGAGAGAAAACTACCAGGAATATTCCAGTGAAACTTGGTATCTACACGTTTCAGAACATGCGCAAGTTAAATATGCAATAAAATCGCCATTTTCACCCGATAGATGGCGCTATATCGTGTTTCAATGCTTATGGACGTCATATATGCAAATTTTAAACCCACCGAACAGTGTGAAAACAAGACCACATTGAGTAATGGTCAATCATGACTCTGAATAAGAAGGATCGTGCATTGTTAGTCAAGCCATTCTATCTGAATGGTAGCAATTATTCAGCTACTCTGAAAGAATACCGGCGTATGAAACGATTAAGAAGAGGTCCAATGAGTGTCAATGAGAATAAATAATGGTTTAATTGTTTTCCAAAGCGTCTTTATGAATGGTTTAATTTGTGATCTTAATTTAAGTTAATTTTTGATTACATGTTACTGAAAAATTTAATTACTGAAGCGAATTGTACGGAATTTTGATAAACTGTAAAGGATGTTTTATATTGTTTATATGCCTCTTAGAATGCCACTATGCTCTGTCTATCGGTTTTGGAAGTTGTATATGCCACTGGTGAGCTTTGAAATACGGTACAGCGCCATCTATCGGGTGAAAATGAAGATTTTTTTTTCATATTTGACTTGCGCATGTTCTGAAACGTGTAGATACCAAATTCCACTGGAATATTCTCGGTAGTTTTCTCTCCAGCACCCCTTGAACACTTGCAGTTTAATTATGGCCACCCTGTACATTGTTTTACAAGAAGTTGTTAACGACAGGTTCAAAAATCTAATTGATCCGCATGAACACACGGCTTGCCGGAGTTCCATAACAACAATACGACCTCATTAAACGGAGAAATATGGAGAAGATTCGGAAAATTTTTACACAAGACGGCCATCTTTTTGCAGCTTGGCGAGTAAAACATGAGCCACTCATAAGCCACTGCCTACGTGACCAAAACTGTCTGGTAGGCGTAAAAAATAGAAAATTTTTGAAATTAACGGTACAAAAGCATATCGCCAAGGCAGAAGTACCAGAATTTGGTGAACGCCACATCAAAAGATTGCAGCCCAGTGAGAACCGAGACCACGCCGACAGGCTGGCACCAAGAACTTACACTGCATACGCCAAGGCGAAATTAATTTAGAAGAGAAACCGCAAAAGCGAACAATAAAAGAAAACACGCGCATTTTAACAGGCAGAAAAGCTAAGTAGAGAGAGAAATTAAAACTGAATACGGAATGTTTGATTTAGGAAGACAAAACAAAGGTACAATATTTTAGACTCGAGAAATACGTGATCTGCATCACACAAGTCTTCCACACTAAAAAAAAAAACAAATTATATTTCAGGAGGTTATTCAAATATTCCCACTTTTCTAAGCAATCAGCTGTACAGAATCATTTTGACAGGTTTTGGTCTACTGTTTCCACTGACAGCAGACTACCTTTATCACCATCACACTTGTTTATATATTTAATAACACATCAATCTTCCTCCTCCTCTATTCTGGAAGGGAAGCAAGGCAGCGCTACTTGCTTCACTTCTGGTCTTACCGGATTCATTTAACAGTCATTGCCTCGCAGGCGGCACGTCTTCCGAAGTACGATATAAAACTCTTATGTCTCGTCGAAACTTCAAAATCATTGCAAAAGTGGGAGGGAGGGAAAGGAAAATTTCTGGGGAAGAGCAAGGGAAAATAACCCGAGGGGGGGGGTCTGTGAGTGTGAGTGAGAGAGAGTAGATTTTCTAATATCTTCTGTCAGGGCGCTAACACCCCCTGTATTTGATAGGAGAATGCGAGGCTCTCTCCCCCTCCGAGTTGAAACTCTAGAATAGAGTACGTGCTTTTGAAGTTCTGTACCTTTGATTGATTACAACATGATGATGCAGCCGTTATTCTCTACCATGAGCATTCCATTCAAATTTCTTGTTTGTGAAAGAGGGTTATATATATATATATATATACAACTCTTACATATATACACATATGTAAGAGTTTATTAGAGGGATGTGAATAGATTACTTATGAGTACCCAATTTTAGGTCATGGGATTCAATAGATGGTCGTTATATTTTTGTATGGATACTGTAGGAAATCCAAATCATATTCCCTCTCTCAGATGCTAAAGGATAAAAAAGTAAATCAGCGATTTCTTCTAGTACATTAAGGGGGTGCATATATTTTTGGTAATTTTATTGAATCTAATACGTAGTTTTTCTTTATCTGAGCCAAATAGGGTAGGTATAAGGGTTTGAGGTAAAGAAGCGTAGGTAAGAGTATAAATGTAAGGAGAAATAAGAAAATATATAAGTATGATACGCTTTCTTTTCTGCTTCTTTTGTAAAATAAAAATAAACATAATTTTGCTGGAATATTTTTGAA
The DNA here is from genome assembly GCA_038373885.1 of Cheiracanthium punctorium. Classification (NCBI taxonomy): domain Eukaryota; kingdom Metazoa; phylum Arthropoda; class Arachnida; order Araneae; family Cheiracanthiidae; genus Cheiracanthium; species Cheiracanthium punctorium. Next base: position 311,846 of record JAWZYV010011764.1, read on the forward strand.
GACTATGTTGAAGGTTATGTTCAAAGTGTATTTATAAAATTGTTTTATTTTTATTTCAGCAATAGTTCTTAATTTAAATAGTCAAACATAAAATACTTCATTGATTTATTTTATGCTTAGATATGCTTATATTTTTATTTCAGCAGTAGTTGTTAATTTAAACAGCCAAATATGAAATAGTTCATCGATTTAAAATTTCGTTTATCATTTAAAATATATTTATATTTCACTTTTATATATTATTAATTTATTGTTGAAAGTGAATAGCTAAGTTTTCTTTAATGCTCATGATGTTATAGTTGTCCCTAATGCTTCATGCTTAAATTTCTGAATAAAGTAGATAATTTCAGCACTAAAAGTAAAATTATTCGTTTGAACAGAATTTCTTTTTTTGTATTATAATAACATGTGTTAAAATTATATTAAAACATATCACATATTTTAAGGTACCTGTATTGCAAATAAGTTTCAAAATTTGTCACCAGAAATACTTATATTTTTCAATGGGTTCAGATAAGTTTGTCATTTTTTTTTCAGTTTGTTGAGGTCAAAAAGAGTTACAAACGCCAGAGGACTGTTCACGAATGTGTTGCCTTGGTTGCAATGCTCTGAATGTTAATCACATTGGCGACCTGGCGATGTTCCACTAATACTATTAATACACACAGATAAGATGTTCAATGTGAGTCCAATGGAAAAGATAACAGATGGATCTGTTGTTGCTATCTTTAGATGCACTTCAAAGGACCATTTTCAAAATACGAAGTATTGTAATTCTTTATTGAAGAAACAGTTTTTTTAAATGTGAATTTCAATCGAATTATATTGTTAGTTTACTTGCATATACATCACTAACTAACTTTTATTGTAGTGCCATTTACTTTTACCAGTGATGAAGAATAACATATCACAACTTTTAAACTCCAATACCCATCAGTCGAAAGCTGCTTTCACAAATTTCAAATCTTTATTAAAGCTGACATGATGTTTTTTTTAATGTTTAAAAAAACCTTTTAGCTTTTTCAGATGCGGATAAAAATCTTTTTATGTCTGATTTTATTATGAGATAAATATGTTATGAGCATGACATGGTAATTTTGAAAAATCAACAATTTCATATCGTAAAAAATCAACATAGTACATGATTTTTAGATAACAGATCACTTAAGAAGAAAACCTAATATAAATTTAGAACAGCTCCTGACGATATTAATGTCACTACTATCATTTTTTACTTACAACACCAGTGTCGCCATACTGATAAAAATTTTCTGGCAAATATTCTTGAAAGAGTTCAAACTACTGTATAACAGTAATTTATTTATAGAAGTTTTACCTTAAAAAAGAAGACATATTAAAAAAAATATGCATAGATTTACTGGTAGTCACATTAATATGACCAGAGACTGCATATTCTTTACTTAAATATTTATTATCGTAAAAATTCTTTATGTAATTTAAATTTTTAAAGGGAACAATTTCACCAGATTACTGAAAACAAACATCTAATGAACTAACTTAATAATTTTCATTAGCAATTTTATCTTGTAAAAAATAATCTGACATACTTATAAATAATCTGACATACCTATATAGGTAAGGGGGAGTCACACCTCTGAGATTTGCCTTATGCAGTTCATATTTTTAATTAATATAGAACACATTTATAAATACCTTTAAACTGTTTAAATACTTTTATATTAATCTTTGCAGAATACAGTTATGAATATAACACATTACCTTGGCAAAATCTCAGGCTGTGAGTCTGAAACCTATGGTGTAGAGTTGTGCATTTCCCCCCTCTGACGAGGACAATGCATTTTATACTGTTTTGATATAATAACAATGGCTGGCTTGGGGGGGTCTTTCATTTTTGTTTACTAAGTAATATTAAACACATGTTTTCTTTTAAGCAGCTTCAATAAGCGCTATGTAACATGTGGAACCACTGTATTTTTGTTTATTTTTACATAAAATTTAACTATATATATATATATATATATATAATTTTACTACAAAACACACTATTACGAAGTAGAATTTAATGATCTCTTTCAGAGTACATTTTCCTGTGTGTTAAGCTATCTTTTAAAAGTATTGTTTCCGTTACGAAAATTTGAAATCGAAGAACAAGAGGAAGCTAGACAGGAGCTATCGGGATATGGGGGTGAGTTTTCTAATATCATCTGTCAAAATATGCTGTGCACAACCCCTGCTCACTTCGCTTTTGATCTCGAAAATGCTTCCGCCGCCGATACAGCTCAAAATTTGTATGTGTTTGAAGTTTGTAAGATAATGGTGAATTCTGAGTTCTTTCAATATTACATTGTTCAGTAGATTGTCATTTACGGGAGTTTTTAAATAATATATTTGAAGTTTAATTGGAGGCGGTATGTACAGGGAATACTTTTATGTAACAACGCAGCATTTTGTACAAGGTCGGTTGAAATTTAATCCTTCCCTGTTTTGATTCTATGGCAATTAAAACAATACTTTTATGTTCTATGTTTTACATGTAATCTATATAAATGCTCCTTTTACCTTTCGCAGTTCTTCCTAACATTTAATGTGCTGCTCCTTGATTTTGCTTTTAATTAAATTAACCTTTTACAGGCCAATGTTTCCATTTGGGAACACCAAATTAAAAATTCATCCAAAAATGAAATTTTATCAATATTGATTTGAAAAAAATAGCAGATTAAGTTAAAAGATGGCTTGAATTTTTGAAATAGAAGTTGAATTTCTATCATTAGTTGGAAACTGGACAAAAAATCATGAAAATAACCATTTTTATGTAAGAATCTTCCAGTAATTTTCCAAGTTCCTTAACTCGTGCAACTCTTCTGATGCCAATAGGCTAGTACATTTTGATTGAAATTATTGTATAGGATCGTCATCATCCCCTCCTATTCACCACAGTATGCAAGTACAAAGATGCCTCATAGTATGAGGTGTCCATTGTATAAGATGGCACAATTCTGATACAAAAATTGAGGGCACTTTAGGAATTCAATTATTTTCCCAAATAATTACAAAATACCCTATCGCATTTGAAACTTTTCAAAATCTGTGTAAAATTATGTCTTAATGATATTTTCTGCATGCTTTTTCAAATGGTGCTTTCAGCGTAAAAACGTATTATACAGTATTCTTTTTACATAGCATCTAATATTTTGAATAACACTTAACTCTCAAGGCATATTATTTAATTAATATTTTTTTTTTCGGGAGAGAAAGGAAACTAAGAAAACCTGACTAATTTTTGAGCATTTTAGACAAAACGAAAAAATGTAGGAAGATGTTGCCCTCAATTGCTTTTTTACGTTCTGGTGACTCGTGGGAGAAAAACGTTGAAACTGGGAACGTTTGATCACCTCAGTATAGAGCCATGAAGATTCATACCCAGCGTGAAAAGAGAACCGAAAAAGCGAATAAAAATTTACGTATAGTGTGAATATGTTTTGAATTTTATAGCACGTAAGTTATACCAATTAGTAACTTACTTCATAAGTTACTTAGCAGTGGGGCGATAACAGTTAAACAAAAAATGTTAAATTGATGTACAGGGTGATTATAATTAAAGTTCCACTTTAAAACGACCAGAAAGGGAAAACTACGAAGCCAAATGTTACCAAAACTTGGTAATTGTGTAAAGGTGGTCATGGAATTTATTATCTGTGGAAAAAAAGTTAAAAAATTCTACACCACGCGCAAAGGAGTATTTAATAGGGGGGGGAGGGGTCCAACCCTCCCACCCATGAAAAACATTTTGGAGGGGTCCAAATATTTCGGAGGGGGTCCTAACGGTAAAAAGGGCAGTATTTTTCTGAAAAGGACACTGTACATTATCATTTTAGTAACAAAAATCAAAATTTTGGGGGGAGGAAGCGAAGGGAGGCTCGGATCCCTGCCCCCCTAAATACGTCCTTTCTCCTGGTGTTGAATATTTTAACTTTTTTCCACCGATAATAAATTCCATAACCGCCTTTACACAATTACCAAGTTTGATAACATTTGCTCCAGTAGTTTTCCATTTCTGATTGTTTTAAAGTGGAACTTTAATTATAATCACCCTGTAGATTAACTCAAATATTGAATATAGCAGTCCGGTTTTGATACATTAGTACATCGTCAGTGTAAATATAAGAGAAATGTTGATCCACTTCACTTTCTAGTAAAAGTGTAATTTTTTTTTCGACGTCACGTCGAATCTGTTATGGTTGTGTTGTTTCTAGTGTCCTCTGGCAAGGCAACCCGAGCATCGGCTCGAGATTCTTCATATAGGATGAGCGAAAGGAGCGGCGTTTTATTGAGGCATGTGCATTTAATTCAGTCTCAGGGAGGAGGAAAACCGAATTAGCAAGAAGTACCCTAAGTTTTAACCAATTCTATATTAAGTATCAGCACCAGGATTAGCACTCTCTGAGGTATCATTTTAACATGGTGGACATTTCAGCCATGATAGATTTTATATGCACCGGATTACTTTAACGTACACTGTCCTATAGCAGTCCAAGTGCTGACAGAGGTCGGCGCTGTTTGATTTTCGGTGTTCTCATGCGAACAGAGATTAAGCCAACTGGATCACTGAGGAGCCGTTGAAGCAGTTACAAAACCTGCAACAATTCTCAGAATTCTTATTTCTGTTAAACTTGCTTCTGCAGCTAAATGTGTTCTGTACTAATAATACACCTCCTAGTGGTGATCCTTGTAAGTAATTGTTTTCGTCTCTGAACTATTTCCCACCTCTATATTAAGTTCAATAAATTTCACAATTTTTTTATGACTGGTTTCGGCAGTAGACAACTTGGGAATAATGTCTTTCATTTGTGGACAGTGTACGGAGTGTGTTCACACATTTTTGTAACGATTTTGGTTTTCTCCATGAAGTTAAATATTAATTTGAAAATAAAAAATGGGATTGAGATCCAATTGTAATAAGGCTTATTTATCATCTGCAGCATTAAAAATATTTTTTGTTGTAAAATGTCGCTAAAAATTAAACAATGGATCAAAGGCTATATTTTTGCGCTATCCGAAGAGAAATACTCTTATTCAGTTACTAAAACAAAGATGCCAAAATCATGGTTTTAACATTTCTACGCGTAAAATAAGTGACATAATTCATGTGAAAGGAAAGAAACGTCAAAGTTTATATTTCCCTGGGGAAAAGGCAAAAAATGAATACCCAACAAAGGTACGTACATCTCTTATTAAATCTAAAGTCGCATCTCATGTTTTAAAGGCAAATCCAACTACCCAAAGAACTATCGCAAAATCTTTAAATATCTCTGTAGGAACTGTGAACAAAATTATAAAATCCGATTTAAAGTTAATCAGAAAAAATAACCACGATGTTCATCGCCTAACGCCGAAACATGTTTCTCAGCGTAAGACTATGTGTAGATTGTTGTACGAAAATTAGTTGGCGGGTGAAAAATGGAAATATGTAGTTACAATGATGAAGCTTGGATACATTTATCCGACTGCAATAGGAAAAGTTCGATTTACTACCGCAAAAGAGGAGAAAAGGACTTAACAAATTGGTTTAGAGAAAACAAGGAACGTTTTTCTAAAGGTTTAATATGGTTATTACTGGATTTTCTTATAACGGAAAACTTACATTAAGGAAAGTTGAAAAAAATCTCAAAATTAATTCGGATTACTATCAGAAGTATGTTTTAACACCTATTTTTAAAGAAGAAATTCCATTCCTTTATCCAAACAATCTTCACTGTGTTCAGTTCCATCAGGATAAAGCTCCAAGCCATACCTCTAAATCTACTGCTCTATTTTTTGATAAAATGAGAAATGAAACTGGAATTGATGCTATTCCCTTTAAATGCATCGCACCCAAATCCCCTGACGTGTCTCCTATGGGTTACTGTGCATTTGGACTTTTAAAACAAGCTCTTTATAAGCGGCATCCCAAAACATTGGGTGGACTCTGGAAGATTGTGAAGTAGGAATGGAACAATATCAGCCTTGATGTTTTAAGAAAAAGACTTATCTTGGAAATCAAGATGTAATTTGATAGCTCAAAGAAAGGGCTATCAGACTGAACACATTAGAAAATAAAATTCTTATATTTATTTCTATATATATATCTTTGAAAAATCGTTACAAAAATGTGTGAACACCCTCTGTACGTGAGAGAAATCAACCGTGAACTCTAGTGAAAATCTGAACGATCAACTGGCAAAGATTTAAGAGATTTTTCTTGTAGAGCCTACTACACCCATCAAAGAGCTTTAAATCAGCCAATTACAATTGGAACGAGACATCAAAAGATCAATACTGAAAGACTAGGGGATGATGCTATTGAAAGATAGTTTTATTACAGATTTTTAGCAGCCACACAGAGACGGAATAACAAATTTGTTATTGACGAACATTATTAACATTATTAGTAAGAATGGCCTCCGAAGATCATTATTTTTACTGAATTGAAATTAAATATCTGGTTAACATATTCGAAATGTTAAGCAGTTGCCATTTTTTATTACTTAAGAAGATCAATATTTATTTAATTCTATCTTTAATTCTTTTTAAGGCCAGGGATGGACGAAATGTTTAACATTGTTGATAACAAGTGATATGAAGTCGAAACTAGTCTGCTGCATTCGTATTTTGAATTCGCTTAAATTAACTGAGCATTTATACTGTTTAATGTAAGCTGTGGTAAACAGCATGAATTTTACTACCTTCTAGAGGTTCCTGACTTGTTTTTGTCTTTGTTGTAAGCAGTGTTTTCCAGGGAGAAATCTTCAGCACAGTAACTCAGATGCTTAGGAAACAAGGTATGTCTTTGAAAACGGTACACATCACTGTAAGTATTACCGTAGACAAAAGCCCCCAACAAGCCAGTATGAGCGTGAAGGTCCAAATACATATCCATTTCTTCTTCCTGAAGCAGAAAAGAACAAATTATGCAAATAGTTTAAATGTGAATTATATTCAACTTAATTTTAAACAAAAAATATTTAAAAAAGATATCGTCACAAGAGATCTTAATCATTGTCAAGGTGGAAATATTCTATCTATTTATTGATAATGTAAGTGTTTGCGCCCTTTTAAAAAGAGTAAACTGGAAGCAAATTACATGTATTGTCTCAGAGAAGAGAAGTCAATACATACTATACACATAAAAGCCAACTCATCTAAAATTTAAAATTAAAGTTTATAATACTCAAAATACGTTTTAGAGAATTTTTAATCAATTCAAAGCTTTAATTCTCTGGTTTTCTTGCAGTGAGAGTTAAATTAAACAAAATTGTTTAAATTTTGATTTTATATTTATGATTACCAGAAGAAAAATTTTAATAAAAATTTGATGAAACTCTTCATTTTATGTTTGAAACAGCAAGGTTTTGTAAAAATTCCGTACGTAATATACAATGAAAGAAAACCTGCTTTATTATTAAGAAAATATTTTGTTTAAGTGAAAAAACACCTACTATCTCCTTAAGGAAAATGATTAATAAAGATATTTAATTTTTGTCATTTAATCTAGATATTTAATTTTTGTCATTTACTAAATTCGAAAAAATCCGAGCTCTCATATGTAGCTGTTAAAGAAATATTGTGTCTATATTCATTTGATTAAAATTTGAGTGTCATAAATTTTAATGAAAACAATTTATCCGTATATTTAAAAATCTTCTATGCCGTATACATCTATACTTCATTTTACAAAATAAGAAGTATCTCGAAATTTTAATGGAACATCAATTCCTTTCTTAATGAAAACATGAATTGTTATATTCTTCAGCCAACTTATGCAACTATTTTAAATGTGGAAAAGGCAGCACAAACAAAAGCAATATAAAAGTTATTTTATTAACATCTCAGTGATTCACAGATTGAATGTTCATGCTAACGATGCAAAAATTGTTAAAATAAATTATTCAAGACATGAGTTTCAAGTGCGAAATTTTCGTTATTTGCTTTTTATATTATCAAAAGTACTCCATTATTATTACGTATCTACTAATGAAGCAATCTTTAGCAAGTTTTACCTTGCATATTTGTTCAGTTCAAAACGAGTAACAAAGCGGTAATAAAGAAATTCACGTTTCAATGACTGAAAACTCACCACGTGATAACTGAAAACTCTTGTAGTCTAAAATTAATGGAACCTCTTTCTACATGTTACGTGACCTCTTATACAATATTTCCGATGCATCACCTCAATTTATAAGGGAAATTTGATATGAGTTTCGATTTCTGCATCTATAAAGCAGGTATGGGCATGGGCAACCTTTGAAAAGTTGCGGGCCAAACTTTAAGAAGTTAGCAAAGTCGCGGGCCAAACTTCAGGATGTTAACGAATTCGATGGGCTGTATAATTGGGATTTATATGGGATTTTGAATGGTTTATATATGTTTTGTGCAGAATTATGATATGTCCACTGGCCGGATACAAAGTCGTGGGGGGCCACATCAGGCCCGCGGGCCAACGGATGCCCATATGTGCTATGAAGGATCCAGTTGGGCAAAGATACGAAAATAATTGGGCTAACACGAAAGATCAACTATCGAATAGAAAAATGCATGTTAATGTGTAAGAGCTTTTTAAGAAATATTCAGCAATTTTTGATGAATTTCATATTGTTTGTTATTTTCGCGATTATTTAAGATGATGAATAATTAATATTAATGAAAATTCTATAAATTATTAAACTATGCCTTGAGAAAATGACGCCATAAACAACAGTATTGATAGAAATAAATGTTTGTTACTATTTATTATTCATTGAGTTACTAGACGAGGATGGGTTTAAAATATAAACTGACTTTTAGGCTTATTTTCCTGTACCAACTTGCAGAGGCTAAGTTTTTAGTGACCCTGGGAAAAACATTTTGCTGCTTTTAAAAATTGTCCTCTTGTTCGTTCGAGGGTCTTCTACAATCTCTCGCACCATACTCATTTTCGAAAATATGACTTTGTATTGACAGAAAAGATCGCCATGTGGAGATTTTCAATTTCTTTCATAAATATTTTAAATAAAGTGCGTGTAAAAAGCATTACTTGTTTGTTACCAAACCTATTGCATTATTTACTTTCCCATAATTTAACTTTGACAGTGACTTTGACGAACTTTGGCAATTTTGAGAAATATTTCTTCTTCTGGCGATGTCATATTTTTCTATGAAAATTCCAAAAAAAAAAAAAAAAAAAAAAAATTATATATTTATCATTTGTTCCATCATATTCGTACTAATAACTGAATAGAAATTTCAAAGAAATTTCAAATTGAATAGAAACTTCAAACTGAAAATAAATGACTCTCTTATGCATAAACTGAATTTATAGAATGCACTGTTATTCTACAAATGAACCGAAACTGCCTTCTTGACTGACTTTCAAAAATAAAATAAAAAGAGAATAAGAAATTCAGATACGTCAGAAGAGAAGACGTTCAGTAGAAAAACGAAAGACTTGGCATCTACTTCAAAATCTAACACTTTACAGCAAACACTGTACAGAAATATTTCGATTAAGTGCCCTCGTGAGATTTTCAACTAACTATAGATCTATCGCCAAATACTATCCAAAGTGTTACAAATGGCGCTATTTCAACTGTTTTTTTAACATTTGATTTTTCAATAGCTAAAAGGAAATAGCTGTTAATTTTTACGCATTAGGTTTCTTTAAATGCGGACTTGTGACTGAATCTGATTCGTCACATTTGGAGTGTGCTCCGGGGAGGTTTCCTTGTCACTGTTGCTAGTGGTATAACATGGCTCACTGGGATAAGTACAGGCTGTCCGAAAACCAGTTTCTCCTATGGGATTTTGCGTACGAGCAAAGTTTCGCTTTTTCGCCGATTTGGCGCTGTTACCCGACCATACTGTTGCCAACTCTGAAGGAGAAAAAGATCTTGGCAAACTGACAATACCGAAGTATTTTGTAAATCGGAAGTGAATGTCCAAATGTCTCAAAGAGCATTAGCAAATAAGCATATTTCAGCAGCACAAGCACGTAAATGCCATTTTTTTTTTTCCAGCTTGAAAATATTGTTTGCCATTTGTGGATACTTATGACTTTGATTTGAGCTACATTTTCTCCGGCAGAGTTGGCAACAGTGATACGGTCGGTTAACAGCGCCAAATCGGCGAAGAAGCGAAACTTTACTCGTACGCAAAAACGGAGCTTTTCGGACAGCCTGTACTTATCCCAGTGATCCATGGGTATAAATACGGTCACTTTTAAGAATGTAATAACCTGAACGTGAATAGAGGTTTGCTCGAATATGCTTTTTATTCTTTTTTTTTTAAATCGAGGAAAGGAATGTAACATAACTCTTAAATCATGAATTTTAAAGACTTTCGCTTGATAGCCACGACTGTAAGCTAAATTTCCTATATCATTTATTATTAAAAACTTATTTTATATGTGAAACTGACGTAAGAAATTTGGCTTCTACACTAATCCGACACTGAAAAATGCGATGAATATACGCATCGCTATAGGGTTCAATGAAAGTTGAGGGGTTAATAAATAATAGGCGATACATGTAGTTGTAGCGTTTTCTATTACACAACTACTGCTACAAAACACTACACGTAAATATGACATTTACAGGTATATTCCCCAAAGGTATCTTTATTAGCGACGTTCATTTAAATGAAAACGTAAAACGAAGTATGGAACTCGAAGATAAAAATGGCTGCCATATCTGCTCGCTCGAAGCTTCAACTCTTTTTAAAGGCACATTTTTAAAATTTCTCGTTCGCAAGAGAAATAAAAACGTTCTAAAAAAAAAAAAAGAAAAGAAACTCAGAGATTCTTTCGGTGTAATATCTAGACCATTCTTTTTCCAAGTCATTTAAGGCAGTGGAAGAATTGTTACTAAAAGTTATTTTCCTAGCCATTGAGGAATAAATACTCCTGGACCGAGTTCTGCGGAAGGCTTTCAGCACTCTACATTCGCAAATGTCTTCAGTGAATGGCTTTGCTTTGCGGAGTAACCGCCAGAGGGCTATCAAATGATTTTGTCCCCCTGTTTATTACTAGCAGACGACATCCGGAAGCCACTGCAGAAGACGAAATGCATGGCCGTTGGCATTCATTCGGAGCCATTACTAGAATGATTTTCGTTTATTCAGAAGATTATCAGAGAAAGAATCGCAAATAAAGTATTTTAAGAATGTTTTCGAATGTGAATTTTTTCTTTCAGAGTTGAATTTACACATGTTTTATACTGGTGTAGTTTACTGATAAGATATTTTTAAAAATGTAATTTCTTTCATCGTTTTTAAGCTACAAGAGTTATTAGTAATTTAAAAGTAAATAAAAGGTGTATTTTAAGTTACATCAGTAACTTAACACACTTAAAGTTCAGATTTGTATTTATTGGTTTAATTTAAAGTAAAAGTGTTTTCATTTAGAAGAAGCAGAGTTGCAACTTTACGATTTTTCTTACGCTTACGATAACAGTATTATACGAAACAAGTTTCGAAATACTTTGATGATGATCAATACTTTATAAATTACCAACGGATTTATAAGAAAGTATCATTAGAAGTATAGTAAGCAAAAAAGTAAGCAGCTTTTTTTTTTTTTTCACTGAAAAATTTGCTTTGACACGTAAGCAAAATCAAGGTTTGTGTAAAGTAAGGTAGGTATCGATTATTTATGCATGATTAAGGTGTGTGTACTGCTAAGGCTTGTAAAATTCAGAAATCTTGTTAGAAAGGAAAAATTACATACTACTAAAGAATTTTAAGGTAAATACAAGTTACAGCTTTAGAACTGTACCTCGCATTATAAAATTTGCAAAACACATTCCATTGCACAAGGAATGTGGATTTAAAACGTATATAAACCGTACTATTTCGTTAGCGCTGTCTCAGTAGAAAACAAGATAAATTTTAAGAACAATTCATTCTTATTTGCAATTTTTTGAAAATTTTTCTTCTTCATGCTCATGGCAAATAGCGTCCTTCCACAAAAACATTTTTTTCTTGACCCTAATTGGAATTCTACTAGTGGATTGGGGCAACAATTAGGCTTGGCGATGATTACACATTAAATTATTTTTTTTTTACAGAGGTTGCATAAGACGCGAATTGCCTTACGAAACCTGTTTTGTGTTTTATTTTGTCTCTGTCTTTTTTTAAAAATATTTCCAGGAAGATTAAAAATATTCAGCAAGGAGAAGTGAGCTTTCAAACAAAGAAAAGGTTCGAGAATTCTTTCAATTGGGCAGAGTGTAGCTTTTTTAAAGTAACCTTGCAAGTCCCTTCTAGTAAAAAAGTATTCCGAAATGCATCGATAAAAATTAAACCCCGAGGAGAGTTTACTTTAATGATAGAGAGGGGGGGGGGGTAGGTCTTGATAAGTAACTTCAAATTTGATGGAAACATTCCAATAATTGAAATAATTAAACCTTTGCAAAATAACACAGATAAAAATGTACTTCCCGTCAGTAGGTGCGTTTCGGGTGAAAAATGATCACCCTTCATCAGTTGCAAACACATCAGGTTCCACCAACCACAAAAGCAGAATAGTGAGAACGTTCTCGCTCTACTGTTCTTGTGGTTCCTGAGAACATTTTTATTCTACTGCTTTTGTGATGGTGGAACCTTTTTGCAGCTGATGTTGCTGATCTTTGTGTATTACGACAATTCTACAACGAGAGGCATATGCCTAGGGGGAGGTGCCTTGGTCGGAAGACATTTTAAGGTGTTTTAATGCTATTCAAAAACAGCCACGTGGCCGGGCCCAAATGCTGGACCTTCACACTCCAGCCGTCTACCATGTTTAAAGTTTTAAAAAATGTAGTCAATCTAATCTACCAGTTTCTTTTTTGTATAGAAAATCACACCTCTTTCGTACGGAAGAACGCTTATGTTCAATTTAAATAATTTATTATTTCAAAAAATCCAAGAATGAACCGAAAAAGCAAATGAAATGTTAAATTAACTTTATCCGCTCCAATTCGTAAGTGTCTTATTAATATAATTGAAAGAATAAATGAAGCAAGTTTTTTTTAACCATTTTTTTAAATTTTAGTTCATGTAACAATTCTTTAATTCTAACAAATTCATGGTTTATTTAACAGAATATATATTTGCTTTTATCTTGAAATGAAAGCATGTTCTTTTATTCAAATTAGGAATAAAATGTCGTCTCAAAAAAAGCAGCTTTCGTAAAACTTGATTTCGTCTTAAAGAATTTTAGACGATTATCTAGTGAGACGATTGTATTAATGTTAAATATAATCAAATTCGGAAAGAGTTAAAAATGTAGAAAATATATTTTCTAAGCAAACAGTATCAAAATGGAAAAAGACAAGTCCGAAGCATTGAAGATTTATTTAACGACTTCTTTTCACTTGAAGTAAGTCATTGAATTTTTCAGAAAGAATGTGAAATTTTTAGCTCAAGGTAATTCTTTCAAATTAAGTCGCCTTTTGAAATAAATTCTTCATAAAAAGTGAAATGTTGTGCATGTTGCTATGTTTACACTTTCATTCAACAATTAATTTTCAGTGATATGAAATGAAATGGAGTAATGCATTTTTTTATTCTGCGTAAATTTAATCTTTTCTGAAATTTTGGAAAAGTATTTCAAAAATATAGTTTCTAATTATACTTACAATTTCTTAGATTAAACTTGTTTTAAATAAATAGAAACAGAAACTTATTTAACAGCGCTTTTTGTGTTTGTAATTTAACAATTTGGAGATACAATATTAATATTTCGGATAACAAGAAACACTCAAGAGAAAACTGGTGTTTAAACGATTACTTAATTTTAGTATCACACATTTTATGTGCCTTCATTATGCACTAAGAGAAATTTACTGATGCTTGGATATATATTGGAGTATTTTTAATTGTATTGCTGTTTTCTTTACTCAGTATTCAGACAGTAATCAGAAAATACTGTCTTAAATGGCATCTTTTCAACATATTCTAATTTTTTATATTTAATAAGTATAAAACATTTTGCATGAAATTATTTTCGGCTTATAAAAAAAAATAATAAAAAAAAAAATAAAATAAGCTAGAAGATAGCCGTGAGACAATTATTAGGGAAAGTTTGTTTTAATCAAATATCGGTTTTTAAAGAAAAAATAACTTTGTTTAAAATAACTAATTTCCAGCAAAGATTTAAAAGACTCTGCAGCTTTTATAACTTTATTGGATAAAAAAATATTCAAAATATTTTTTCTAGTTATAGTAATTAAAAAATGAAACTGCGTAGTGCTGGACTTGGACTATTTTGTCGATTTTTTCTAGTTATAATAAATAAAAAATGAAAGTACGTAGGGTTGGACTGGAACCAGGGGTCCATTAAAAGCCATATATTATTCATGAATTAAAACTTACGAGTATATATAGATTGCCATAGTAGCAAAGTATTCTGATTTAATCAAAAACTAGAAAGTACTTTGTATTCTAGTTTTTTTTTCGGTTAAATTTTTCATTAATTTTACATTAAAGTACAGTTTTTGCAGAGTCAAAAGAAAGCTGAAGATACAACTTCTTTTTTTTTTCATTATCTGAAAGCTATACTCAAAAGTTTTCATCTTTGTCCATTTTAGAAAAAAAAAAAAACATTTTATTTTTTATTTTTACCATAGTAGTTACCTTATTAACAAAATTTATTATTGTAATTAATTTTTTTTCAGTTCAAAATCCAAACGGAAATTCCTCTTATGAAATAAGAATACATAAATTTGGAACGAACATAGATTTGCACTGTATTTATGTCTTTATTTTCTATTTAATTAATATTCAATCCATGTTATTACTAACAAAGAACACTCAAAAAGAAACCGGTGTTAAAAGATTAGATAAATAAAACTTCTTATAATAACACACATAAAGTACATTTTTACGTGAGTTATTATGCAAATTTTTTTTTATCGCCTGTTATTAATACTTATATACGTGGTTTGTGCAGAAGGAGTCAAGCAAGTCGTTTGTTTTAATCTCGTAAAAAATGTAAATCTGAGTAATCTGCAGGAGCTGTTCTGATTTCCAAAAAATTAGAATTGTAAAAATTTTGAGCAAATTTTGATTATGACATAGCCTTTACAAACATACGTAATTCAATAATTGTGCGAGATTTAAAACAGTGATGTCAAAATTTTGACGGTAAAAATGAAGTCTTATTTTGCTTATTTTGCAATTCATCAAATTAAGCTTATAAACTCAAAAAATACGAAAAATCGGGGAACTGTTGGATTTTCAGATACTTAAAGCTGAAATTATTTCATTTTGTATTGTTTTACATATCTGTCCAAAATTTCAAGCGGATAAATCCAACGGTGTGCATTTTCATATGAAGCAAACACACAGATATATTTTCATTTTTAGTTTAGAAGATGCATGGAAAAATAAAGTAATGAAATATATATATACACACATATATACATTTTTAGATGTAGTGCTTATCTTTATATTTCATATTGCTGTTTTATTCCTAGATTTGCATTTAACTATTTTTTATTATACTTGTAAATTCTTGCATTTTTGTGCTATAAATACGTAAACTTAGCTTTATTATTTATAGATTTTAACTTTGATGAGCTATGCCAATTTGCACAATAACAACTTTTTCAATATTCTTATAAGTTAATTGCTGCAAGATAAACGAATTTATAGTTTTTTATTTCTTTCTCATATAATAAATTTCCATTGATATTTTAAATATCGCTTTCGAATCTTCACGCAATTACAACCTGCCAATATTCTAATTATACCATATGGTATATACATGGTTGTCATAAAAAAACTTCTGTCATAAAAAAATATGGATCTCTATCCGCCGTCCTGCTCAACCAATCGAGATGGGATTTCAGATATAGTTATTCGGAGGTTTTCATTCGAGATAGGGGTTGTTTAAAATAATAGCGATCTTTCAGTTACATTTAAAAAAAATCAAAATATCCCAGTGGCATCACCCACATTTTGCCAGCGAAAGTTGATCGGCGCATTGAAAAATCATAAAAGGCGTTCGAACGATACACATATGACGAAAATCAACGGCGTAAAACATTTGCAAAGAAGAGCATTCCAACAATCGATGACAGTTGTTTTTATTGCAACTAAAAGATTTCAAGTGCCCTACTGTTAGTTTAACATTTCAACTGTCTATTCCAGTGAATTAATGCGAAATCTGTCAACGCACTTTCTCTCTGAGTTGACTTTGGTTCATTACAATGCTATGTTTTGCATCGCCATTTTTCGTCAAACGTGTATCGCTCGAACGCCATTTATGATTTTTCGATGCGCCGATCAACTTTCGCAGATAAAAAATGAGCGTTGCCAATGAAAAATTTCGCAATTTTTTTCACCGTGAGAGTTCTATTGTTGTAAACAATCTCAATCTGCTATCTGATGAAGTGCTTTCGAAACGCTAGATGGAGGCGGAAGTCTTTTTATGACCACCCTACGCTTGTCTTACCAATTTTATTGCAGAGGTTTGTTGCCATACTATTCGCAATATAAAGCATGATACATGTGCTTACAATGATGTGTAATTCTTTTCACATTACATTATTTTATCTCGCTATTTTATTTATACTTCGGATTGAAAGATCGAGATAACATTTTTGGCGCATTTACCCTATCTTATAGGTTGTACAGATGATATATCCTACAATGTTAATAGTATTAAAGGTATTTCGTATGCAAAATTTCTTTAATCCCTTAACAGTTTCATTTTTTTCCAGAATTCGGTCCCAAAAATGTCACATTTTTTTATTGCATTTTTTTTGGTTCATTATACATTTTTAAGTAAAGATATGTTATTAAAATTAACATTTCTAATATTTTTAAGCATTTATTACAACTTTTTTTTTAATGAAAATAATCTATTTTCCCTGCAAGTTGGCCTCACCATGGCACAGTGGTTATGCCACTGAAAAGGGTAGATGGCCGAAGTGTGAAGGTCTCGGGTTCGGGTCCCATCGCGCGGCTGTCGATCTAATGGTCTGGAGTTTTGGTAGGTTTCTCCAGATGTAACGTGAATACACGTTATAACCCTATAAAAAGTCCTCCTACCAAGGCACCCCCCTGGCAGATAGCCCAAGTGTAGCATTGCTATAATCACACACAACAACCCTGCAAGTTGTTTTTTTCCCTACATGAACGATAAACAAGGAAGTCACATTTACAAGTAAAATAGTACAATTACTTTACTTTCGATTACAATTCAATTGTTTTCTTACAAAAAATCTACACGAATAATTTGTTACTAAGAATAGGAAAGATACGGTCGAAACAGTGAAAGCCAAATAGAAATCAGATTCCCCGTACGGCGTACGGGCAAATCAGTAAAGGCCCGATAGCCGCGCCCGTACGGCATACGGGCAAAATAGGGAAGGGGTTAAATGTTGCATCTCTTCAAAAGGTTAAATCGAAATATTGAAAAAAACTAAAATCCTCATGCAATAATATAGAAAAAAGACCTATATTAGGAAATATTAAGTTTACTTCATTCAAATGTACAGTATTGGCCAAATCATTAAACTCGTGATGGAAAAAAATGAAATACTTATATTTCACTTTGCTGTGAAATTAAAGAACAAGACAGATAAATCATGCTAGCCCCATCGAATATAAAACACATTTCACGACAACAGTACTTTATTAGCTAAATTTGTCGACTTATCATTTCCAAACTTAGATTTTGGGAAAATATCGAAAAAGTTGTACATCACTATTAATGCAATTTTGTGAGACCCTGTAAAGGAACTTTAAGTGCTACTCTTTAAATGCCGTTCTTTAAATGTACAGCGAACTGTTATAAACGTTAATGCACTGCACATATTGTACTGCTTTTGAAATCTATTATTCTCGATAAACTACTACAGACCGTGATGCACTGCGAATCTTTTGAGTCCTCCTGTGGAAGAAATATCTATGCTACTGTCACTATTTTCAGTGAAGAGCATTATTTTGTAATCCCTGATAACATAATGTTTTTTTTTTTTTTAAGCTGTCGAATATCTCTAAATTGCTTTTAAAAATGACTCTCCTAAATTGTAAGGCATTTTGTGTGTTCAGTGTTATGACAATGCTACGAAAGAACTATCTGCCAAGGATGGGGGATGCATTTGGTCGGAGGACTTTTAAGGGGTTCTAACACATATTCACATTACATCTGTAGAAAACCGAACAAAATTCTAGACCGTTAGTCTCGTGATTGACCAGAAAGCTGGATCATCATACTTCAGACCATTTTGAGTAGATTATATAATGTATTGGAACTATTTTGGGAGCTCCTGTAAAAGAACTATCAGTGCGACATACACTATTTTAAGTAGGATACAAGAAACAGTACACAAGAATAACATTTATATATTTCGTTGTAATCGGTTCATATTTACGACTGTCAGAGCACGGACGGATGGGCACACAAACCGAAGTCATAAACATTTTTCAACTTTGTCGGAAAGTGTTAGAAAAAGGAAACGATCTTTTGAAAAAAAAAAAAAAAAAAAAAAAGATCACAGTAAAAAAAAAAAGTTTAGTTTCAATTAATTTAAAAAATATACCAACAATAACTCAAATCAATTTAATTGAAATACTTATAACTGTCAGAAACAGAATTTCTGACCAACAGTGGGAATTACACATCAAACGAAACATAGGGGGAAGGTGGCCTGAAATGATCCTAGCGGACAAAACGATTCACACATGTTTTCTTTCATACAGGTAGTGCTACCTACCGGGTAACACATAAACCAGCTGTGTCAAGGGAAGAAGAAACAATGGCGGTAATCAAGCGATTCCAGTATTACGCACATAATAGAATTCTTCCAAAAATTGGGTTTTATAACATCTCTTATAAGGTAGGCACTACCTTTCCTATTTATTTAGATATACAGTCTAAAAGGGCAGTCATTTGGCCCAGTAAAATGATCCATCGTCTGAAGAAAATCCAGTGCCGGGTACTGGCCATCAAAGTAGCCCTTCAACCGCTCTCAAAATGCGTAACTCTCCCAAACCTTTTTCTTTCAGCCCACGTGATATGCAACAGTTCTCAAAGAAAACGAAATCATGCACTTCGAGAAACAGACACTTTTTATCTGTTAGTGACACTTAAAAAAACAAATTCATGAAATAAATCGCGTGTGCTACTTTATTTTAAAACTTTTTTATATCAGTATGCATAGTCATAATTACTGTTGTACCTTTTATTTTGCCAATAACAAACAATTAACAATTATTTTCAAATGAAGGATCATTTTGCCTTTCATCCCGGTCCTTAATTCTATTTTTTATTATTAAATATGGGTTTTAAACATTATCAAAATAAGTTTATAATGCAAAATATAGTGTAAAACGTACTAGCAAACATCCAACGTATTTTTAAAAGTTTATGTTATTTTACACAAGTTTTTCCCGTAAGGGTATCATTTTAGGTCACCTTTCCTATCTTTTCTTAGTAAATACCTTACTAAAGAAAGGGTCCCTAAGTAGTCCTAAAGTCCTTACTAAAGTAAGGACTTTTAGTACCTTACTAAAAATCTACCTGTCCTACCTTTTCTTAATAAGTGAGAGAAAAAGAAAAACGCGCCTGTATATAATGGACATATCACTTTAATCTAAAGACATATTTCGGAGCAAGCTATTAAGGCAACGCACTTTTTAATATAAAAAAAGGAGAAAAAATAAGCATATTACTCAGAGAATTAATTACACAGATGATCATAAACAAAAAACGCTACGAAGCAGAAGGCTTTAGCTTGAAGGTCCATTATTTTTCGGATAATTTAAGACCTGCTCATATTCGGAAAGTGAACACAAATTACTTGTATTTATTGTAATTGTTTTAGCCATGGTTATTGTTTGGAGTAATAGGTGTTGTTATTTATAGAAAGAAACGGGTATTTTTTTAATTCTAAATGCTTTACATAATCATAGAAGAGCTTTTTATTGAATGCAGGGTTTACTAATAAGTTTTGTGTAAGTGAGTAAAATAATTTTACTAAAGCTTTTGTGTATTTAGTGCAGGAAGAGGTTTTGATCGTTTGCAGATATTTTCAGACAATATAACAGTTTTGGGTTGTGTAATGTTTTATTTGTGTTTCTAAAAAATAGTATGTCATGTGTTATTTGATGATTTCTAAAGAAAAAGTCAAATGTGTACAGATAGAAAACTGGAATTACAATCTGGAAAACTGGAATTACAAAACTGGAATTACAAGAATACATTTTGAATATCTTAAATGAAGAGAGATTGATTCCTTGATTCGTAAGTTTAGCTGTTTCACTATACATACTGTTCTGTACTAAGACGCAGCATTTAACGCCTCCATTACAGAATGTTGGTTTACTTTAGATACTTTCAATGTTTTTATTTTAAATCTTTTAATTATGACGCATAAAAGCAACTTTACCATAATTAAGCAACATCCCTATATATTTAATTTTGTTGCAAGTCAAAATTTAGCTGTAAGTTTGAGCAGTTTGACTTTGATTTATATCACAATTATGCATTTTTTACTAGTATTTTTGTGCTATATTTTGAGCAATAGCTCCTGCGAATTAAGTTAAATCCTTGACAGATCGTTAACGGCTTAACTTTTCTTATCCATTTTTTTTTGTTTATCTATTAAATAGCATCAGATTTTCATTAAGGGCTTTTTTATTGTGCATTAATATGATTTATATATTCCTTGGTTAACTTTGCCTATCTTAATTGAGATTGTTTCTTTCATTCGAATTTTAGCTATTTTTACCCCCATATATATAGAATTTGACTTTATCAATTAAAATTTTCTGAAGATTAAATCTCAATACAAAATTAAAATTTTAAACGACTCTCTTACATTAAAAGTCCCAGCTAGCAAAATGCACCTCCTTCATTAATGAGGTGATCGACGAACATTCAGCCTTTCATCATAAAAAGGCTCAGAGAAATAAAAACAAATATATGTTAGTTTTTAAACACCCCAAGGTTCTCGAAGAGAAAAATTCACACCGGACTATCGCATTTCAGGGACAGTATGCAAATTACGTACGGAAACAATCAATTACATACAGAATGTGTAGCAAATAATACATTGATTTCAAAGTGAAAAATCTTAAAAATCAATATCAACAGAAGGGTGCACCAAACGATATGGTTATTATGTACGCTATAAAAACTTTACTCAGAATTTTCGAAATAATAGTTATAGAAGCCTCTAATAGATGTCGCTATCTCCATATGCTCCCTATCTGACTCCTTGTGATTACCCTCTGTGGGGCATTCTGTTTCGGAGCCATCTTAACTCCCAGGACGAGATCATCGATTTTTGTAGTATGTTAATATATTGTCGTTGAGACATTTCGAGCTGTGATGACAAATTTCGTTATTCAGTTGCACCACCTCTGTAAGTCGAACGTTGAACAGATTATGTGGTGACTGCTTGCAGAGAATGATGTTGTACATGATGATCATTGATCGATTTTGACGTGCAGCGCCATGTGTTAGCAGTGGCGCAAGCAAAAGGGATGGGGGCTCGAATCCCCCTTGTCAAAGAGTTTTTAACATAAATCCGTAAGTTTTAACTTTTCAACTGAAAGATTGGAAGAAGCATTTAAGGATAAAGTCTTAAACAGTCGCAGCTAAATTTGGCGAAATCAAGTAACATTTTTATCAGTTCGTGCAAGTTCAGATAGATTTACTCGCATGAGGTAAAGGAGTGCATTCCCTAGTAAAAGGAGAATCAATTAATTCCTGTCATTGTAGAGTAACCTAAATATTTAGCAATGTTAATAAGGGATGAAAAGACCCTCTCTGGAAATAGAAATATATAAATGAGTATTTAATCATATGTAAATTAATGGAAAATATTAGTTCCGTTTAAATTTTCGGGGAAAGTCCCGTTCAAAACAAAATAAGTTTATTTCTCTGATGTTACACTAACTATCGTATCCTAATAGTTTGAGAAAGTTAGACTATATGTTTGATTAATTTTATTATTTGTAGATAAAATTCACAGATCAAGCAGAAAAAATTTCAAAGGTGATATATTCAAATTGCTTCCATTAATTAACCTTATTATTTTGCTTACGAGATAAATAAAACTAAGTATGATTATGCATGTAAATATTTATCTCTTCAAATATGCTTTAATCCATGTTCAGGTTTCATGTATAATTGCCGACATATTTTGCTAAGTTCTTTTAATTAGAAGGAAGCGTCTAGACAGATAAATGGTTTAATTTCCTTTCACTTTGTAATAGAATAAACTTGTATATAATCTCGTTTAATGTTTATGTACAAGTTTATTATTTATGATTCACGTGAAGCAGTCATGAAAAAATGCAGATTTTCTACTTTAGTTACGGCAAATTAATTCAAAACACCCCTTTCAAAGCTATATTCATGATAAGAAAATTCCGTTACAAGAAATTTAGAACCTTTACGTTTTACTGGAGACCATTATCTATATAAATAAAATTAGACTTTTGTCTGTACATTTCTTGGAATTC
This sequence comes from Cheiracanthium punctorium, assembly GCA_038373885.1. NCBI lineage: Eukaryota > Metazoa > Arthropoda > Arachnida > Araneae > Cheiracanthiidae > Cheiracanthium > Cheiracanthium punctorium. The sequence continues at coordinate 334,298 of JAWZYV010011764.1, forward strand.
AAAAATTTTGCGATTTCTATCCGTTTCAAGCACCCGGCAATCCGATGCGACCCTCAAAAAAAAGTTTGTCTGTCTGTCATTCTGTCATTCTGTCCTTCTGTCGTTCTGTCATTCTGTCCGTGACGCTTTTTTCGTTTAAGCATCACGTAAAAACGACTGGAGCGAATGATATGAAATTGGGTGTCATGATAGGTGGTCACTCAACTTAAAACATAGGATTTAAAAAAAATCTTGATTAGATTTTCAGATTTTGCGAAAATCGTTTCAAACTGCGTAAATTTGTGTTCAAGCATCACGCAAAAACGACTGCAGCGAATGATATGAAATTGGGTGTCATGATAGGTGGTCAGTCAACTTAAAACATAGGCGTCCAATTTTTAAAAAATCTTGATTGGATTTTGAGATTTTGCGAAAATCATTTCAAACTGCATAAATTTGTGTTCGCACATCACGTAATAACTGCAAAGGTGAAAAAATGATATTTGGTGAAATGATAGGTGGTCACTCACTTTAAACTATAAGCATCTAATTAAAAAAAAATCGATCAGATTTCGAGATTTTGTGAAAATCGTTTAAAACTGAGTGAATCTTTGTTCCCGCATTACGTAATAACGACTAAAGCGAATGATATGAAATTTGATCACACGATAGATGGTTGCTCAACATGAACTATAGGAGTCCAATTTTTAAATATTTTTATTAGATTTTGAGATTTTGTGAAAATTCTCTCAAAATACGTTTATATTTCTTCAAACATCACGTAATAATGACTAATAAGAATGATACGAAATTTAGTGATATGACAGGTAGTTGCTAATCTTAATTTATAGGCGTTGAATTTTTAAAATATTTTGATTCCATTTTGAGATTTTGCGAAAATCTTTAAAATGCTGAAAATTTGTTCCAGCATCACGAAATAAAGACTGCAGGGAATGAAACGAATTTGGGCGACATGATAGGGTGTCACTCAACTTAAATGCTAGGCTTCCAATTTTTCAAAAATGTTGATTAAATTTTGAGATTTTGCGAAAGTTATTTCAATATGCGTAAATATTAGTTCGCGCATCACATAATTACCATTAAAGCGTAATGAAATGATATTACTTAGTTACTCTCTAACCTGTAATATTTTAACAATACCTAAAAATTATAACTTCGCTTTCTTTACTTTGGCAACATACTACATCCATTCTGTGTACTCCTACAATGCTGACGAAAGTTCTTGCTTTTTGGAAATTTGCATTCACTAACCCGTCGAGGACGGGTACTTCAGCTAGTCTCATATATATCTATATAAATAAAATTAGACTTTTGTCTGTACATTTCTTGGAATTCAAAAATTTTGCGATTTCTATCCGTTTCTAGCACCCGGGAATCCGATGCGACCCTCAAAAAAAAAGTTTGTCTGTCTGTCATTCTGTCCTTCTGTCCGTGACGCTTTTTTGTTTAAGCATCACGTAAAAACGGCTGAAGCGAATGATATGAAATTGGGTGTCATGATAGGTGGTCACTCAACTCAAAACATAGGCGTCGAATTTTTAAAAATTTTCATTAGATTTTCAGATTTTGCGAAAATCATTACAAACTGCGTAAATTTCTGTTCGCACATCACGTAATAACTGCAAAGGTGAAAAAATGGTATTTGGTGAAATGATAGGTGGTCACCTTAAACTATAAGAATCTAAAAAAACCCGATCAGATTTTGGAATTTTGCAAACATCGTTTCAAACTGAGTGAATTTTTGTTCACGCATTACGTAATAACGACTAAAGCGAATGATATGAAATTTGGTCACATGATAGTTTGTTGCTCAACATAAAGTATAGGTGTCCAATTTTTTAAACATTTTTATTAGATTTTGAAATTTTGTGAAAATTCTCCCAAAATGCGGTTATATTTCTTCAAGCATCGCGTAATAACGACTAATATGAAATTTGGTGATATGATAGGTAGTTGCTAATCTTAATTTATAGGTGTTGAATTTTAAAAACATTTTGATTACATTTTGAGATTTTGTGAAAATTGTTTAAAAATGCTAAATTTTTGTTCCACCATCACGAAATAAAGACTTCAGGGAATTAAACGAAATTGGGTGACATGATTGGTAGCCTAGAATTTAAGTTGAGTGTCAACCTATTTTTCAAAAATGTTGATTAGATTTTGAGAAAATTATTTCAATATGTGTAAATATTCGTTCGCGCATCCCATAATTACGACTAAAGCGAATGAAATGATATTACTTAGTTACTCTCTAACCTGTAATATTTTAACGATACATAAAAATTATAATTTCGCTTTCTTTACTTTGGCAACATACTACATCCATTCTGTGTACTCCTACAATGCTGACGAAAGTTCTTGCTTTTAGAAATTTGCATTCAGTACTAATCCGTCAAAGACGGGTACTTCAGCTAGTGTATGTATATATATATATATATATATATATATATATATATAAATAAAACGCACGAATAAAAATGCAAAGGGTAAGATCAATTTAAAAGCCTTTAAAATGCAAGAGTCATTAATCTTTAAAAATTGAGTGGCAAGAATGAAAATTAAAATGTTACGTCAAAGAAAACAATTTATATATTTCATCACTGGTTTTTCTAAATGAGCAACAGCACTGAAAATTTACTTGCCACTATTTTAAACAAAGAAACTCGTTCGATAGGGAGAAAAAAAATGTTGTCTTTTGCGACATTTTTTAACACGGGTAATACTTTCTACCTCCGTTTGCCAATTCTGCATTTGCTGCAAGTATTATGATTCCATAACCTCAAAATAAACATACAGTATAGTTCTCAAATTTGAGCCCATTCTTTTCTATGAAATTATAGATGTAAAGCTAATATAGATTGAAAAGGAAAATTAGTACAGAATTAGTACAATCGTATAGAATCTTACGAACGATTAGTAAAATCGTACAGAAATTCTGTATAGAAAAAATTGCTCATTACAAGCTCGGTCGTAATTTAAAATACCTTCATATTTATACCTATAAAGCATCCCTGCATTACATTAAAGAATTTTGTACGAGTTATTTAGCTAATGCCCTTAGAATTATCTTTATATTTCTATTTTATCTGCTAAGGCAGTATAATTAAGGAAATGCCTTATCAGGCACTAAACTGTCACTCCCCCCCCCATAAGGTCCTCTTGTCTCCCGCCTTCCTGCAACAGATCACATCACAAAATGTCTTTTTCACCACGTCATACGCAAAAATCATTAAAAAAATAATTAAGAAATGTCTCAATGTCCACTTTGAGATTTCTGGTTTGAGGTAGATAAGCAGCAGTGTCGGAGTTTATCCACTCTTCATGTATTTTCTTTTAAATATTGTTCTTAAACATTCCATAACTAGAAAAGGGAAGAATGTCATTATGACAGAACAATTCAACTAAGTTTGGTTGGAATACGAGACCAATTTTTGCTTCAACTGTCAGATTTAGTTATGTTAACTTTTGTTACATATGTATTGGACCTTTTAGAATATTATCCAAGTTATTATTAGTTCTTTCCCAGGAGTACACAGAACAATTTTTAAGATGACATCAAAGTAAAGGATGATGAACGAAGTGATTTGGTTAAAAGCAAGTTTAAAAGAATTTTTAGTAGACCTCCTCCTACTCAGATAAATAGCATTAAATACATTAGATTTTCACATGTCTCAATAAATCCAACAATACACGCACTAAGCAATTAATGCAAAGCTATAACCAGGGACCTTGCTTGTTCTAAAATTGTTAAACTTACTAGCCTTGAGAAAAATTCAACAAAAATACTTAATATAATTAAATTTTACAGATGCCAAAAATACGAAGAATGGTTAAGAAAACTTTAAAATATAATAATTCTTTGAGCGAATATATGCTGATTTAGTGGACCTGCTTTAAAGTAAACTGTAGTACAATTACTGCCAGATTTCCAAGAGAGCTTGCCAATGATATCGGAATTTGTACTCATCCCTTTGAAAAGAAATGAAATTGCAGCCATGCATGCGTTTTTGCCTACTTGTTTCATTAACCATTCTTTTTTTTTTTAATCAGTTAAAAATTTTTTTATATTAAAAAGAGTGCTACCATTTTAACATCGTCCAACGGATGTGGTTGCATTATGTTTCTTGTCTTTCACAGCAGCAATCTCAAACGCTATGAATGCAAAGACATGAATGTGTCCACGATTATGGTTTTAAATCCAATTTTATTTGAAGAACAATAACAAAGTGCCTATTTCAAGTAAAACATTGGAGTTATCAGTAACTATAAACAACTGTATCACAAATTCTTAGTGTTAATAAAACTCAAAATATTAATTAACAGCTGCACGAGACTAAATAGAACAATATTTTAAACTGTAATTAACGTCATAAAATTGGTACAGCAGTTTCAGGACGAGGGTGTCTTCTGAATTTTCACAACTAAAATATCATCACCGTTTACGTGCCACTGCAAGGTGCTTGGATCACAACTTCTCGGCAAAACGTACTGCCTTTCAAACTTTCTGGACACTTCTCCACTGCCTTCTGCAGTTACTGAATGCTCACCTCTAACTATCAAAGAACCTTGAGCAGATGACACGCTTATGTCGGGCTTCTTAAATGGCTTCATGGTCAAATTGACTTCGAACTCGTTATCATTGTTTATTACCTCCGAAAAGCCAGTATCCACAGACAGCACTTTTGCTTCAGACGGAAGATATTCGAATATGTTATGCTGGTTTACAATTTCTGTCTGGCGTTTGAAGAATTCATCTGCGCCTTTGAAGTCGTCTTCTCCAAGTTCAAAGCCAAAATACTGATCTGCCATCTTATTGGGACAGTCAACGATGTCCCACCACTCTTTTTTATACACGTCTGCTGGAACAAAAAATTCCATTATGAAAAACCTTTAAGCGACTATACACTCGAACTGGAACACTCACGTACTGCGGAAGCAGCATGTACTTTCTTATATACTTATAATATTCATCTGTAGGCAGTTCTTCTTTAGACGAACTTAATTTGATTAATAGGTTTACAATTTAGGATGTGTTCAAAAGCTATATTGGGTATGTACAAACGTATTAAGCTTGTGTGCTTGATTTTTATGATACGGATACAATCCCTTGTTGAAGTCTCACCACACTTTAGATCTCCATAATTCCAAATTTTGATGTTCCTCGAAAACTGTTAATTTTCGGTTCAACAGATTTAGCCATGCATCTAAAAATCCTGCACATTTTTTTCTCATGTAATCAATATATGTGATCAAAAATGGAAATAAATAAGCGATATCTATTAATTTCAATTTGGGCTCATGAAGGTAAGGGGAACCGTTGGCTGAGTGGTTAATCACTGGAAGCGTACTGTCTTGGGTTCAATTTCCATTTATCCCTGGTTGTTGTGTTTGTTCCTCTGAACTGTGCTTGCTGGACCTGAGCCTGGGGGTTCAGCAGGACTATAGGACACTTTAGGAACTAAAACAGGTTTTAAACCAAATACATATGCCGTTCCTGAAGGTAGTATCCTATTGTATCCTTTGAACTGTAAATTTACTATCTCTGTACTAGTGAAAAATGCCATTGTCCACTTTATTCGACGAGGATTTATAAACAGATTCCTGAAACCAAGCATACAAGTTGTTGTAGTTATATTTTCACGTGACGTCGCTGAAATTTTTTTTCGGCCAACTCGGGGATATTTAGGGATACAAGCCCCGTTTTCCGCCAATGACCATTCTCAAATGAACGAATGTTTGACCAAAAATGCTGGTTGCTAAGTTGTGACAGTGATAATGACGTAGGTGAAACAGATCTATAATTTCCAGATTTTTTGTTTGGTTTCAAGAATCTGCTTATAAATCCTCGTGTGGAATAAAATGGACAACACCATGACAGTTTTTAGTGCCACAGAGAAAGGAAATTTAAACAACTAGGTGATGAAAGGATATTGAACCCACACTAGTGTACGCTTAAGCGAATAGTGTAGAATTGGACAAACCCTTAATCTCTAAGCCACGGGCTCCCCAGCAAACAAGTCCAAAAATGAAAGCTCTGAATCGAACAGCAATAACAACAATTTGATGACAAACAAAACGCCGTTTACATGGACAAAAATGCGGGGTCAATGTCAGAACTTTCGCTACTTTGTACCCCGCTTTCCCTAAGTAGGGAAAAATGCGGGGTAGAATGATTCCTATAATAGTCCAGTGAAGGGTGAATGCAGGAATGACCTCGCTTTCCCATGATGCATTACGTGTTTTTCCCTGTACTCTGCTTTTACCAGGGATGTTCCATTTTCCCATGTAAACGGGCCTTATAACTCAGCTGTTAAGGTGCTATCACACGAGAGCTCTACGCACTGCAAAATGCACGTACAACACTTTTGTACTGCAGTTTTGCCCTTCAGTCAGGCGAAAACCGTTGTGTGATAGTATTTCCCTTGACACCGGACTGTTTCGAACAATGTTGAAAAATGTTTGGTATGAATGGCGAAATCAGCCAATCAGAGCTCTAGACACTGTCCACACCTTCATTCAAGATGGCGACCTCCATGCCTGCAGTGTGGACGGCGGAAATAGAAGCCGATTTTATTTCCGAAGTGCAAATCAAAAACCATTAAAAACTTTTTTACTGTATTTACTTAAAAATAAACCTTCGAATTCCACCGTCAATGTCAATGTTCGAATGCACGGGGCGCGACCGGACGAGTGATTTTTGTGTCAAAAACAGCGATGACGTAATAACTGTTTTGTCACAAAACGAGCGATAACGTCGCCAAATCGCCAACCCCGTGCCAATCCACCAGATCGTTTTCTTGCCTTGCAATACAACCCTATACCTTGCTTTTGACAAGAAAAATGAAAGCCGAAAGAGTTGTACGAGCATTTTGAAGGGCGAAAATGCGTCGTCTGATAACGGCTTAAGGCTGGTTCTTCACAATTTTCTACTTGAAAATTTTGAGGAGAAACATAACGTGACATGTACACCCTCCAAAAAAAGTATTCAAGTAAGGGATAATTTTTCTATTTTAGATTTACGAATGATAATTGAGTTTTTGAAAAACGCACAACTTGACAGAAATTTGGAAAGTCATATTTATACACAGCCTAATTCATATTCTATGATAAATAATTTTTAATATACGAAACCAACGTAAGTAATTTATCTCTTACTCGAATACTTTTTTTGGAGGGTGTACATGTAACTGCTTCTGAGATTCTGATAGTACTAAGAAACTCGATAGGAATGAATCAACCTTTCTTCTATTCTAATTTCTGCTGTGATGTTTGGAAAGAAACTATCATAGTGACTGATACAATTGTCTCTCTATTCTAAAAAAAAGTAAAGGCCGATGACGCTGTCAAAGCTTGTTGGCCTATCTCCTCCTAAACCGTGGGGATTTGAGTTTCGACTAAGGTGCCCACAGATTCGAAAAATTCCAAGGAACCTGCTATGCTGATTCAAATTTCGAAAATCGAATTATTTTAGAAGATATTAATAAAAAACTGAAAAAATAAACAGAATGGTTGCCAGATTTGGTATAAAATCATTCATTCCTTTGCAACAAAGCGTTTCCAAGCATCTAGAATCGCGTGAAATTTACAAACATGAGTTAGAATTACGCCTATTTTACGCCAAAATAAAAACTATATGAAATGTGTTACACAAAGTTGACCATTTTCAAATAGTAAGTTCGCTTAGACAACAGGAGTTTAGAATGAGCGATTATTCGTTTTTTCAAAACAGAATAACTAATATCTTGAAAATGAAAAATAATTAAAATGAAGATTATTTTAAAGCCGCTTCGGTCCAGCTGGATTATTTGCTACCAGTAGAAATATTTGGCGGCGTTAACTATGCCATTGTAGCAGTTATAGTACACTTTGGATATTTGCTAGAGCGACGAGATGGTATAATTCGTGGTGCTAAGTACGCCAATCTGCAAACGATTATGTAAATGAAAATATGGATAACGGTTTTCCGGTAACCTTAAATGAACAGTAATTATAGGTTGTGAGCATGTGTAAATCGCCAAATAATGAAAAGTCGCCATTGGTGGCAAGCTATCCTATCTGTTCCGTAGCTTTTATTAACTTTACATGTACGCAAGTCGCTAAATAATGAAAAATCGCCATGGGTGGCAAATTCCCAAGGTGTCCAATAGGTTTTACATTATAAAAATACAGCTGAAACAGATGTTCTGATTTTATTGCGCTTTAGCTCCTAATTAATATAACTTTTGAATGGCAACATTAAATATCATTGTATTTCTGAGGAGTGCAAATAATTTTAACAGCGAATATAAGAGGAGTCCGCACTCCAGGTGGAGTGTAGCTCAGGACCCGTACAACACGGATTCCCATAACAAAATATCTTCCGTGTTATGAGGGGGAGGGGGTCTTCTGTAGTGTGAAGTTTAAATTTTTATGTACCAATGAACATGCAAGAACCAAGCAATGTGTAGCTCAGTAACATTCTATCTGATCCAATCTTCGGGTTTTGTCTGTTGGAATTATGTCTTTTTTACGAATATGCCTTATCAGGGGCCGAATGCCTCATACAAAAAGCGAGCGTAGCGAGTCTGGGGGCCTTGGCCCCTAGTATCCGTACATTGTTTACTAGCGCTTTAAACCCTCAACACACAGTATATGAGGACACAATATTGTACCGTTTTGAACTTCAATTGCAAAAATACAGAAGCATCTGCCAAAGTTCCTATCTTTGTTTCACAAATAATAGATTTCGTTTTCCCCATTTGATTAGGTCTGATTAAATAACACGAGAATGCCTTAATTATTTCATTAGAGAATTTACAATGAAATTATAAACTGTTCGTGAAATCCTTGGCATAATTATATTTGTCACTTTCAAACACTAGAAATGTAATGAGAATAGTTAAGCTTCAAAGGGTCAAAATTACACAGTTACTCAAAAATGTGTTCGAATAGAAGGAAATTTTCTTTGTTTAATGAACAATAAAGCAATTTTTCTGTAAAGCTTTTAATTCAATACAAATTTGAGGTTTCCTATATTTTAACCCATTTATGCCTAGAGTCCCTTTTTTGGGACGGCATTTTCGCTATCAGTCGAAAACGTTATTTATTTTTCCTAGCCTTTATTCATGAGTATTGAGCCTCAACTCCGCACAATATTTTAACATGACCAAGTAGGATGTTGATATTTCGATTTTTATGCAAAATGATTTTAAAATAAATCATTCCTTGTTCAAGAAGTTGACATCAGAAATTTATGTATTATTTCTGTTATCAGTAAAAATCGAAGAAAGTCGCAAAAATATCCAGGCACAAATGAGTTCATGAAATATTACGTTATACACAGGCGAAGCTTTTATTTTTGGAAATCAGCACACAAAGAAATTCTCTTTTACCTGAATACTTTTTTTCGGGTGGCTATGAGGAAAATTTCCGTAATCATATGAAAATCGAGAAAGATTTTTCACTCCCTAAATAGCACAAACATGTCCTGAATACTCCGATAAGACACAATACTGAGAAACTGACATTCCACAAAACAACCAGGATTTGTCCAATTCTTGTCTATTCTGTCATTTTGACATAATACGACACCCATATGACGTGTAATAGATGTCCATATAGACGTAATTATAAAAATAATAGTCTGTTTACGAACCTTTTATAGTACAATCCTGTACGTCAACATCTATATATGGACCTTTTGTGGATAGCAATGTTTTCAAAAACATCAGTAGTAAGGCCAAGCCTTATTTATTAGATCTTTTTCTAACAACGGAAGTTCAAAGGGAATTTTAAGGAATTACTTAAAAATGTTCCTTTAGTTTACAGAGCAAATATGCAGAATTAGAGAAAATTAGAGTCAGATGTTTTCTATGATCAGATATTTTCTATGTTGGAAATTCTTGACAAGAAGATTATCAAAAGCAACATCAAGCATTATCAAAAATAATAATATTAGATCTCTAAAAATATCAAAATTAAAGATTCAGAGTTCAGTTTTGTTAATCATAATTTTTGGTGCATTTGTAAATCTAAAATAAGAATTTTCATTTCAATATTACGTAATTCTGCGAGAAAATAATTACTAATTTTATATTAAAAGAACCACGAAGTAGTTATGATAACGAACAAAGAGAATCTTTCAATTTTCATTGAAAAAACTTAAAAAATAATTTTTTCAAGAGAACAGGAGAAATTATTGCTTCCCGTATTATAGATCTTCCACATTTCTCCTCCTAGAAAATATAATCAATTTCTTGTTACGTAGAACTATTAAAACAGTTCATTAGTGTTCATTTGATTCTGAAAGATATAAAACTTAAGCCGGTAGTCATAAAACTTTTAGTTTATGGGCGCAATTTAGAATGAAATAATACTTATATGAACCAGAGAATGCTATTTAAGTTCCCTACTCTGGTGAAAGTGCAGAAAAATGTTGTCAGTATTAGATAAGTAATTACACTTTGTGCTTTCTATGGACCAATTGCCTTAGTGTTATGAGGGCAGTGAGATAAATTAATTTGGTTAAGAAAATGACTATCGCTTCTGGGTGGGCCTGACGTATATTGAATGAGTGGTTTGTTATTAAGCGTGCCAGATTAGCACCTCTGTTATTTTCTCAAAAATCCCGAATTGTTTGAAAATTGATATAAAATATTAAAAAAATGAACGCATAATTGTAAAATTGTATAGAAAAAATCAGTTATTGAAATATTACGGTATGATAAATTTTATACAGAAATTTTTGGGAAAAAATAATTGCACATTTTTTAAAAAACCAAGATTCTTTTACAAAGGCTTCTCAGAAATTTTGTATTTACAAAAATTCTAAATTTTCAAAAATTTGCATTAAACTATTCAAACAAATTAACAGTTGTCCGAGTTTTTTTTTTTTTTTTTTTTTTGAAAGAATGTAAAAATTTCTCTCGAGAGTATTTCAAATATAAGGTAATTTTGAGACAGTTAAAAAAATTAGAAAACCAAGAACTTGTAAAATATCCTTTAATTTTTAAAATGCACTATTTTTTTCTGTTTAGGGTTTAGCAAGAGAGAACTATGACATATTTAATGTCTTAAACATATGGCTGAGTATAATGAATTCATAATGGCTTTGGATGGGAAGTTTTTTATTTTAGCACAGTTATAAGTTAGGAGAATGTAAGAATAGTTAAGACATATTCGAAATGTCACCAGTTGTAGAAAAAATTTCGATATGGTATTGCTTTTAGATATCTAACATCTATATTTTTAAGTACTATTGAAAAACTGAAATAGTATAAAGGAAATAATAAAATATATATTTTTTTTTCAATTTCATGAATGTTTATCTAAAAAAAATGGAATAGTAAGCATGATAATAAAAAACTGTATCAAAACATAAAAAAATTCATTTTCATAGAAGCATACTAGTAGAAATATTCCTAAAAATGCCACACAGTTAAATTAATGTTTCATCATTTCATGGAACACTTTTATTAAAGGATTATGTACTTGTTAAAACGTGAACCCTAATTTCAAAAGATCAATGGTGACCGTATATTTTAATATGAAATTTTAAATAAGTTAATGAACCGTCAAATGTTGAAGAGAATTTTAAAATTTAAATCATACCTTATAACTTAATGAATCTAATTTTTTTCTGCTATATAGCAGACGTAAAAAAGCGAACGATAAAGATTTTTTCCCAAGTATATAATAGTTGTTTTTGTATCAATTATGAATATTTCAAAAATTATAAATAGGTGCATTTATAGTTTTGGCACCCCACTATGACCGAGTGGATATAGTACTCAAAATGTGGAGGGCTGATGTGGGAATGTCCAGCGTTCTGGCCTATCGCACAGCTTCCGCTCTAACGATCTGGGATTTTTGTCGGTTTTCTCCAGGTGTAAAGTGAATACGCGTTAGAACCACTTAAAAAGTTCTCCAATCAACGCACTTCCCATCTTTCGCAGATAACCCTTGCATAGCTTTGCCATAACACAAAACAACAGCATTTGTGGTTTTGTGTTCATTAGAATTAGTATGGTTTGAAAACTATATTGTAGTCTCATTCTGTGAAAATGTCAGTTACTATTTTTGGACCATAACCCGTTTTCAAAATTCTGCCATCACTGCCCCAGGAAACACACACGTAGTTAGTGGCGGATCTAGGACTGGGTAAAGAGGGGGCTAAATTGCTGGGTATTCAATAATTTGGGTACAATTATCCAAACATGGCGACGTTTAGCACGATGTTTTACATGTCGCCTGTTTATTTTATTTTTCTGTCTACCTACAGTATTACGTAATCGAATTTCGAGAAAAGTGTGCGAGTTTCTGATAAGTAAAATGCTCGAACCTGCTAGGACTTCATAGGAAAAACAATGTTTGAAAAAATTAATTAAAATGATATCTCTTTTTTCCATAATGATATCAATGTATTCCTTCTAACTATGTCCCTCTTTACAAACTGCCTGATAGAGATACACTTATATTTTGTGAGTGCTGTTCCTCTTGAAATAGCTTGTTCTAGGGTTGTGCATTTATGATTTCTTCCTGACGATTTCCGCTTTCACTCTCACTAGACAAATTATCATTTTTCGGAGTGTTCATAAAATAATCAGCTATATTACTACTGAATAACCACTTTCTTGATGCCATAATATCTGCATTTAAATTAAATTCTACACCCGAACGGAGCTAGACCGAGAACAAATGAATCACACTAGCGCTTCACCCGAAAAGAACGATCAAGCGGCGATAGCAATTTCAATGGGTTAAGCTTTGAAGCTTGCTTCGAAAGAGCTACAGTACTTTCATGAAATTCTTCCACCATTCTTAAACGTTCAAAACGGTTGTACTTTTGTATGAACAGGAAATGTCCGAAAACCATATAAGGAAAATTAGTCGTAGTAATAGTAATCTTTCATAATACCCCTGAAAATCCAAACGGCGGAACAAAAGAACCTTTCACAATGGTACAGGAGATAGTCACTTGGGATTCCTAATCACATATCTATGTTACACTCCCCCATCCCCGCACTATGTTCATCAATCATAATGTATCCCACATCAGGTACACATTAGTACAGAATCCGAGACGCACCTTGGCACCGTAGAACGCACGCAAAGACTTTAACAGTGAATTATATGTATTATTAGCTGCCCTTTGTACGACTTTGCAGGGGGTGAATGGATATCATCGCTCAAACATTGCTCTTTGCACTTGCCATTAACTAACTTGCCATAACCCGTTCTAACAATGAGCTATTCTTAGCTATTCACGTATAAATGGAAAAGGCGAGAACAACTTGGTTACTGATCATATTTAAAAGAAACCGAAATGCTTCAAGGGGGAGACAAAATTTCGGGCAATTCCTTGGGACTCTGAGGTTTCGAAAATACCTGTAGCCTGGGAACGAAAAGGTTAAAAACCATTGATTGAGTTCAAGTCTAAAAATCAATGCAGTAAATCAAAAAAGTAAATTAAAATTTCAAAACAACCGATTTTTAGACAAGCAGATTTTAACTAAGCATCAAAACTCTGTTCTATCTAGTGTAAATACAGTTTCAATTAGGGGTAGGTGGGCTGGTAGCCTGTATAGTCCCCCTCCCCTTTCCCCCCCCCCCCCGTAGATCCGTAGATCCAAATCTGCACATGGTTTCAGAATAATTTCTCGGCGTCAAGTTGTCGTTATAGATAGTGGTTAGGACGGCACTTCAAAAAGTACATGCATGATGAGATGGCATCAGTGGTCGTGCATAAAGTATCTTTCCCGGCAGTCCGGCAAAGAGCGACCCTATACTGGCTTCAGACACCGCGCACATGGTGCCTTGTACTCGCCGGCAATCTACATTTTACCTGACTCACGACATTTTCGCAGCACGAGCGGTACCATTCCATTATGCTGCCGCCAGTATAGTTCAACGATCACAAGTTGCTTGGCTGTGACTGGAGATCTGCGCCGCACGGAAATTTGTGGCGGCGGCGTAACAACCTCAGAAACCCGGCGGTGGCGGCAGCGCCTCGCAGCGTGGGAAAATTTTTGTAAAAGGGCATATTGAAAATGGGTGATTGCGTACACACACACACACACACACATATGTATAAGTTGGCGCTAAAATGAGATTTTTTAAAGACTAGAATGAAGACTAGAATTTTTATTAAAACTAGTCTTTAATATGATGCTGTGCGATTACGGCCAATTAGCTACACATCGGCTCTAGGCCGCGGAGTGTAGAGATCTCGATTGTGTTCAGGCCCGAGTGGGCTTGATTAAATTTTCTTTTATTTGCACAAACGGCAAAATTTATGATATTCTATCAATGAAGTAATCGACTTTTATTTATCTATTAGCTGAAATTTCGGGCTCGGGAGGGCTCGAAATAAAAGTCTTCGGGCTCGGGCTTCAAAAAGTGAGCCCGAACTTATCTCTAGTAGGGTACCCTCCGTGGAGGTTTTCTTAAGGTACTAACCAGTATCTACGCTAAGTTTCGGAGGAAACCACGGAGAACTACGAACAGTCAGGTCGGCAGGTGCGAAGCGGCATACGTGATGTTCACATATCACACGTTAAAATACATCAAGCGTCGTAGACAGCCTTTTAGTAGGAACACGGGGCACATATCCATGACATGTAGAGATCGACGACTACTGCCCCAGCATTCGGTAGAGTCCAAACAGAAGTCTTCTAAAAACACAGCGCCCTGGAGAAAAGTTCGGGGTACTCCTACCAAGCCATCGACACTACAAGATTGACGGCATGGCCCTTTAATACTGCACCATTATATATGGCATAGATTTCGATGGGAAATTTTTCACTCTCTAGAAATTTCGTATTTTATTTTATTCAGTGGTATAGGGGAAGTAAGCAATTTCCAGGAACTCCATGCCGATAGACAGTTGCACAATATTTTATTGACATTATCAATAACGAAAAATTAAAAATAGGTAGTGCGGTGGCTGGCAAAATAGCGACGTGAAACGTGACATATTGGGCAGAGACCAAAGCGTTAAGTGTGTCTGAAAAAAGTCTGAGAACCGAAAGCGAACCTGGCGATGGAGTTGAGCGCTAAAAGGAACTGTCGCCAAATAAATCGCCAGATTGTAAAAATAAAAAGGAGCGTTGGGCCTTATACACTGCTGGTCAAAAGTATTGTAAGTTTCAGAAATCTAACCCTTTTCAAGATTAAGCTCCTCTCGCCCGTCTAATAGAAAAATCAATATAATTGATATTTTTTAATGTTAAATTAATTACTTCAAAGGCACGATAGCATTAAGTTAAAGAACAAAAATAATTATTTAATTTGTTGAAAAATAGCATAAAAATATATATGTTATTATAAAAATCATAATCCATTTTGGCTCTCAATAAAATTAAATAATTAATTAATTTTAAGTTCTGAAAAAAGAGGATAGTAAATAAATGCAATTGAACTAAAAATCATTTATTATGTTGCTGAGCAGCCTTGACTTTGATCACAACAGCCATTCTTTTAGATATGGAATACACATTGTTTTACAACACTTCTTTCTGTCTTTCGTGGTGCCAACTTAAATTATTGGTTCCTGAAGCTCTGATTTTGTAGTTTGGTGATTTCCAGATGTTTTCTATCCAATTATACTACATGAATTCTCAAAAATATTTAAATCTAGCATATTTCCTGCCCATTTTTTCTGGACTTATTCTTGAAACGATGGTTAGATTTCTCAAACTTGCAATACTTTTGGCCAGTAGTGTATCGAAAATTTAAATGTGACATGCCATAGGAGGGATCAATAGAGATAAAATGTAACCTAGGCTAAATTATTAAAACCCCGTGGGAACGAAGAAAACTAAATGAATTCTCAGACTAAAGGCACCAACTAAATGTATTGCAAACGCTAAAACTGAAGTAATTTAAGAAACAGTTAAATAATATTATGGATAGATGGTAGATTTAAAAATGGCAAAGAGTATAAAATTTAGGATAGGTAAAGGAAAATCAGAAGTAATTATAAATGTATGATTAACTGTATAAAAATTAATTATAAATATGTGATTAACTGCATCACAGGTTAGGTCGGCGATTGCGACCTAGTTTTGATCCAGGCACTTTCCGTCTCAGAGTTCAGAGCTCTGTGCGCTCGGCCACTGTTGGGGCTTCACAGTATGAGCTTGGCGTCGTGGTATAATTTAAAAATATTTCTACTGTAAAACTGAAACAACAGATTTGATCAAAATCGGATAGGTTTATGTTGTGCATTCACGATACATTAAGTTATCAGTATACGATTGATACATTATTTGCTCTTTTAAGCGATTTTTTTTTTTTCTCCACAACCTTCTCATGAACCATTCCAAACTTATAATGTACCTTTGAGGTATAATGCCATATTTAAACAGTTTGAAAACAATCAAATAACGCCGTTGACTCAAAAAATTTAAATAGTATCTTTACAAGTTACTAGCTTTAAGAAGTATCCAGAATAAAATAAGCAGTTGAAAGATTAGGTACAATTTTTTTTTAAAGTTTTGAAGCTGATTGTACGCCGCGGTGTAAAATCATCGTTCTTCGCCGGCGGCGGCGCAAACCTCTAGCTGTGACGTATGAGTCACGTGGTGTTTTGAAGCTTATTTCTGTTTTTAACCTTAATGAAGAAGGAATTAAAAAGTAAATTCCGATTAATCATCTAGATAATCCTAATTTACTTCATAATTTCACCTTTCTTTAGCTAAAATACAGAAATATAACCCCTAAAATTTCACGTGACTCATTTGTCAAGCCTGCCAACTCGTGATGGTTGAACTATAGTGTGTTTGCTGGACGCATTATCACATTCAGCTTTTTAACATGTATATATTCATACAGTCCCTAATCACTAACTTGCACTAGAATTAGAGAAGTAAATTTCACAAAGAAAAAGATTTTACATTTGAAAATGAACGAGACCAATGGAGTTGAATGTGCTGAAAAAAAAAAGGTTTATTTTGGAAGATTAAAAATTTAATCAAACCTTAATATTCACATACCTTCTCGAAATTCAAAACATAAAGATAAAAACTTAAACCAGAAGCAAAGTTCGCTTTCTTCTGTGATAATTAGAAACCAATGTTTTCTTTTTGGCAATGTTGAATAATTTACCCCAAAGCTATCACACAAATGTAGTTTTATTACTTCAGATTAACTATATTAGATACCTTATTTTGTGTTAGTGTTATTTCTTGAGGCAGAATTTTTAAGGCATAGTGCATTACTAATGCACTGGGTTATTCTTATATGGAATCGGTCGATATAATTGATTTGAAGCAATTTAATTTTTACTAATGAATTATTACTCAAAAATTTTGAAAACTGAAAATGTTTATCAACAAAAATAAATTCCCATTGCTGCTTCGTAAACAGCATGAAAATAATTTTAATAATTTTTAATGGCCTCATGCTTTATTCTTTTTTGAAAGTTGTTATTTAAACAGACTTAATTAAGAGCTAAATTGAAGTTTCAGCGTTTTTTACTTAAAAGTTTAAAAAAATATTTTTCAATGGTATCGTTAATTTTTTGTGTGAAGTATTTTGCATACATGATAAAACAAAAATTCGTGAATCAAGGTTGTAAACCTTTGGAGCAAAAAGTTTGAAATAGATATGATAAATAATTCACAAAGAACTTGACATTTCCCGTTTCATGTGAGAAATCATATTACCTCAAAATTTAATTTAAAATGAAAGATACATCTTAATTTAAAATAGGATAAGGAAAAACTATTTCTCAGAGGAATAAAGTGATTTCGAATTTCACAATATCAATGAATTTTTGATATGTTGCAGTAGAATAATTGATGTTTTAAATCGTCGCCTTTCTGAAATGCGGGAATTAAAATCTTCAAAGAAAATTGTTATTGATGCAAAAGTGGAATTTTTTGGTTTAACTTAAAACTGACTAAATTTAGATATGCATAATATATGAATGACAAATGCAGCAAAACAGTTATTAAAAATTTATTAATTTAAAACACGAAGTAAAGTAATTTATGTGTTGGATTGCTTCTATGAGTAAATAAACCAGTTGCAAAAAATGCTCTAATTTGAAATCTAGGCAAGAACGTCCATATTGACCATGGTGCATTTTAACCCTTTGAGGCGCAACCCTTTCCCAATGCTGAAAAAAGGGCAGCCGTTGCCATCGCTCGACTTAACTACCAGCAAGATGGCGGACGATCGAAACATTCATCGTGTGCCCCAGATCTAGAGACCCGCAGCTGGCTGTGCGGCACAGCCAGCAGTCGTCAAAAAAGGGTATCTAGATCCGTGGCACGCGATGAACGTTTCGATCGTCCGCCATCTTGCTGTTAGTTAAGTCGAGCGATGGCAACGGCTGCCCTTTTTTCAGCATTGGGCAATCTATCTAGCTGTTCTCGCATTTTTCTATTTTTCTGCAGATGCCAGTGCTGTTAAAAATAATCGTGACCATTTTTTTACGGGAAATGACGTGCTAAAAAGTAAAGGATTCTCGTGGAGCTATGTCACCCGCAACTATTTTTATAGAAATCAAATCTATTCTTCGTGACTGGCAACAGTCAAAACGTCAGTGTTTGGTGTTCCCAGAGCGGGAACACTGAGCGTTAAAGGGTTAAGCAACAGTTTCAACTTTTTCGTGGGCAAGATTATGTGAAGAGAGTCGAAAGTACTTGGGAATTTTCTAGCCCATTTTTTAGGGTTAATTCATCGATTTTTTGCTGACAGTGGAGGAGCTTCCTGATTTGGCTGAGGACTTTTAAGAGCACTTCTAAGGGATTCAAGTTGCATCTGCAGAAATACGTCCAAAACTCCAGAACGTGAAATTGACAGTCGCGCGAGAGAATAGATGCCTGAACCTGCACTTTTCAACATATCACAATATTCAGTGTCTAATCTACTCGACCATTGGTCAGCCAAACCCTTGTGGACCGATAGTAATTTCTCTCAAGAAAGTAGAACCCACAACATATCATTGGCATGAATAAAAATTGCATAATCCTTACATAATTACAAAAAAAATATAGCGCATAAATAATTCAGTTGATTAATTAAGTAATATATATATTTACCACCGAGTTAGTAAATCACATTATCCTACCGTAATGCCTAATAAAGAAATATTCTACATAAAATTCCCTCCCGGGAAAAATACCTTACTCTTTTATCATAGATTATCTAATTCCGTTACTTCTAAACCAGAAATACTAGGTGCTTCCACAGTAAATATAAAAGCTACAACAATAAATACAAGAGCGATGTAATGTTTCCGCGTTTTGTTGCCAGCCTTTCCCAGCATCTAATTTATCGGAGCACTAAAGGCGCCAAATAACAATTGATGAGGCGAAACATGCCTGCGTTCCACTTCATAACCTCCCATGTTTAAGACCCTTGTCCTTGTTAAGAGATATTTCTTTTCATATTTATAATCAGCAGCAGGAACTTCATTCTGCGCCTTTTAAAAAATATCGGAGCACAACGTGAAAAAAAAAAGGCGAGAAATAAGGCCTCGCAAGACTCATATATCTACAATAAAGCGAATTGAATTATAAGGATGGGAATAAAAAAAAGTGTTATTCAATTGATGCGAGCGAGAGGGAGAAAATAATTCACTTTTGTTCTGTTAGTAATAATTTTAAGACATATTAATAAAAAGACTGTGTATTTTTTTTCTTTTTAAGCTAAACGATGAGTAAATTTAAGAAGTCTCTATAAAGGATGTATTATATTTCTTTTGATACATCCATTCTTAATTTCTGTTGAAGTAAAAATGGTGAAATGAATTAAATCCACGGATAATTCGTATTCTTAACGAGGAGAAATAGTTGAGCACTTCCGAAGAACAAATGGGTACTTTCTCCCCTCCCCACAAATAAATAAGTAAATAAAAGTCAAATAAATATTCTCAACAAGACATGATAAAAATTTTAATAAATATATTTTTTATGCATAAAATAACTTTCTCACAAAAGTAATTTTTTAAAATAAATTTGTTTTGAAGATTACACAAATAAAAAAGATATATACTTGTCTAGAAATTATTGCAGGAAAATCTAAATTCACAAATTTTACCTGCACCAAAATACATGGGTTCGTATAATATTATAAGTGCTTCAAAATAATTTAAAATTGTTATTAAAAATAAATGTTTTAAAAAGAGCTTAAACGTCTATTTAAAATCGTGCTTAGTATTGTTTTTTATCATCCTCATTATAAAACTCTGTTTATAGTTTCCATATTGAAAACTGTTGATAGAAAGCATCCCATTTTTACCGCATAGCTTCAAATTTATGTCCATATACAAACAAAAATCTCCTCCTAAAAACAGTTTACTGAAATCCAATGAAATGCAAGTTTTAAGTTTGGATATCGTTTTCAAAATTTGAGTAAGACAATTCTTTCATTAGTAAGATTTTTAGTTAAATTGATTTATGAGGATGCACTTTTAAGTTGGTTCAGTTCAAGTATGTATACAGATGCGTTCAACCTCACTCATAACTAACCAAGATTAAATTTGGCGTAGAAATGTCCATTTCAGATTAATTTTAGTCATGCATGAACACAAGTTGAAAGCATTCGGTAAACTCCACATAATAATGTAAAATACACTTCAAATGCTTTAACATCTTGAAAATAGGAACTTATTCCTATGCATATATATTTAGCATATTACATTTCGTACTGAGTATGAGCTGCGTAGCATTTATTGCAATTTTACAGTGACGTGCATCGAATCCTTTACATTTTTGTCTACAGGCACCTTCTATGAAGTATGTTTTAATAGCATTGTTTTAATAGCAAGGTCACTATTTCATACGGGATTATAATACAGCATTACCTCTTATTCATATCATGTATTTACTAATGAAAATGCTTTCTTACTGAGTCACACTAATAAATTCGGTCTACGTACTGAAAATGTTTTAATGGAATTTTCACGATATCCAATAATAAGACAATAGTATTTTTCACCTTTAAATTACTGCGCAGAATTTATAACTCTTTGACAACAGCCAGAAAATAAATCTTGTGCACTACCTCTATTAGATGGTGATTGAATAATATGAAATAAATTCTATCTTTTTACATTTGCCAACAAGTTGAATAACGTACTACTGCTTCTACTAATTGGCTATAACAGTTCAGCGAGCAGTAGAACCTGCTTTAGGATAGCACTCCATTTTCTCGGTTCTGGACATTAGATTTTAAGTTCTAGATTTTATTCTTTTCAGGTCTTTCTTGACTTTTTCAGGCCATCTTTTAATTGGTCTACCACGTGGCCTAGAACCACTAAGTTTTCAAACAGAATCTTTTCTCAACACATTCCAACTTCCAAACTATTATTTACAGTCTTTCTTTCCACTTCCAGATTGTTCCGTCAAGTCAGCCCGGCAAATTTCTCGAAAGTTTTTTTTTAACAAGAAGAGGTTTTACAAAACAAAATTGTTACGTCCAGTTACCAACCAGGAGGGTCAAGTCTCCATATTTATAAATTTCCTGGAGACGCAGAGTTGATCAGCTCTATTACTGACACTGGGTACTTATTTTAGTTGCCTTCTAAGACACCCACAGATTACTTTGCTAGTACTATTCTACTACAGCCACTACATAAAGTATTAGGAGAACTTTTTTGTTGGAAGGATTTTCATAATCGATGCATGTGGCATAATTAATTATTATTGTTTTATTTATACTAATAACACAAAGAAACGCTTGAAATCAGAAGCTAAACTATATAGAATAGAAAATGAAAAACTTTTACACTTGAAAATTTTAATGAATCAACACAATTAAAACTCATCATAAAATTTTTTATTGACGATTCTGTATTTCTTGATGCAATTAACTCACCCTAGAAGATCGTGAGTATCGTCTCTCCCTGTATTTTCAGCAATGTTAGTCTATCATTCCGAAATTTACACAACTAAATAATTTGTCAAAAAAGTTTTTTAAAGTACTTTATTCATTTTTTTAACATATTTTTTTTTGAAATTCTATTAATTATTGCTTATTTTATTACAATTTGTTTAGAATAGTGCAAAAGAGGGATACAATTGGAATGATGACACTGAACAATACAAAAAGAAAGGACCAGAAATGTTGTTTTCACGTCAATAATCATTTCAAGAAGGGTATTGAAGTGTTATCGAGGTTTTTAACTAGGTTTGTAAACATAGGATCCCTAAAAGTAAGTCATTTACAATAATATACTATTTTTAAATAAATGTACAGGGTGGCCATAATTAAACTGCAAGTGTTCAAGGGGTGCTGGAGAGAATACTACTCAGAATATTCCAGTGAAATTTGGTACCTACAGGTTTCAGAACATGCGCAAGTCAAATATGCAAAAAAACCCCGTCATTTTCACCCTGTAGATGGCGCTGTACCGTATTTCAAAGCTCAACGGTGGCATATGCAACTTCCAAAACCGATAGACAGAGCGTACTGACATTCTAAGAGGCATTATAAACAATATAAAACATCATTTACAGTTTATCAAAATTCCATACAATTCGCTTCAGTAATTAAATATTTACAGTAACATGTAATCAAAAATTAACGTAAATTAAAATCCCAAATTAAACAATTCATAAAGACACTGTGGAAAACAATTAAACTATTATTTATTCTCATCGACACTCATTGGACTTCTTCTTAATCGTTTCATACGCCGGTATTCTTTCAGAGTAGCTGAATAATTGCTACCATTCTGATAGAATATCGTCACTAACAATGCACGCTCCTTCTTATTCAGAGTCATGATTGACCATTACTCAATGTGGTCTTGTTTTTACACTGTTCGATGGGCTTAAAATTTGCATATATGACGTCCATAAGCATTGAAACACGATATAGCGCCATCTATCGGGTGAAAATGTTGATTTTTTTAATTGCATATTTGACTTGCGCATGTTCTGAAATGTGTAGATACCAAGTTTCACCGGAATATTCCTGGTAGTTTTCTCTCCAGCACCCCTTGAACACTTGCAGTTTAATTATGGCCACCCTGTATAATGTAATTTACTAACTACTACTAATCGAGCCCTTTTAATGGAATTGCCAATTTACCAGGAAATTTTATTCTAATAAACGGAGTATTCCATTATCCGGCAACAAACTGACAATATACTTCTGACACCGAAAATTTATTACATTAAACGGTATATTCTTTTAACAGATCATTAAGTGAGATCGACTTTACTCGATTTGTAATGTTATTAGGTTGAACATTTTTATCTCTTTTTTTCAATATGTTTATTAACTCACGCCTGAAGACAGTGTCTGTGATCTCAATTATTGAGCGATTCTGTATGACTTGATTAATTTATTTACCCTAAAAGTTCGTTAATATTGTCGTCTCTCACGGTGTTTTCAGCAATATCAGTCTATCAGTCCGAAATTTGCATTTTTTTTACGAAGATATATTTGAAAAATTCCAATGAGCTTTTAAGTATTCACAACTTGTCAAAACAAGTTTCACTTACTTATTTTGCTACATGGAAACTTCTATTACCTAAAAGTTTATCATAGATATATTTTAAATGCGTTATTTTTATCTCAGTTTTGTTCAATATTTTGAACAAAATCTTACTTATCTCTAAAAAAGTAAAGGCCGCTGTCGCCGCCGCTGGCGCTGTCAAAGTTTGTGGACCTATCTCCTCCTAAACCGTAGGGATTTGAGTTTCGACTAAGGTGCCCACGGATTCGAAAAATTCCAAGGAACCTGCTAAGCTGATTCAAATTTCGAAAATCGAATTATTTTAGAAGATATTAATAAAAAACTGAAAAAATAAACCGAATGGTTGCCAGATTTGGCATAAAATCATTCATTCCTTTACAACAAAGCGTTTCCAAGTATGCAGAATCGCGTGAAATTCACAAACATGAGTTAGAATTACGCCCATTTGACGCCAAAATAAAAACTATATGAAATAAGTAACTCAAAATATGTTACACAAAGTTGACAATTTTCAAATAGTAAATTCGCTTAGACAACAGGAGTTTAGAATTAGCGATTATTCGTTTTTCCAAAACAGAATAACTTATATCTTGAAAATGAAAAAGAATTAAAATGAAGATTATTTTAAAGCCGGTTCTCGTCCAGCTGGATTATTTGCTACCAGTAGAAATATTTGGCGGCGTTAACTATGCCATTATAGCAGTTATAGTACACTTTGGATATTTGCTAGCGCGACGAGATGGTATAATTCGTGGTGTTAAGTAGAGATGAGTTCGGGCTCATTTTTTGAAGCCCGAGCCCGAGGACTTTCAATCCGAGCCCGCCCGAGCCCGAGCAATATTATTTAAGTCGGATCCCGAGCCCGCCCGAGCCCGGAATTTCAGTTAAAAATTAAAAAAATTCAATTACTTCATTGATAGAATACAATGAATTTTGCCGTTTGTGCAAATTAAAGACAAATAGAGTTGCAAACTCTCAATGCACGTTCTATTTCTTTATTTATCCATATGTTTATCAAATAATATCGGATCTCATGACTAACTAATGAATATAAGCCGCCGTTCTGAAATATCTAAAGAGCTTAACGCATCTTCTAGGCGCCAGTGCCGCTATTTTTTTTTTTAAATAACTACAGTCAACTCCGGCTATAGTGAACCCGGATATAGTGAACCATTGGCTATAGTGAACGCAAACCATTAGTCCCGATTCACATACAGTATCTCTATCCATCATGAAGACACTTGGGTCTAGTGACACTTAGTGAACTTCGGATATAGTGGACGAAATTTGATGGTCCCCAGAGGTTCACTATAACCGGAGTTGACTGTACTTTTATTTTTCTCATGTATCATTTTTTAAAATCTGTTTCAAGGAGTATGTTCAACATAGGAGAAATTTTTCACGAGCCCGAGCCCGCCCGAGCCCGAACGCAATAGTGAATTACAGAGCCCGAGCCCGGTTCGGGCCCGGGCTCGGGCTCGGGCTTTCGGGCTCGGGCTGAGCCCGTCTTATCTCTAGTGTTAAGTACGCCAATCTGCAAACAATTATGTAAATGAAAATATGGATAACGGTTTTCCGGTAACCTTAAATGAACAGTAAATATAGGTTATGAGCAGGGGCGTAGCCAAGGGGGGGGGTTAGGGGGGTCATAACCCCTCCATGAGGAATTTTTCCCATACAAAATATATATTCTTCACTACATTATCACACACACGTAATACATATATATGAGTTGTAGTAGTCGTAACCCCCCTTCCCATGAAAAATTTCTGGCTACGCCCGTGGTTGTGAGCATGTGTAAATCGCCAAATAATGAAAAGTCGCCATTGGTGGCAGGCTATTCTATCTGTTCCGTAGCTTTTATTAACTTTACATGTACACAAGTCGCCAAATAATGAAAAATCGCCATGGGTGGCAAATTCGCAAGGTGTCCAATAGGTTTTGCATTATTAAAAATACAGCTGAAACAGATGTTCTGATTTTATTATGCTTCAGCTCCTAATTAATATAACTTTTAAGTGGCAACATTAAATATCATTGTGTTTCTGAGGAGTACGAATAATTTTTCCAGCGATTATAAGCGGAGTCCGCACTCCAGGTGGAGTACAGCTCAGGACCCGTACAACACGGATTCCCATAACAAAATATCTTCTGTGTTATGAGGGGGAGGGGATCTACTGTAGTGTGAAGTTTAAATTTTTATGTTCCAATTAACCTGCATGAACCAAGCAATGTGTAGCTCAGTAACATTCTATCTGATCTAATCTTCGGGTTTTGTCTGTTGAAATTATGTCTTTTTTACGAATAAGCCTTATTAGGGGCCGAATGCCTCATACGAAAAGCGAGAGTAGCGAGTCTGGGGGCCTTGGCCCCTAGTTATAAAAAAATTCACGAATTCATTTAAAAAACGCACTCGTTAATTTACTATCATAATACTTGCCCCCCAAATGTTTACATATAAGGAATATGTACTATTGAATGATGCATGGAAATAAAAGTAAATAAGCTTATTACGGATATTCCCGTGTTAAATAAAGCTTAAAAACTTCTAAGAAAATATTTTATTTACCTTTCCAATTATTAATGTTATTGCATACACCTGAAATAAATAAACGGGAATAGCAGTAGTAATAAATAATGCTGATTTACGTTTCATTACTTAAATGGTACTTATCAAAGTGCGGCGTGCTTTTAATGTAAAAGCATCAGTGGAGTAATATAATTTAATGCTTTATTTTTATTATTTATACCCATTTTACTTAGCTCTACTTTATCATAAATATTTGTCTTTCTTATGAAAAAGATACAAAAAATTTGGTGTTAGGTCAAATACAAATTAAAAACATTTTTAATAGCACAAACATTATTTTTTTCCCTAACGGCCGGCACTTTCCGTTTATGGGCATTGGCCACTACCAAGGCCGAAATTACAGGCCTATTTATTACCTAATAGTGGACCAGCGTGCTTTCCTATGAAGGGACGGATAAAATTACACACAAGCCCGTGAATCGAACCCAGATCCGTGGTGTGGTAGAATGGCTCTCTAACCACTACGCAACCCGGAGGGCACATTAAACAGCCTTGTATAGATATATTATGTACGCGTCTTATTAACAAAGATTTTTTATTTATGTTATTTTATTTACTAGCTCTTAATGAATCTGTTCAGTTTATTCTTTAGGAAATTCTGAAATTTATATTTATTTTAATTATAAATTCAATAAATTTAGTTTGTTTTTTAAAGTAAATATAGTTGCTCCTGAAAATAGTAGGTTTTTTTTTTATTGCAAAAGCACTTGATTTTACATCATTGGCTCCCATACATCAAAGATGCATAAGATTGGAGCAAAAACATAAACTAAAATATACATAAAGGGTCGAAGTATAAACAAACTAGAAATTTAGTCGCTGGATGTCGGCTGCATCAAGTCCCTGGCCCGCCAGTATCGGCTGTATAAGTCTTTCTCATTCAATGAACAGCAACTTAAGTGATCTTTGTCCATATCAAAATACTGTTTGCAAAGCGTGCATAGGGGACTTCTATATATATCAATTCTGTATAGGTTTTTAGCAAGACAATCATGTCCAGTCTCCAGACGAAAAGCCGCTACTGCGATGGATCTAGGAGAGAGTCTGGGATTTTATAAATAGATTCCCTCCACTTCTTGCTTTTGATTTCTTCTAATAGCTTGGCATTATAATTGTTCCCCATAGTATTTTTTATGATTCCTTTAATTGATGAGAATGGTACTTCACTATTATTCGATTGCTGAATTTCCGTTCCTTTTTTAGCTAATTTATCAGCCCATTCGTTTCCAGTTATTACTACGTGACTTGGGATCCACTGCAAAACAGCAGTTATCCTTTTAGAAGATAGAAGATTGTGTCTGCAAGAGTCAATAGCTTTTGACTCCGCAACATTATGTGCAGAGATGGCTTGAATTGCTGAGAGGGAGTCTGAAAAAATAACTATGCTTTTGAGCTGAAGTGTTCGAACACTAATTTGTTCTGTTGCAACTCTAACTGCCTCCAGTTCTCCATCAAAATTGGTCCGAAATGTACCAAGGGAGGCACAGAATGCAAAAAATATACACTGAATATACACCAACTCCAACATTATCGAGCATTTTCGATCCATCAGTATATATGTGAATCCAATTATTCTTTGGATACCTGGTATAAATTGTCTCCACGGCAGCCGCCCTTAATGAACTATTAACTGATGATGTCTTTGTCATAGCATTTATCAAATAGTATTCCTTTCTTATAGTTACCATGTGAATAGGATTTACTGGTTTCAAGAGTTCCTCTGCAGGAACGTTCAGGAGGGAGTGGTCAGATTTCAGTCTGTAAACCTTCTGCAGGAATCCATCCTGAGTCTTCAATCTCCTAGGCTTACAGCTATCATAGTTCCTCCATAACTCTATCGATGGTAATCTGATTAATTTCTCGTATAATATTATAGTCTCGTATCTCGTATCATATTGTAGTCTTATATTGTCCCTATGACTTACATGTTGGGCCACTCTGAAGTTTCTATTTGATTGGCACCTAACAGTTTTAGCAATGACTCTTTTGCAACGCCACTTAACAACAGTAATTAACGCATTGTTTTTAAAGTACCGCTACATTGCAGCGTGACTGTGATTATACGTGTGTCTGTAACTGTGGCAAACAGTGCATTATCACACTGTGACTGACAATAGACAGTGTAGGGAGATCCCGCATTTGAGTCATAGTTACTATATACCCTACTAGTAATTTTGCTCGGGCTACCACCGGCCACGCAGCCAGCCGATGACGGCCCGAGCAAAATTGCTAGTAGGGTATGGCCTATATGAAATCAAAACCGTGATATTAGGGTACAGAAAGATACAGTTCCTGAAATCATTGTTTAAATAACATTTTAGTTCATCTCTGATTCGTTTACATAGATAAAAGTAGAAACACGCACATCATTAATCGGGAATTTCGTAACATATATAAGAGATATTTAAATAATAGCGTATTGTCTTAGTTTTTAGCATTTATAACTATTGATATCAGTAAGAAGGTATAAAATACTTAATAGAAAAGCTTTCTTTTAAAGGGGCAGTACTGAAAGTGCATGGTTAAAAGATGTAAGAAAAATACATGGGTGAAATATAAAGATATCGGTATAATAAAATATCACAAAAAACTATAATAAAAATAAAGATTAAAAAAACCACGAAAATGAACAGCATCAGCAAAAGGTAATTACAAAAAAACCAATACAAATTATGAAAAAAATAAAGTGAAAGTACATTAAAATACCTATCTTTACTTATGTAAAGAATTTGAGTAATTACAAGATAGCCAATAAATTCGAATTAAAAAATATTGCACAAATAGAGGTCAGAAATAATAAATGCTTAAAATAAAGACAGTTAAACAAGTAAAAAAATATAAACCTACCAGTTAAAAATAGTAAATCCTACAAAAAAATTTAGTCGATGAAATTTTCTTCTTTAAAATTGTTTGAAAGCTTTTTATCCAGACTAGCATGTGTTAAACACACAGCTTTAAGCAATAATTGGAAGTGAATGGACAGGAAAACAAGTCAATAAAGATAAGTACACGTTAGGCTTTTAGAAATTAAATGTGGGTTTCACAAGAAATAAATTTTGAATAGAGAAAGAGCAAATAATAAACTGTTTTGTAAGCAAAATATTTTTCTCGATTTCTAATAAATTCGGAAAATAAAAAGTCATTTTATTTTAAGAAACATTTAATATTATAGTGCAATACATATACAAGGTGATTACAAATGAATATCCTAGGATTTTAAAGCTGTATCTTCTAAATACTACAAGATAGACAAGATAGACAAGATACCATTTCAGACATTGTTATGAATAAGAAGCTATAAAGTTTCATTAATGTGAAATGTCTCACTTAAAAAAAAGCCAGGTGAGATTTGACAATGCTCTTCACGTGGATTGCAAGAAGCCCCGACTTAACTGCCTTCGACTGTTTTCTTTGAGGCTACATAAAACATGTGCTTCTCGATACAAAAGTGTTTTTTTTTTTCAACCTCTATCAACTGCTATTGTAGAACTGAAAACGAGGATAACTGCAGACACCGTAACTGTATCACTGGACATGCTGAAACATTGGTATGGGACGAACTCTGCTTATAGAATGGATATCGTTCCTATGGAATCGTTCCTATGATGTTGAACTTAGTTGGGGCGATTTAAATTACTATCGAAGGTTTACTTTTAAAAGCGAAAAAAGTACATTGGAAGAGCGTTGTGAAGTTGCACAAATAATCCAGGTAAAAGTCACTTTGCGAAACAATTCTAAGCGAGACAATTGTAGAAGAGCAAAACTTTTATTTAATGTCTTACAAACGATTACATGATGGTGGTGGCTGGGTGGAGACCGTTAGCTATGATGGTCAAGAAGGGTCTGATTAATCGGAAGTCAAATTCAATCGAAGAATGATTAGAAAGTTGGCGCGAAAGTTAAACTTGGCATATTAAAAGAACGCCCAAACAAGAGCCACTAATGCATTCATTATTAAAGACGCCGAAAAACCGCAGACTATTCCTAGTCAACAGAGAGAATGGCAAGACATAACAAATAGCTGGGCACAAAATTATTGAAGATAGAAACTAGCCAAAAATACAGTAAACCCGTGTGAAAGAAAAATTGTGCAGCAGTATTTTAACTGATGTTATGTCCATATTTGGTAAAGAAAGGAATAAAGTGATGTACGCTTAAAGGAAGACGTTAAGCATAGAAGCATATTAATTAAATGCTTTGCATGAGAAAAAGATGTTTCTTAACAGCTAGGAAAGCAAAAGAAATGTAACGGACTTATTATTGACATAGAGCAAAGGGCGAACGAATAATTTAAGCATAGATAGATAAGCAGTCAATTGAAATTAAACGTGAGAAAAAAAGCGTAATACAAAATTTTGAATGACGGTGTAGTTAAAAATGAGAAGAGAATTTAAAGTTAAAATGCTTGATTTAAAATACACTAAATTTAATAAATTGAAAATAAATGATAATTAATATTAAATATGTGATCTTCATCACAGTTCCTGCTTCTGGTGGTGGTCACTTAGAACATTGATAACTTTTGCAATGCTGTTTTTTTATTTCGTATTCCGAAGGAGTCACTTAGATATTTAAATCAAAGAGCAATTTTCAAAAGTTTCATAAAAGCTCTGTCGTTTCCATTTAGGGATGGACGCGAGACGTGCGAGACGAGAATCGGGGCTGTCTCGTCTCGTCTCGCAGTGTTAAACCTCTGTCTCGTCTCGCAAACACTGTGTCTCGTCTCGCGTCTCGCAAAGAAATTGCTGTCTTGTCTCGCGCGAGACGCGAGACAACTCGCGAGTCACGCAAAATTAAGGACTGCGATTTCGTTAACCCTTTCAGGGGCGGTGGTTTCACAGTGAAACCGAATTTTCAAAAAAAATTTCTGCTTAGAAAATTCAATTCAATTTTCTCAATAAAGTTTTTAAAGTAAAGTTCCCTTCAAAAACTAACAATAGATGGCAGCACCATGCCATTTTCTCTCTCCATTGTAGCACACTAAACCTTTAATCATAGTCTGTTTCACACACAATTCTGTTTTAATTATTTTAAAAATAAAACCTCCCAAATTTTCTAAATATTTCACATTATATTTTATAAATGGGGATCAATGATTATGGAAATGCCAATAGTTCACAAAAAATTAGAGCAGAACCTTTGTAATTTCTAATGTTTATCGATTGGTT
This sequence comes from Cheiracanthium punctorium, assembly GCA_038373885.1. Taxonomy (NCBI): domain Eukaryota; kingdom Metazoa; phylum Arthropoda; class Arachnida; order Araneae; family Cheiracanthiidae; genus Cheiracanthium; species Cheiracanthium punctorium. Next base: position 365,472 of record JAWZYV010011764.1, read on the forward strand.
TCACCGTGAAACCAGTGCCCCTCTAGAACATTAGATTGGCAGATCAGCTGACTAGTAAACAACAGCTCGTAATCTCTCAGCTGTGTTTCAAGTGGTATGAGAATCTCTACTGTAAACAATTTTCGACTGATTCACAGGGCTGATGGGATCAAATGTAAGGTTGTGGGGGCCTTTTCAGGGGAAAAATATACGGAGGCTCAGAGCACATTCTCTGGACAATGTATACATTTGTATTGGAAATGTATACTTTTTTAAAAACTTTTTATCTTGCATTTAGATTTCTGTTCTAAAATTTTATATCTATAACTAAGAATGCATGTTTATACAAACATTATTTATATGATTAATTACTTAGTAACATACCAGCGTGAAATATAAGTTGCATTACTTTGAGATATAATCTAGTCAGGAGCGTAGCCAGAAATTTTTCATGGTGGGGGGGGGGGCGTTACGACTACCGCAACTCATATATATGTATGCGTGTGTGTAATAATGTAGTGAAGAATACATTTTGTATGGCAAAAAATTCCTCAAGGGGGGGGGGGTATGATCCTCCTACCCCCCCCCCGGCTACGCCACTGAATCTAGTAGTGTAAAAGTGAATGCATATTTAGCTTTTTTTATTTAACTTTTATTAAATCTATAATTAATGATGCATGTTTATACAAATACGTATATGATTAATTGTTTTAGTAACATATCAATGTAAAATATAAGCTGTGTTGCTTCAAAAACAACCTACTGGTGTGTAAAAGTGAATGCATATATTTAGTTTTTTATTTAATTTTTATTAAATATATAATCAAAAATGTGTGTTTGTACAATAATTACTTAGATAATTACTTTTTTAGTAAATTACTAGCATAATATGTAGGCTCAGATACTTTCCAGTAATTTAAATGCATTTGAACAAATATGTGATTTTAAATGCCTTACAGGGGCGGTGGTTTCACCGTGAAACCGGCTTTTTTTCCCATAACGGCAAACAGTAATTTTTTTTCAAATTCATTTATGTTGTCTTTAGGACCATATTAACTCATACTACTCACTTTTTCATACATTTTTTAAAAATTTAAAATCGTGCCCCTGAAAGGGTTAATGGACACGCAAAATTAAGGACTGCGATTTCGTTAAGGACTGCGATTTCGTTTTTCGTTTTATTGAAAATTAATATTACCCAGCAAACACAGCCCTATCGGATAAGTTTTGGGCCGACACTGGCATGCCGGCGCAGAATGTGCCGGGGCGACATCGCTCACGCGGTACCAAAAACGACAAAATTGCGTCCGCCTGGGCGTGTGTCGGGCCGAAAGGATGGGGTGGTTCTGGTTCGGTGTCGGCAAAAACGATAACGCCGTCGGCCCAGCCCTGTGCCACTTTTGAACCAAAACCATTACGTTTTTGGTGTGGTATCGGCAACGACAAAATATCGAAAACCGGCCAGCACCTTATTGATTCCCAAAATACCCTAATTAGCTCCGTAGTTAGTTCTCTAAAGTATTAATCAACAAATTAAAATAATAATAATTATTATTATATAAATGACTTTACACCACTAGGACTAAATTTATTAAAAATACCTAATTAGCAAGTTATTTTGTTTTTAAGAAAATATTTGATGAATTTAAGAAGGAAAGCTCTTTTTGAAATTAACCGTATTATTTTTTTATGCATCAACCAATGGTTTACTTTTTTTAATCGTGCTATTATATGTTTATCAGACCATATACATTCTTTTAAAAAAAAATATTAGGCTCAACTAGACAATGTTCCTTTTTCTCTTCCAAAAATTTTTTAGAATCTAAGAAAATTTATAATTTTCTAGAACCAAAGATTATAAATAAACATTCATGCAATGCTAAAAAGAGAGAAAAAAATATTAAAGTTATACAACATGCTTTTTTAAAAAATGTTTTAATTTATTTTTTTGTTAAGTTATGTCATAATACAAAATAAAGTTGACTTTTGATTTTATATATTATTTTAAAGAAGAATGTAAACAACATACGTTAAAAGAAATTAAAACATTGGCTGATTCTACAAATAAACGGTTAATTTCATAAAAACCTTTTCTCTTCAAAATAATTAAACATTTTCATATACAAACAAATTATTTTGTTTATACTTAATAACTAAGTATTTTTGGCAAAACTAAGTATTTTTTGAATTTTAACTAAGTATTTTTGGCAAAATTAGCCCCAGTGATGTAAAGTAATTTATATAATAATAATTATTATTTTTAATAGGTTGATTAGTGCTAAACTATATATGAAACTAATAAGTATTAATAAAACCATGATTATTATTAGAAGATACTTACTTTAAGTAAATATTTTATATATTACTGAATTTTCATAGGATTATCCTTTAGTAAAAGAAAGGAACTTTCTATAACAGAATAAAATTATTTTTTTCTGTTGTTTTGAGTAATATGAAATTAAGTACTCAAGTAAATAGACACATTTTTCAATGCAGTATGTAAGTTATTTATTAAAAATACCGTCCTGCTTGTTTATTAATAGTTTCCAAGTTTGCTTATTTGAATTATAAATTTCATTTTCGCATTATTTAGAAATAATTAGCAGTTTTGAACTACATCTTATTTTAGTGGTCCCTGAGATAACATAAAAAAAATCTAGCTAAGAAAAAATACAAATTCTTAATATATACTTAAAAATCAACTTACCCCTTTTTAACTGTCGTGAGAACTTAGCAAAATGAAAACCAAAAAGCACTAACCACATTTAGACAACTTTAAAATTTTTGTCTAGTTGAGGTTAATACCAGTTAGTCTTTAGAAAAAAATCACAGTATATCCAGAGAAAACTACAGCAAAGTCCGATCTAACTGACGTAAGAATTTAGCCTATTTAAAACTAAAAAGCACTAACAACATTCAGACTATTATAAAATTTTTGTCTAGCTGCAGTCAGTGCCATTTAGTCTAGGGAAAAAAATCGTAATTTATCCAGAGAAAAATGCAATGCACCAAACTCCCTTCGTTGCTCTGAGAAAACTCAAAATCCACCAAGTTACTGAAAAGTTTACGTTGCGAGATGATTTCTGTTACAGCCTTGGAATGGACAGGCAAACGAAAAAAAAAAAAAAAAAAAAAACCAACTTCCGCTCTTCGATTGTCCATGAATAGGGACCCAAAGAAAGGGAAAGGTCCATTTCGTCTTCCTGCGTAATACTGTGGTTCCTACAAGGGGTGGAAAGCCCCTAGGAATGCACTCGTCTCCCCCCCCCCCACTGCGCCTGTACATGTTAGTGTACGCGGACACGGGTAATTGGAAAGAAAGTCCGAGAGATTTTAGCTTTTAAATTATTCACTTTAAATTAGATCGCGTGGAAAAATAACAAAACAAATTAGTGTTATTCTATTGCAAAATAGTTTATACTTGTATATCTGCAATGAATTAATCAATTAATTTTTAGAAAGATAAAGTACTACAATCAGCAAAAAATGGTTACTTTTATTCATTTTTAAGGAGATAAGAGCATTAAATTTTATTTAATTTGTAACAGCATTTTACAATGTTGTAGCAAAACATGATTTTGGCGTAATTTTTACTATTATTTTATTTGAACAGAAACATGACAAATATGTTGTTCAAATAACTGCTATTAAATTAATTATTCATAGTTATAATTTTAAAATGAAACTATTATTATTTTTTTTCAATTTATAATTATTCAGTATAGTGAATTAAAACTTTTATTTATGTATTTAATTTTATTAATATTATTTTTTTTAACAACAGCAGCTAATGTATTATAAAAAAAAATTCCTTAACTATAAATTATACTGATATTTTTTATTTTTATGGAAATACTAATGAAAAGGTATTTTTTCTACTATTTTAATCCAATTTAATTTCAGAAAGTTTTGTTGTTTTGCGTTTTTTGTAAGGCAAAAACACAGGAGTTAATCCTTAGTGCGTCGGTGCTCAGAGCGGAAGAAGGCTTCTAGCGTTTGATCCAATATATAAAACAATTAATAAGCCATAAAATTGGGGTTGAACAGTAATTATAATAATTATTTGTTCCCTAATTTTATAAAAATCAACCATATTTCCTTCATTTTATAAATATTAGATAATGTTTTGAATTTATATAAAATTTATAAAATATCCCCAATTTTTGTTCCAGAATTGGGGATACAACGGTGATTTGTCCTCAATTCTATGTTCAAAAATCTGGTTAATTTATATAACCCATATTCACATTACATCTGGAGAAAATCACCCAACATCCAAACTGTAAATGGACAGATGCGCGGTAGACCTGAACCCTGGACCTTCACACTTCAACCAGCGGCGGATCCAGAAAAAAAAAAATTCTCGAGGGGGCACAAGACAATTTTTGTCACATTTTCTCATAGAATGACTTGAATTTACAAAACAAGTCAATGCTCTATAGTGTAAACTTCATTCGTCTGGGGTGGGGGGATGGGGCTCTGGATCCGCGAATGGCTTCAACAACCATATTCGGTGTCTTATCCACTCGGCCATGGTGGGCTCCTTTTGTGAATTTTTAAAATGCAGCGTTTAATGTTCTGCATTGTATTTATTTTATTTTTAATTAATTAATGAATTAATTTTATTATTATTTTTTAATTGGAAGTACTTAACAACTATCACTTTATATAAAATGAAATTTATAGTCATGTAATTATTTCAGAGTTGTGAATAACTAGACAGAAACTGCCCCAATTGAGGGGTGGGGGTGGGCGCTTAGAAACCCCTTCAGTACTAAGTCATAAAAAACTGGTTAACTTATCTAACGCATATTCACAATACACCTGGAGAAAATCACCAACATCTAAACTGTAGATTGACAGATGCGCGGTAGACCAGAACCCTGGACAGGACCTCAGGTAAATTAACCAGATAGAATGATTCCCCCCCCTCCCCTCCTTTTTTCGCATGTGAAGGAGGCACTTGAATCCTACGGGCTCAAAACATTGTAAGTAGTAAGTATTGAAATCATAAATTAAAAATAATTATTATAACAATATATATGTGCTGCTTGTGCTGGCTTTATACCGTTCAGTTTAGAAATTACACTTCTGGACCGATATCGGTTTTGACGTTTGGTGCAGTACATCGCCAAAATCACATGTTAACCCTAAAAGGCTAGCCGCTATCGGACCGTTGCATGCCCGAAATCAACTTTTATTTGCCTACGCCAAATCGTTTTGCCAGCACAGAACCGACACCGTCCCAATTACCATTATGCCAATGCCGACATCGAAACGGTACTGCCGATGTCGGCCCATCCCTAACCCGATACGGCTGTGTTTGCTGGGTAATAATAACAATTACTTACATATAGCCACAATGGTAGATATATTAATAACTATATCAGCATATATCGGCATTTGAAGTAAAAGAAATTGAGATTTAATCCGTATATATAATGTCACACCGAAAATATAGTATTTATTTTTATTTACTAGCTGCGTGCCCGTTCTTCGCACTGTAGTAAACGAAAATTTTCCTAACATGAGTAATTTCAATTAATTCCAGTGATGTGGAATCTAAAATAAAAGCAAAATTATTTGACTCTTGATGTAAAGTTTGCGTCATGAGTATTAACCTGGCATCATTGCAATATAATGACTCAAAAAACTACGTCAGTGTCATTCGCGATCAGAAAAGTGAAAAGCTTAGCGGTTTGCAGAGAACTCCCGACTTACAAAATGTGTTATTTCTACATCATACTGTAGTTCTACATCATACTGTTCAAGTTGTAGCATTAAATACCTCAGACACTACATGAAATGGACAACCGTTTGTTTTAAAATAGCTGCGCACCCGCTCTTCATACGAGAAGTAGCGAATATTTTACTAAAATCATATCTGCATGAGACAAAACAGATTTTTTTTTTTAAGTTCAAGTAATCTCCTCTGTTGAAATTACTGCGGGATATATTAACGCAAATTAGAATTACTTATCGTTTAGTTGGTTGTAAGATAACCCTTGAAAAATTATAAACAGAACACTTTTAGTCTTTATTAAATCTCTACTATTTACTTTAACGTCAATTTCAAGTCTCTAAAATATGTGTAATTTTTATATTAGTGAAAACAAGATTATATTAACGATAATTATAATTATTTGCCTAATATTTCCAATAACATTAGCGTGTGTGCATTTTTAGATTTCATTATAATATCTCAGTTGGTTAATAGACGTCTTATTTTTTGTTTATATTTTAAATTACTGAACAGTTAATTTGTTGACCACTATCCGTTTGTACTTTTCCACAATAATTTTTAGCGATAGTACTACAGTCGTTATGGTCGCCCTGTTTACAGAAAAATTAAACCATAATCCCCCTAATCTATATCCAGTGTGGATTTTTTAAAAAAATGAAAAGACATCTAACAGGCGAAGATAATTTTAGAATAGGAACCCAACTGCAAGATAAAATGATGGGGAGGAAAAAAAATTATAAAAGTTTTGCAAGCCGAAGGAAGGGAAAACATGATAATATAAACGAAAAGAGAAATAGTTTTTAAAAAAAATTGCTTGCATTTCTTTCCGTCCGATATTAATGTATAAGAATAAAAAATGTCATTTTAATCTCTTTAAAATAGGCCAACAATAGGGATTTAACCGCCCCTAGAAAGTTGTTACCAGGGTGGGCGCCCCCTCCCCCTACGCACGCCGCAACGTGCGGGAAAGTTTGAGGATAATATCGGTACAAGGATATTTCAACCAAGGATATTCAACCATATTTCAACCTACTCAGACTAAGCATCAATGCGAATGCAAGTTGCTCTACTTCTAATCTCTCTCTGATATACCCGAAACCCGATTATCACAGGGGCAAGGGGGGGGCGGTAGTCCGGTGACCCTGAAGAAAAGGGGGGCCCATATATATCCCGATTATCTAAATTATAAATTCATATGTACTGAAATAGTAATTGTGGGGAAAAAACTGAATTTCCTCTATAATACAGGTATTACCTAATTGTCTATCACTAGATCAAGTTAGAGATATTTTTTGGGGTGATAAATACGATTTGATTAAAGTACAAAAACTACAGTTAACTGAAATGCAATTTTCGAGTACAACAGCGGTTAAAACTGGGTTAAAATGCTTAAAAAAGGGGGGCTCAGTAAAGGGGATTAATGCGTAAAAAACGGGATAGTAAGGGGGGCCCCAAACTTAATGCCCCGGACCCCGTCTAAAAGTGCTCAGATTTAAACATACCGTACCGCCTTTCCTATTTACTTTTTCCGCCTTTCCTATTTATTTTTTTTCAACTCTTCTCTGTTTTCTTTTTTTTCCGCCTCTTTCTTTATCCTCTCCTTTGTGTGTTTTGTATATCTCTCGTCTGTTCTAATTTTAAATGTTACGTGTTTGTGCGTATTGTAGAGTGCTGATAGTATACCAGGACCGAAAACGAAGGAGACGCAAGTTAAACGGTAGAGGCTTCAGGCAAATTGTCGCGTTTCAGATCGTATTTATGCGAGACGGAAAAAAATGCGAGAAATCTCGCGCGAGACAAGACTATGTCTCGTCTCGCGTTTCGTCCCGCAAAATATTTTCTTTCTCGTCTCGCGTCTCGTCTCGCAAAAAATGCCTGTCTCGTGTCGCGTCTCGTCTCGCGAGACAATGCGAGACTGCGAGACAATGCGAGAATTCTCGCGTCTCGCGTCCATCCCTATTTCCATTCATCCGTTAATTTCACACGAAAAATAAATTTTGCCATCTCAAGTGAAACATTTTCCAATTGTATCTTGTTTGTGCTATACTGTTGCTAATCTCCATACAAGAATTTTTCTAAGGAACTTAGAAACACATTCATAATTTTGAATACGCGTTTACTTTCTTAATAATAAATTTGTGTAATATGTCATATTTTCAATCGATAACTAATTAATAACTGTTTAAAAAAAAGCATTAAAGTTAACATAAAATGCTTCAGTAAACATAGCTTTATAATCAAAATTATAAACTGTTAGAAATGGGAAAAACATATTGATATTAAAAATTGTGTACTCATGAAAACCTAAACAGATCAGTGCATTAGCGATTGGTATATCAGCTGACAGTATTTTTCTCTCCAAATTATGCTCTAACACCTGATGCTCCCCGGGCAAAGCAGCTTGTTTGCGCATAAATGCACTATTTATAGACATTTGCTCTCAGACAAAAAGAGTACAGTGCAACTTCTATAAGCGACCATCCCTATTAAGCGGACCCCTTCTCCAACGACCTCTGCAAGTGACCTATCCCAGTTCCCTATCCGGAACATTTCTTGCATTTTTCTGAAAGTAAAACGGGTTCGTATAAGACGGATTCGTATAACATAGTGGAAAAATTTTGACCTTTTTCGTATAACATGCTAAAAGAGGTTCATATAACATCGTAAAGTAATGGCATGGAACCGAAAATTTTTAAATATTTATAAAAAAGTTTAATTGAAAAAATATTTTTTTTTGTAATTACTTAAGTGCATTAATATACAACTTCATAAATATCAGCAGAAATAATATTTAATTTCAAATTTTTATCTATCAAATTTTTATAAAGGGTTTTCCATTAAGAGTGGTACAATTAAAAAAAAAACATAAATTATTCAGTGAGACACAAGTTTTTTTTATATGAAAGCTTACATCATGCCATTAAGTATGAAAAATAATATCGTTCATGTGAGCACCACGACTTCTTTGTACATACCGCAACTAATTTTCCATCACTCTTTCACCTAGATTTGGTGTTATTTCACGAATAAATACGTTCAATGTTGGTTTTTAATTGCTCAATAGTTATTGGATTATCAGCATAAACTTGTGACGTAACATATCCCCAAAGAAAGAAATCACAAGGTGTTAAATCACAAGAACTGAATAATGTCGTCCATGAATTCTTCTCAAATTCCTCTCAGTATTCACTATTAGCACTGATTTTGATAAAAAAAATTTAATAATTTTGAAAGGTTGCTCAAGAGTTTATCTTTCCATGATTAAATGGCATAGCATACTAAACACAAATGCCACAAGAATGTCAAAAAAGAATACGCAGTGTTGCCATTCTAACCATTTAAAATTGTACCATCCCTGTTGGAAAACCCTTTATTTCTCTGAGTGACCATCTCTCTTAACGATCAATTTTTCGCGTAATGGAGGGTGGTCGCTCACGGGAAGTTTAACTGTACTTATAATACACTCGTAATGCAGACAGATAAAAAAAGTAAACCTCAAAGTTTTTTTACAAAAGAATAAACAAGTATCATTAATAATTAATACCAATTTCTTTCTTAAATAAATTTTGGAAGCAAAGTTGGAATTAATACTACATTATCTTTTTTTTTAGACCTTTTTTTTTTTTACTACAAGAAAGAATAAAGATACTTAAACAAAAAGACACACTTACGTACACTTCCAGTCCCGTCGAAGTAAAGTGCGCAGAGGCACAAAAGAATATGCGGATTAATAAAAGATACATCAACCGTTCCAGCCCTTAAGCACTTGTTCAATTGTGCGGAAACAATAAATGAGGCGCTAAATAAGATTCTCGCAGTTTATAGCATGCGGTATTTATGGTATATACCGTAATTAAGACCCTATTTTATTTGCTCATAGCAACTTTATTTCTTTAGTGATTACGTTTTGATATTTAAAAGAAATGGTCCTTTTTCTCATAATTCCGCACGATAATGTCTTTTCTTCAGTTTTAAGTTGTGCATAGGATTGATCTATTATCAGTAAAAATCTCGTTGAAACAGTTTTTAATATTTCAAATTAATGAACAAAATGTTAGTTTTAAGAGGGAGTAACATAGTATAGTACTAATCACTGAGGAATTACATTTTATTGAATTTTTTAGAATAACGAATTTGATTTCAGGTTCCTTGAATTTCGTTGTACCTCATGACATGCCTATAACGATAATGAATTCGGAGGTAACGTTTAACGCCGATATTGCTATTAGAGGAATTGAAAGAGAAATCTTTAAGGTTGTATCGAAAAAATCGTGAAGTTTTGTTACCGTAAAATGGTGTTACTTTATAACTATAAGGGGTATTTTGTGACTCACTCCCTTTTCTTCGTATTTTAAATCTCGCGTCACGACCAAGAGCCGCCGGAAAGATATGACAGGCTAGCCTGACCTGCCATGCAACGTAGCAACAGCCGGTCGACACGTTCCTGCGCTCAGGAGACATTCAAGATTCCGACAAGTTGAATAGTGTTTCAGCGTACATTGTTGATGCTCCTTAAACATTGTGTGTTTGACCCGTCCATACAAAAAATACATCGAAAAGTGATACATGCATCTAATTGTTAATATGCAAGGTAAAACAAACTGTAATATAAGTCTAATCAAGGGACACTCTTTTTTAGGATGTAAGAAGAAAACTGAAATGTTTTGTGAGGTAACTTTGTGGCACGCTTTCCGCCATCTGGTAAAAGAGCTAGGCGTTATTTGGGCCGAAAAAACTTGGAACTACGAAGAGGTAGATGTGCAATATAATCCAAAGAATACAATAGAAATTACTAGAAGAAGAACAAAGTATCTCGAAATTTTTCAAAATATATCAAATACTGCGCTGTACTTCGATTATAGTTTGTGGAAGAGCTGAGGTAGAGCAGTGTGCAGTTACGTCAATTACAAAACTGAAAATCTTTCGTCGACGTGGACAGAAAATGGACCAGAGGAGGTCCGGTGTAATCGAACAAAGTCAGGTTGTTTTTTTAAACAAATTTTCGAGAACTGGTTCATGACTTTTACTCCCAATATCGTAAAAGTATTATGGAGAAGTCCAAAATGAAATAGAAATGGCAGTATTCTGTATTCAAAATAAGAGGTTTGGTATACAATTGAACCCTCTAGGTCGATACGAAAGCTTGGCATGTTTGAGGTACCGGATCTTGAGTAGAGAGGCAAGTGCATTAATTATTTGTAATACAATTTTAACGTTGCCAAAGCAAAAACCAATTCTGGATGACGTAAATAAATTTTTGATGTGGTAACTTTATGCCTATCTTTTTTTCTTTTTTTCTCCCACCAAATTCAGAAAAAAAAAATGCTGCCACAGAGTTGCCCCACCTGCAAGGGAAATTTTTTGACAGTTCTAATCTAAATATATGAGTTTGCACAAAAGATACGGATTTGCAGAACATGTCACCAAGTGAGGAAAAGTATTAGCGACATTATGCATTCGCGTTTAGTTGATAATAGTTCAGCGAGAGAAGGAAAACGTCCAAATCTGTCACAAAGCAACACCATTTTCCGGTACATAAATGCAAATAAACTAATAATGTCAAGGACTTTAACATTTTTAGAATTTCACTTTCCAAACTGCACTATATTTTTTTAAATAAACGATAAGCCTGTGTCAGTGACATAACTTTTAAAAGAAATTGTTAACAGTCGAAAAACTTGCAGGTTTTGTCACTCTTTGGAGAATATTGTTGTTCAATTCCAGATTTAAGATTTTTTTTCTTAAGGTTTTAGAAAAGACACATATTTTGTTTGTTTTTTATTATAGTGTGCATTGCAGTTAAAAAAGTATTTTAGCACATCTAGTTTATTTTAGTGTGCAAAGACCATAGAGCAGATTTTGTTTCTTCGAACTGCAGTTTTAAGTCCATTAGCGTATTTAGGGGGGAGAGATGCGGTATTTTAAACCTTACTTTTACTAGAGTTAATATAAATGCTTTAAAATGGCTGTTTTTTAATAACTGCTTTACACTTTAGGAGAAGGCCCGACCCCGCCCCCCCCCCCACACACACACAGCTCTCCCCTTAAATACGTCCCTGGTTTTAAGTATGCACAAGGGCGTTTTTAAATACGCAATGGTTAATTTCTAGTCGTCAAATGTTCCTTTCCATGTTCGGTTTAGTATTCGAAGGCGTTCTGAGAACAGTATTGAATCTTGATCACACTTTTTAAAATTCATGTGCGATTAACAGCACATAGTTTTATTAAGAAAAGTTATATTTATTTTAATTAAAGTCCATTAATGACCATTCAATAAGTGACAACGAAAAAAAAATGAGCAAATCTTGAACAGCATAAGTATTTAAGGATTAAAATAAATATTAATTTCCATGTGACCTAAAATATACTAAAAACTAGCCGAATGTACTTTATTTAAAATTAAAATAAAACTTAAAAATTGACTTCTATGGTACTGAATCAACTACCACTTAATTTCTTCCAATCAAAAGGTGTTAACGGCTTATAGCATTTGGGAAAATTCATAATGTTGCTCGTGATATTTCATTCAATATTCGCTTTGTGTGTGAAGATCGGCCTCATAGTCCAGCATTCTATACAGTCATTTAGAACTCATTTATTTTTCGAAAAATATTCATTTACTAAGTGGGCAGTAATGACCTCCATCAGTTGCCTAGAAATATAATGTGTCTTTAAAGGAATGTCCTAGTTTTAAATTTCAATTGTATTAACTCTTAAGAGTTGCAGATTATTGGTTCAAAGTTGCACACATAAAAAGTAACTTAAAGAGTCAGCGAATCGTAAGTACGAAGGCTGCTTTTTGTTTTCTCGCTTGCAGCATCATATACAGAAAATGGCGAATAGAGCCTCAAGCGTTTATCTATGTTGAAATAATGGCTCTATCCCCAATTAGTAGAGGGTTAACCTTTAAACTTATTTGGCCCTTCACAACACCCTATCCCCCCCCCTCTACTTTTGTACGAAAATGGTTGAACGTCAAAGTCTCCGATGGTTGGATTGATCATAATGGTCGAAATATGTTTTTCGCTAGTCTCCTTCATCCGGTTAAACGCCTTGCTAATTATTCGTAATGCTTTGTAAAAGATAGTTCCTACTTTCTGTCGCTACCTAATGATTTGCAAGAAGTGAGGTGGCTTTTGCTATCATTACTCCGACATGTTAACCTATGTGCTGAAAGAATTGAACTTAAAGGGTTTGGAGTACTGTATAACTAAAAATGCACAGATTAAACATTTGTAAGAAATCTAGGTTAGTTTACCTTCAATTTGATGTACTATTTGTTTTAAATAATCTAAACTAAACTGTTACAATTTACCATTGAAACAGAGACATTCTTTAGTAAACTACTGTAGAGTTCACATCGCATACGTGATTTTTATTTCTTTTTAGTACAGTGGAGTAAAAATTTACATTGCGCTGAGTATTTCATTCGAAGACCAAACGCGCAAATATCCAAATTAAATAGATCACATTAACAAACAAACCAGAATTCTACTGACAATTACAAGAAACAGCTTAATTTGAATTTTTGGCAGACAATCAGCATGGATTTGACCTCCAAAATATGAGAAAATGAAAAAGAATGAGATTTTGTTAAATAATAAGCTCTGAGAGTGTTATACGTTAGTATTCCACAGTCATTTATTCGTATGTTCCTTCGTGATATTTATTTCGGATTAAAAAGATTCTGAGCCCTTTAGAGGCATTTTTGTAACTTATATTCTGCATGTTTTGTTACAAATTTCAGAAATCGTGAATATTTATCGATGAACTGAATTAAACTGAAATGGAAGCAAAATGTTACTTTTTTCAGGCAAAAAGTGTTCAGTAACCGTTTGTAAACTAAGTACTGTGTTATGACTTGAAGTACTCTGTGTAAATAACACTCTTGGCAATACGATTATTGTAAAAAAAAAACAAAAAAACAAAAACAATAAAACCTCCCAATAAAACCTACGTAATAAAACCTCCATTTTTTTAAAAATATAGACTGTTGTCATATCCATTGTATATCTTTAAAGAAAGAAGTTTCTCACTGCACACATTATTTAATAGATATCATTAAAAATAAATGATTTATAAGATATTATATTAATCCTGAACCAACCTTTTCTGAAGACAATGACTCTATTACTGACTTCACAGCAGCTAACGTAGGATAGGCATGGATAGACGTTTCTTGCCAACACCGATTAAGATCTTGACCGAGTATACACGTTCTGCATAAAAAAATAATAATTGACATGAACTTGTATACAACATAACACTTGTTATATGATTCACTGAATAATGGCAATTAGTAAAATTAGTTCAAATCGCATACTTCTATTACTTGAATGTCTTTAAAACAGTTAAGAATGTATTAAAATTCATTTATCTAATAAATGATAATGATAATAGTAAAATGTTAGGTACTTTTATATTTTGACATCTTTTTTTCTTATTTTTTTATTTATATTATTCATTTGGGTACAAATTATTTTTTGTATTATTAATTTTAACATTAATTACTGATTTTTCTTTCTTGGTTTAACAGACTCTATCTAGTATTATTTTTCTCGTACTGGAATCATTTAGAGATCTTCATTTGAAAGCATGTCTCTAATTTCAACATGTTTACTGTAGCGGGATCGCTCCCAAAGTGGAATTTTTGATTTGTTTACCAATCCACCTGCTGAAATCCTCCTACCTCTGTTTTAATATTTACAATCTGCTCTGTGTAGCTCTGATGAGAATGGCAGCGATTGTAAATATTTTCATTTTCCATTCCATAAATGTTTCTTGTACTTTGGTTTAGAACCATGTGGTATGCTTAAAGGGGTTATCACACTTGATTAAATACCGAACAATTTTTCTCCATCGTTACCCTGACGACGGCGATCTCCAACCAATGAACAATTGTAAAAATCAGTCTAAAAGTTATTAGGCAAGAAAGTTGCTCAGATTTTAAACTAGTGTGATAACCCTTTTAGTCATCAGTTTATTTTAAATTTATTATATATATATTATTCCACAAAGGATAAGTATTAATTTAAAAACTGCTGACAAGTAAAATTGCTTTATCACATATATCTTTTAACACTCTGTACTATCACCCCCTCCCCTCATTATACATATAACTAACACTAATGCGAGTAAAACTGGTGTTCATGAGACACTAACCAACCATAAGCAACACAGTAATAAACACACCAGGTTAATTCTCGTCAACAGGGCTGCTGCTGCATGGAATGTGGGAGATAATTTGCAGAGTGCGAGAGCAGACGGGGCAAATTAGCGAGTGAGCACATTAAGGCAGGACTACTGTTTGCGTTATAAAAGCAGAAGTTTCATGACATACCGTAATATTCACTCGGCATTGGTCAACATGCACCGTACATTACCGCACTGTAACCAATTTAACCGCAACTATCTCCAGCTTAACAACCGAAATAGACAATACATTACGTGCAATATGTACTACTAGAGATGCACTATCTGGAGATGTACAGTCTATGTTGAATGTAGAACTTAGTCATCCAACATTCACATTCATGGCTTAGGCTTGCTTTGAAGCGTTTATTCATTTGATAATACAGCATGACCCATCTTTTATGCAATTTTCTTCAATATAACGCAATTTTTCATTTCTGCACTTTCAAATTTTCATTAATCATTACCCCAAAACTACTAATTTCGAGATTAGTAAGTAACTGGCTTCAAACAAACGATCAAACATCAAAAGACAAACAAAAGTGTTTGTAAATAAAAATAAAGCTCTTACAAATGTTTGTATATATTGTAATTATTATTTCATTTTTATATTTACTTACAGTAAGGGTAAAATTAATTTTAAAAAATGAAAATGAACTCGCAAGTGTAAATTAAAACAAAAGGACAACTAATAAAATACAAAATTGTACAGAAAGCAAATGAATCGAAAAAGAAAAGACAGATAATTTTATTTTTTAAAAATAAAAATGGAGTTGTTATTATTTCTTGTATTTGTCATAATAACTATTTCATTTTTACATTTACGTATAGGAAGAATAAAAAAAATAGAAGTATATAAGCTGTAAATATAAATTTCTTCGAATAAAATTATTACACTAGGAGAAATTAAAAAAATCGCCAAAGTGGGTAACATTATTGACTAAATTGAACGCCATAGAATTTCTTACATTCACACAACATTAAAAAGAAATATCTAAAGTAAATCACCAATCAAAATAACTCGTAAATAAAAGTTCATTAGTATACATAAACATCAGTTTATAGATTTCAAAAGCTTGTACCTGTAATTTCCTACAAATACACCATCCGGATTCAGCATCGGTATGAATTTAAAAGTAACACTGTTTCTGAGAATTTCGGCCACAGGGCTGTCTCCAAGTAAGAAATTTATCATTCCTATATCAAGTGCACATAAAAAGGTAAATTAACGGTATCTGTATTAGCAAGCTCTAAAGGGATAAATGCATTTATTATGTCAACAACAACAAAAACTTATGAATTACTACAGTATTAACCCTTTAAAGCGCAGTGTTCCCGCTCTGGGAACACCAAACTCTGACGTTTTGACTGTTGCCAGTCACGAAGAATAGATTTGATTTCTATAAAAACAGTTGCGGGTGACATAGCTCCACGAGAATACTTTACTTTTTAGCACGTTATTTCCCGTAAAAAAATTGTCACGATTATTTCTAACAGCATTGACATCTGCTGAAAAATGGAAGAATGCGAGAACAGCTAGATAGATTGTCTAATGCTGAAAAAAGGGCAGCCGTTGCCATCACTAGACATAACTACCAGCAAGATGGCGGACGATCTAAACGTTCATCACGTGCCACAGATTTAGTGACCCTTTTTTGACGCTGAATTTTTTACGCTTTTGACGCTGGCTGTGACAGCCAGCTGCGTCAAAAACGGGTCTAGATCTGTGGCACGCGATGAAAGTTTCGATCGTCCGCCATCTTGCTGGTAGTTATGTGGAGCGATGGCAACGGCTCCCCTTTTTTCAGCATTGGGAAAGGGTTGCGCCTCGAAGGGTTAAATGGTGGCATTTCTTGCATCTCTGAAAGAAAACTACTGGCAATCAAGAGAAATACTTCAAAATGTTCTAAGACTACAATATAACTAGCTACAAGAAAATCATACATATTACGATACATTAAAATAATTACCTTTGTGTCTTTCTCATAAACATACTTTTTGTATAAACTTGGCTTAAGTGAGAAAATAAAACAAGCATTTTATGTAAAATTTTAGAATTTGGTTATGTTTCGTCCGATACTAGACTATGGGCCTCCCTTTTTTTCCCAACTTTTTATTTTTTAAACTCTCGCGCTCTTGTCTGGTTCCATTTGTTTCAAGATAATTTGTAACAAGATTGATTTCAAGAGATGTAAATTTTGGGGCGATGAATCTCTTTCAACACGTGCCGACTTGAAGGAGAATGTCGGCACGATGAAAGACATTATCGGGCGTTCAGGAGCGATGCCCTTTTGTTTGTTGTTAGTCTGTCAGTCTTCTTCATGCATTGTAGGGAAACATTTGATCATAATATTTAAGAGTTTATTCTTAATTACTCACCGTTTCATAGAATTCGACAATTTAAAAGGAAGAAATATGCAGGAACCATAATAAGAGCAACAGAGTTTCGAAAATTTTTACTGTTCACTGAAAGACTTTTATCAGCATTAAATATCAACGATGCAAAAGAAAGACTATCAATAGTTGTGTCAATTGGTGATGGAAAACATCTTGGTTTTTTACAATTACACATATTTACTGGAAAAAGCAAGCACAGTGCTGTTTGGATTCAAATGGATCAATTTCAATCACTTATGAACTCAAATGGATTTGAGCAAAAGGACCATTTTTAGCGGGTGTCAAGAAATTTTCAGCAAAACAAATTTTTGGCTAAAAAAAAAGAACACTCTTCTATATTTGCTAGAGGACTCTGAGAACCTCACGCTATTTTATAAACACACTGTATGCTAAATATGCACTACAGCAAGGATGTTGCTACGTGCATAGCAATTAGGCAGATGATTGTTTGACTGAAAAATAGATGAAAGATGAAAAATAGAGTATATAAATGAAATATGCCGTACGTTGTATAAAAAATGGAGAAATGTCTGTGTACAAAGCATCAGTCATTTGTAGCATACCTCGAAAAACGACTGAAAGAAGGTACAAGATTTACAATGATAAGAAAGAATCAGTGGTTCCAACATCAATTCTTGGATAGTATGGCTAGAGCTGTTTGATTTAGGTTTGGATAAACACTGCACTCGGACATCTCATTTTTGCAGTGTAAGATGGGATAAAATAAGTAGGTGTTTATTTTTCATCAAAAATATAACTAGTTTGCTTTTAAATGATTTTTCATTTCACACCTACAATTTCAGAGATTAGAAGGCACATTTGTACTTATTAAAAATGTTTATTTGAAACATTTCAAAGCATGATAACTAAGCTTAACTGCCAGGTGTCCCGGATCTTCAAAAAGCTGCCCGGAGCTGACAAACCTGGAGGAGAGGTAAACAGCATCGTTAGCAACCATCATTACATAGGAAAGTATGGGCACAAATCGATAGATGTCGCTGCACATGAAGCTCTTAAGGTCGACACGTGTGGCTTCCCTATTGCCATAGCTGTCAACTTTGATACTTTTTTTTTTTTTCGGAAGATTATCTACCACAAATTTCAAACAGTTCTATTTACATTCAAAATTTCAATTGTTTAAATTTCAAATTATTAAAATAAAGAATTAGTGGTGGATAATCTTCCGAAAAAAGCGTAACAGTAGGCAGTTATGACAACGCAAAAGTTACATGTGTTGATCTTGAGAGCTCGGGTACAGCGCCACCTACCGATTTTTGCCCATGTTTTCCAATGTATTGATGATTCCTAAAGATGTTCTCTACCTTTCCTCCAAGTTTGTACACGAAATTCTGGGACATTTGATATATACCAGTTTTGCCCCATCACTCTAAAATATAAATAAGAAAAATATATTCAACACTTCTTTTTTTCAGATAAGCTGTTTAGTTTTTCTAAATTGAAAATTTTAACAGTACTTCTCAAACTTTCAGGGATATATTAGTTTCTTGGAAGTGTTTCAGAGACATGACAAGAACGCAGATTAAATAAGCAGATAATAGATAATATTACGTTTTCAAATGCAATTTATAAACTCTTCAGTGAGTATAAATTTTAACAACTAATGTCCGAAAATATAGGCTAAAAGAGAAATCTTTAAAAACAATTTAGTTTTATTTTTGATAAAAAAGAAATACCTACTCATTTTAGCCCGCGCTACACAAAATACACTTATATTTACAAGGATGACATTTTAAAAGACATTTTACATAATGTATTATACCAAAAAATATCTACAACATTAATGTACTGTCAAATATGATGAAAGTATGAAATCAAACGGAATATGCTAATTTACAATACCAAAGTGCTAAGCTATGTGATGAGGCATTTATAATCGAACTGATAAACTACTTTTTCTAATATTTAACCTGTGATAAATGTTAATGGTAGTTATTTAAATAAAATTAACCCGATTGTTTTGAAATCAGTGAATTACCTTGGCAAACATATGAGGAAGGAGTTTCACCCGGATGAATTCTTGCACCGATAACAATAGCCTTTTTCTTCTTTGTCATCTTCTTTTTTGAAGAATTGTTATCTTCCGATTCTTTTTGCTCGTCTGCCTCTTCCATTTTAGAGTCTATCGTAACCATTTCAACTCTCCTGCCGTGCTGTAAAAATATAGAACAAGAAAATAAAATAACAAAATAGCAATCTTTATCTGAAATCTTTATCTCTTATTAATGATCCTGGTTAACTTATTTATGTTTGTAAAAGTGTTTTTCTATAGTTTTGGCTTTGTTGCAGTTTCTCAATAGAATTTTTAGCATTTTCGTTTTGTTTTGATTTTTGAAAAATCAGAATGATTTTTTTTATATAATCTACATGGAATTTGGGATGTTAAACTTAGGAAAGATTAAACGAAAATCTACGAATTAGGCTTAGAACATTCTTAACCATTTAAAACATACACAAAATATTTCATCCCTTTTTTAAAAAATTACGATTTTCTATGGCTTTAACAAACGATAAAGAAGAGCAAAGAACAATAAAGAGTGCACTAACAATTATCACTTCTGTTGTTATTACCTGAACTCAGAATTGAGAAATGTGATAAATTTAAAATCACTAAAGCATACTAAAAGCTGTTATTAACATTAGTATTAGTAGTACAAATAATGATATTATTAATAACTGCTTAACGGTAACAATAATTTTACTTAATATAAATCTATTATCGTCTTCACCTTCAGTGACGTAACAATGTTATGGAAAATCCTTATTTCACTGCAATACTATCAAATAATAAGCTTGAAAAATCTTGCCTGGATTTACGAAAATATTAGATTTATAATTTTAAATCTTAAAATAAAATCTTAAAATCTTAAAATATTAAATCTTAAAAAGAAAATAAAAGATTAAAAGATACACAGCTGTGTAACATACTACATTGTTAAAACGTACCCCACATCAATTTAGTTTTCTCTACTCCTTTATAATACCATTCCTCATTGATTAGTTACCTCTTTCGCAATATGCTTGCATGTGAATGCAATACATATTACACGAAACTTTCTGGTATTTGTAATAATTACCTGTTCCCTAATCTAGACTACTTGTGCTATCCGTTTCCACACATACATATGAACTTCAACTAAAGTTACTTTATGTAGATCATTTCGCATGTTCAATAGTAAATGTAAATTGCCGTGTTCCTCACTTAAACTAACTGCATTTTCTTCTGTTCGTACGCTGCTTGGCTAACCTAATGGTATCATTTAGTAAGGGATTGTAATCATAAGATGAATGCATCAAAAGTGTACATACATGGCTCTAATTTATGTAGTATCAAATAAAATATTAACGTTTAGTTAAAAAAGTTCAGATAAAAAAAGCTAACCTAATGATATATGACTTTAGTCATTTATAACTGTGTAAGTAGTTTATTTAATTTTTTTCCTATGAATATGATTATTAAATACTGTGATCAAAGAGCAAAATTACTAAGCCTGTAGTGAAACGTGTATACTTTATTTCAGCAACCAATACAGTAAATTGATACTAATGTAGATCCCTCCCCCCAGAACACGGTAGATACGTGGTCCGTGTTATAGGAATCCGTGTTGTACGGGTCCTAAGCTATGCTTCACCTGGAGTGTAAACCACGCATCTCAACCCCTGCACACCTTATTTGACCAGTTTATTTCACATTTCACTTAACCCTTTAAGGCGCAGTGTTCCCGCTCTGGGATCACCCAACTCTGACGTTTTGACTGTTGCCTGTCACGAAGAATAGATTTGATTTCTATAAAAATAGTTGCGGGTGACATAGCTCCACCAGATTCCTTTACGTTTTAGCACGTTCATTTCCGGTAAAAAATTGGTCACGATTATTTTTAACAGCACAGACATCTGCTGAAAAATGGAACATCTACTGAAAAATGGAACACTGACATCGCGCACAGCCAGCTGTCGTCAAAAAAGGGTCTCTAGATCTGTGGCACGCATTGAACGTTTCGATCGTCTGCCATCTTGCTGGTAGTTAAGTCGAGCGATGGCAACGGCTGCCCTTTTTTCAGCATTGGGAAAGGGTTGCGCCTCAAAGGGTTAAATACTGCTTCCTTGATATTTGCGCTTGCTCCAGAGATAACTGATTTGCACTTCTTCTAAATAAAATCGGGTTTTAATTCCCAGATTTAATTTAATAAAACGTTCTTTTTCTCAAGTTGAAATAGAATAAAATAAATTACACAAAAGTTCTTTCAGATGCGTTTAATGTACACCTCAAGTAGAAAAACAGACGATATATGAGTCTCTTTTAACGTGTTATAGGGAGCCCGGTA
Organism: Cheiracanthium punctorium; assembly: GCA_038373885.1. Taxonomy (NCBI): domain Eukaryota; kingdom Metazoa; phylum Arthropoda; class Arachnida; order Araneae; family Cheiracanthiidae; genus Cheiracanthium; species Cheiracanthium punctorium. The sequence continues at coordinate 387,126 of JAWZYV010011764.1, forward strand.
TCAATTTTTTCGCAGTGCTCTACAGATCTGTGCTGTATGCATGGGCGTCGCCAGAATATTTCCTAGGGGAGGGGGGGGGCAAGGACTGGGGGGTACTTGGCTGTGCCGCATAGCCAGCTGCGTCAAAAAAGGGTCTCTAGATCTGTGGCACGCGATGAACGTTTCGATCGTCTGCCATCTTGCTGGTAGTTAAGTCGAGCGATGGCAACGGCTGCCCTTTTTTCAGCATTGGTAAAGGGTTACGCCTCAAAGGGTTAATCTCATCAATGAACTCAAATCAAGGAGAACGTTTCACCACAATGCATCACCTTCCATCTAATTTAAACATCATTTTACAGTAGACTATTGAACCACTTCTATCAACTGTGCAAGCAGTCATAGAACTTGTCTATGAAACAACTTGCTATGAAGAGTAGCTTCATTTTTTCAGATGACAGCTTAAATTAGTTACTAATTATCTTATTCCATTACAAATCAGTTAATGTTTTATGTAATAGTTTCCTGTAACGAACGCAAATGATCTTTCAGTAGTTGTTTTTGCATTCGTGTATGTAGAAAATTAACTCATTCAAAAATTTGTTCTACACAATGCCAATAAGTTTTCAATTAGATTCAATTAAAAATACTATAAAGGAATGATTAAATTCGAATTCAATAAATTTGCTTTTTCTATGCGAAAACGAAATTAAGTTTATTTTTTCGATCAGTATTCCATTAAAACTGCACGTCGAAGCACAACTTCATATCAGTTTTATACTTTGTTTAACACACAATAAATCAATGAAAACTTTTCAATTGGGAGAGTAAAGTTAATTAAACAATTTGAATTTTTTTGTCTTTAGTTTTAATTACTAAACAAAACTATTTTCTGATCTATTGATTACAAACCTAGAATAAATTTCTAGCGTAAAAGGGAAAATTTATTGCAATTCAATGCATACTAATGAGTTAATTAACTGATATTAGATTGCTTATTTGAAGGTTTTATTTTGCAGAATTGATTCTTTTATCCACTTTAGTGAATTCAATAGCATTTCAAATGCACACATTCTCTAGTTTCTTGTTTAAGTTATTTAAAAGTATTTTAAGACAGCTTCTACTGAAAATTTGGTTTTATAAGCTTATCCCCCCCCCAAAAAAAAAATAAAAGACACATGAAATAATAGATAACGTATGCTAATATAAGGTTGTTAGTATTCAAATATGTGAAGTACTAAAATGAATACTATAATGAATTTCTGAGTTAATTTAGACTTTAATTGTTTGCCCATGTTCTTTTTATTTACGTCACACAAATTTAACTGAAAAATAAATGGATCAATATCTATTTATTGCAGAACATCTAAACTTTACTTTGCAAATAGTTAGATGTCAGTACCATGAGTCCACAGCGAGCGACTGGCGTGATTAATGCAATCACATAATTCTTAATGAGACAAACTTTATTCAACTTTTCAGAATTATTTTAAATGCAAACGTTTATCATGCCAAAGATTCTTAGGGGTGATTTCTCAGCGTGACTAGTGATTTCTTCCTTTGGGAATCGAACATTTATCTTCTTGAATTAAAGTAAGGCTTTCATTAATATTGATGGCATAGATCAGAGTTGTACAAACTTTGTTCAAGTGGCACGTGAAATCTTTTCAACAATGTATCTGCTAAAAAAATTACTGGGTTTTATGATAAAATTAGGCAGAGGTTGAGGATATAGTATTAAGAGTGAGTAAATACGTTCTTGACTATGAGAAAAAGAAGGGAGTAGGAGAGAAGTAAGAACATTAAAATGGCTCGTAAAACTATGAAGTAATCTTTTTTTGTACTAATTTTCTGAATTTATATTGCTTACATCCAAACGTAGAGTACATGTGAATAATTGCATTGATTTTAATCTGCCTTTAATTAATTTAATACGCTTTTAATTTAATAATTAAAAAGAAATTCAAACACTAGTTGGCGAGCAGGATTGTAGAGAGCGAGTCTTAATTTGGAAACCTTGGTGGAAGTTAAAGTAATTTGGACAGTAAAATCTACTGTAAAATATCTATAAACATGAGGGTGTCCTTCAGAAAATATTGCTTCCGAGGGCTTCATCAATTTTATTCCTAATTATAGCCTTAGTGATTCTAGGAAGTTTCAGCCCTCTAAGTCAACAGGAGAGGTCATCTGTATGTAGAAAAGCCTAAAAAGTGAAAAGAAATAAGAAAATTTATGTCGTTAACTATTTTTTAAACTGACTTATATTATCTTTACTAAAAATATAAAGAGCCAATAACCATTAACGGAACCCATAGCCAATTGTAAAATGAGAAAAATAGAAGAAAAGAGTGAAAATTTGTACTCTTTTGCACTAAAAATAGGGCTGCCGTACACTAAAGGATACAGAAAATGGGGCTGCAGATCTGAGTTCACTTCTGGTGTATAATCCGGTTATAGCATTTTTCTTTACTGAAATGGCAACATTCAGTTGCAACTCTAATTCTTCTTTCTGTTTTTTTCACTTGTTTTAGTATTAGTCCTAGTGCCTTGAAGATTCACTGGAATTGTACTTCGAAAGATTAGAGAACCTTCGTATATCTAAAATTGCAATATTTTATTTCCTTTACTGCTTAGAGCTAAATTTTATGCACTTATTTAGCACTTGACTCTTCTTAGAGCTTAATTTTACTTCCTTGTTTGCTCAAAGCCAAAACATTTTGAAATTAAATTCATTGATAGGTTTGGTTGAAAATAAATGTGACAATGAATGAATATTCAAATTTCAGTTTAAGTAATAATTTCTTTCAATCATAGTCATTTAAAAATACAATAGAATCCTCCTAGAATCATTATAGATATTTTTTCTCATAACGGCATTATTATAGTGTAATATATATATATATATATATACTAGCTGAAGTACCCGTCCTCGACGGGTTAGTGAATGCAAATTTCCAAAAAGCAAGAACTTTCGTCAGCATTGTAGGAGTACACAGAATGAATGTAGTATGTTGCCAAAGTAAAGAAAGCGAAGTTATAATTTTTATGTATTGTTAAAATATTACAGGTTAGAGAGTAACTAAGTAATACCATTTGATTCGCAGTAGTCGTAATTATGGGATGCGCGAATGGATATTTACACATACTGAAATAATTTTCGCAAAATCTCAAAATTTAATCAACATGTTGAAAAATTGGAAGCCTAGAATTTAAGTTGAGTGACAACCTATCATGTCACCCAAATTCGTTTCATTCCTTGCAGTCTTTATTTCGTGATGCTGGAACAATTTTCAGCATTTTAAAACGATTTTCGCAAAATCTCAAAATGTAATCAAAATATTTTTAAAATTCAACGCCTATAAATTAAGATTAGCAACTACCTATCATATCACTAAATCTCGTATCATTCGTATTAGTCGTTATTACGTGAAGTTTGAAGAAATCATCATTGAACGTATTTTGAGAGAATTTTCACAAAATCTCAAAATCTAATAAAAATGTTTAAAAAATTGGACTCCTATAGTTTATGTTGAGCAACCATCTATCATGTTAAAAAATTTCATATCATTCGCTTTAGTCATTATTACTTAATGCGGGAACAAAAATTCACTCAGTTTTAAACGATTTTCGCAAAATCTCGAAATCTGATCAATTTTTTTTAATTAGATACTTATAGTTTAAGGTGAGTGACCACCTATCATTTCACCAAATATCATTTTTTCACCTTTGCAGTTATTACGTGATGTGCGAACACAAATTTACGCAGTTTGAAATGATTTTCGCAAAATCTCAAAATCTAGTCAAGATTTTTTTAAAATTCGACGCCTATGTTTTACGTTGAGTGAGCACCTATCATGACACCCAATTTCATATCATTCGCTTCAGTCGTTTTTACGTGATGCTCGAACACAAATTTATGCAGTTTGAAAGGATTTTCGCAAAATCTCAAAATCCAATCAAGATTTTTTAAAAATTCGACGCCTATGTTTTAAGTTGAGTGACCACCTATCATGACACCCAATTTCATATCATTTGCTTCAGACGTTTTTGTGTGATGCTTGAACACAAATTTACGCAGTTTGAAATGATTTTCGCAAAATCTCAAAATCTAATCAAGATTTTTTTTTAAATTCGGCACCTATGTTTTAAGTTGAGTGACCACCTATCATGTCACTCAATTTCATATCATTCGCTTCAGTCGTTTTTACGTGATGCTTGAACACAAATTTACGCAGTTTGAAAGAATTTTCGCAAAATCTGAAAATCCAATCAGGATTTTTTAAAAATTGGACGCCTATGTTTTAAGTTGAGTGACCACCTATCACGACACCCAATTTCATATCATTCGCTTCAGTCGTTTTTACGTGATGCTTGAACACAAATTTACGCAGTTTGAAAGGATTTTCGCAAAATCTCAAAATCCAATCAGGATTTTTTAAAAATTGGACGCCTATGTTTTAAGTTGAGTGACCACCTATCATGGCACCCAATTTCATATCATTCGCTTCTGTCGTTTTTGCGTGATGCTTGAACACAAATTTACGCAGTTTGAAACGATTTTCGCAAAATCTGAAAATCTAATCAAGATTTTTTAAAAATTCGACGCCTATGTTTTAAGTTGAGTGACCACCTATCATGACACCAAATTTCATATCATTCGCTTCAGTCGTTTTTACGTGATGCTTAAACAAAAAAAGCGTCACGGACAGAATGACAGAATGACAGAATGACAGACAGACAAACTTTTTTTTGAGGGTCGCATCGGATTCCCTGGTGCTTGAAAGGGATAGAAATTGCAAAATTTTTGAATTCCAAGAAATGTACAGACAAAAGTCTAATTTTATTTATATAGATATATATTTTCCCAATGGCCGGACACTGTCTTGGGAGACTTTGGCCACAAAGGGCCGGGATAGTAGGCCATTTTATTATGAGGGCACCTAGTAGGTGGACAAACGTCGCCCCCTATGAAGGGACGGACAAATGACAACCAGGCCCAGTCGGGGATCGAACCCCGACCGCCGGGAGTTGAACCCGAAACCGTAGTACGGTGCTTTACCCACCATAGAATCCTATCGGCTTATAGTGTAATATAGAAAATATTCTCTGTTTAAAACAAAGGCTGTATTATACGATGTAAATAGAAAAAAAATGCAGAATAAATCAACCAACTATTTCGAATTAATAATAATAAATACGCACATTTAAAAAAAACCAAAAATTGGTAATTATCTTCAAGATTGAGTATTTTTTACATAATAAAAATATTTTTGCTATATTTATCACCTTATTTAGTAATGAAAACAATTAATTGCTTCTGACAAATATTAAAATGTGAATAAGATTTAACACATTTAACTTTCTATAAACGAAATGTTAAAAAACCAGGCGACTTGGTTACCGGAAAACTGTACTCTACAGCTCAATTTCCTAATTGAAAATAGTGATATTTTTACATAATTTTCCTATGTGCTTGGTATAAATAAATATATATACAGGATTATATTGATTTTTAGTCATGATAACTCGGCATATCTCCCAATCTGTGCATATATTAGTCCTGTAATTCAAGAAGAGAAATAGCTAAATGCGTGTTGCATTAACTTATATTTTTGCAGGAAAATTGTTTCTCCAGTTTTACTACACTCTGTCCCGAGAAAATAGGCACGTTAAATACATCCCATTTGCCACACTGGATCATAAAGGCACACGTGGTGGCCATTATGACACAAAGCTACTCGCATAAGAGATAATGCTGAGTTGAAAAACAAAAAAAAAAAAAAAAAAAGTAGGAAACACATGCTTGTGTTTCCAAGACATTACTACATTTTTTGTCGAAAGACATAATATATAGCTTTAATAAACAATTTTTTTAAAGATAGCCTATTACGATGCACTGACATTATTCACATGTTTTATTAAATGACATTCTTTAGAAAGTGCAAATGAACGGGGATTGCCATTTTTCAGTAGTTCGGCAGTTTGTTCCACCTTTAGAAATTTCAATTGTATTTTATTATAATGCACAATGTTCGTGCTTTTTATTCTGAATTACAGAGAGAATCATAAAATTCAAGTTTTCTATTCATTTCTTTACGTGTATTATTCCAAAACTTCGTAATCTTGTTATTTTTTACCGAAACATGAAACAAAAGCAAATAATGAACTTACAATCGAATGACACATACAAATCATGGATAATTTAGGAACTTTGAAGAGTCTGATGGAAAAGAGATAGGTTCATACTATCTCTTTGAAGAGTGTAAAAAACGCTTTGTAAAAAAATTAATTTTATAAGAGTAAAAACACTGTTTATTATAATGTGCTATTTTAAAATAATATTATTTTGAATTTTTATGATCACTTCTTAATTTTATCGTGCTCTATCAGTTTTTATTTCTAAAAAAGATGTATTACCTACTCAATTGTTAAATGAAAATAGCAAGTTAAAATGTTTAACAAATAAAATATAATAATTCTATTAATCTTCTTTCTTTTAATACACTTACTACGAATTTATTTTTGTTATATTTAGAATTACCCAATTTATTGACTAATGTACAAAATTAAATTAAAAATGTCTCAGTGTATTTTTTTTTTCTGAAACATATGTCACTAGTAAGAGATTAAAGGAATAGAAATGAGTACATCAGAAATGTTATTAAAGTAATCATCTATGCAATGAGCACAAAATGAAATAAAACATTAAACTTAAATTATTCAAAACTTTAAAAAAAATAGTGAAGAACGCCTGTAGGCAATTAACAATCAGGAAATGAGTTTGCTCTAGAAAGAGATATATATATTATTAAAATTATATTTCTTTCTTAATTTAGGTTAGCTCAAAAAATATTTCAATTAATTTTTATCGATCTTTGGAAATACGGTACTATACATTGTTTTGCAATGATTAAACTCTTTATATTGGGAAAAAAGCATGTGTTACGTTTATAAAGCAATGGGAAAGATTCCAGGTTCTGAAACCCATCTCTGCTTCAATGTAGATTAACAAAAATATGAAAAGGTAAATAATTCATATACAATTCTATGTTACTGTATTTCTCAACTTTTAAGATTTCAGTTAGCTTACATATCTTGTAGAAATCAACAACATTGATTGATACCCCTTTTTTTGCGAGTACAAGGCGGTTATTCGTAGCGAATCGGAATCCGAGAATTTGCAGAATTATGTTGATATTATGGCTAGGTAAAGAACACACAATCTCCTATACAATGCAGAATATAATATGGAAATAATTCCTCTTGTCATTGTATTTGAGGAATTTTAATGGATTACGAATTACGATTTCCTGGGAATATCCATACCTACAGTTCTTATACTTGGAAAATGAAAATACATAAGTAAAGAGACCGTTGAGTCAATAGCACTTTAAAAGGACTCGGACTTTTTATTCTAATCCGGCTTTTCTGCGTCTGATTTCTTTGGTACGTGTGGAAACATTCTAGGAAGTACATTAGAGAAACGATAGCAGATCACTGCAAATATGAATTAGACAACTTGCAGGGTTACTGACGTCTACTCTAGGAAAAATTGGAATTATTTCGAGATCTTTAGCTTCGTAGTATCCTCCAGTATTAATTCATGATTAAAAATAATTAAATATAAGTATCAAATATAATTTTGTTTTGGTGCAAAAATAAATAAAATAGTTATTCTCTAAGGAGTTCGATAGTGAACACCAATATATCATTTGCAGGATGTCAAGATATTCATTTACGGTTTACTGTGTTCCATAAAGAAAATATAAAAAATTTTGCTTTACCATGATTTATTGAACAATGTCAATGTGCGCACCATTAGTCTCACGCAACACATCGAGTCCATACCAAATTTATAACCACTTTCTATGAAGCTTTGAATGATCCACGCTCTGAATGGTCGCTGTAATTCGACTTTTTAGTTCATTAGTGTCAAGAATTGGAGATTGGTAAACATGGATTTTCACGTATCCCCATTAGTGAAGCCGAAAGTTTTTATGTCTAGAGATCTAGGTTGTCAGGGTATTGGACATCCTCTTTCCTTCTATTGCCCATCGAGCTTACCATCTACAACTTTTTGCACTTCCAAGCTCCTGAGTGGTGGCGCACCATTCAGAGTGTTGATCCTGTAATGGTTCGATGTATAGCGCGCAACTGATGGTGCTCACAGTGAAATTGTGCAAAGAAACATTGAAATAAAAACTTCGATGTATTCTTTATGGAAGATAAAATACAGTCAACAAGCATGTTTGTATGTTAATTTTTAATTTATTTTTGAAAGTACAGCCATTGTTTGTTTGCAACCGGTATAAGGGGTTTTCTCACCAGGTTAAGTGATCATGAGATTCAAAAACTTTGGCGATTAATAAATTAAGATAAATTCCCAGTCCACGGGAACACTGGGACAAGATTTCTCACGTAAGAGGGTCAGCATTTATATACGTTGACACCTAAAAATACAAGTAACAAAGTTGCGTCTCTCCCCGAATTACCTTATATACGTGAATGTGTAAGTGTATTTGTATTTAGTACATCGGATTATTAAAAAAAAAATATCTTTAAAAAAAGGAAAAGAAAAAGAAAATCGAACTTGCATGAAAAAAAGCAAATTATTCTGTTATTCACCAGTGAATGGACAAAGTGCGAGATACTAATTCGAATTTTCATCACTTTGAAGCAGAATTACATCGCTTTCTCCTTATCAAGTAAAATGAGAAGAAGTCCATTTAACTTCAAATTACGGCAACTAACAAAGGAAAACGATAAAACCGTCTTTAGCGATCGCAATCGTGGGTAAATCTTAAAGACTCCATTACCATTTTATTGGATTCTTGAGTAAATTCGGAATTTAAGTGCCACATATTGGCATTCAGGCTGAGACATTAAGCTAAAATAAGATTACTTTATTCCAAATAAGATACGCTATAAGCAATTTTCGAGGCGCCCTCGCTTAAGTACCTACTAAGGCCATTACTGTCGAAATATTCAAATTACAATCACCGGTACTGTTTTCCCCCAGTATTTCGCTTCCGATAAAATGGCGAATGCGAAAGGGAAAGAAAAAAAAATTATAAAGGAAGAAGTCGGCCATTAAAATTTTGAATATCGCGGCACCTTTGTTTGATCGCATCGTTTTGAACTGAGGAAAGGTTTTGAAAAGCTGTTGTTGGGTGAAAAAGAAAAAAAAAAAAAAAGGAAAAAGCGTGCTGTTCAGAGGCCATAACTGTAAGCTATATTTTAGAGCTAAACAGCAAGTACGACAAGAAAAGGGCTGTTATTGCTAAGATGTATTTAAAGATATTTAAAGACGGTGGGCTTTAATCTTAGAGTCGGCAAACTGTGATAGAGGATTTTTTTTTTTTTTTGCCTTTGTTACTTTCTTCAGATATAATGTTAATTATAGCCACTTTGTGAAATAATACGGAGAGATGAAGCCCTAAGACATTTTTTTTAGCAGTAGGCACAAAAAATAGTTAATGATTACAAGTTAACCCTGCAAGACACTTGGTACCATATGTGGCACAACCATTTTCATTATTCCTCCACGTCTACAAAATACTAACATTGACATCTATTATTGGTTTTTAGATGTAATTAAGCGAAAATGTAGATGTCATTATTGTTCCCATTACTGTCAAATTTGACTGAAAACTAAACCGTAATCTTTGTGTATGTCATTTGTTTATTTTAGAAAATTAACAAAAAATAGTTAGCAAAGTGTTTTGACTCCAGAAAAATTATTGTGCTTGAGAGTTCGTCATATTAAGAAATAATTTGAATACTACAATATAAATATCAAAAAAGTTTAACCTCAGTGTACCACATATATAACTGAAATAAAAAAGTGATTGCAGAAAAGAATTGCAGTAAAATAAATTAAGCTGATTTTTTAATATTAGATTTCTTTTATATACTTATCTTGCATTACAGTAATTGATTTTACAAAACTTTTTGTGCCATAGAAGTGTATAGTTCAGTTATGAACTATCTGGCACTTAATATAATTTTTCAACACTCTGTGAAAGATTCATAATTACCACTCCAGAATTTTAAATGTTACCCATTATTATTATTTGTATGTGCCTTTCCAAATATTGCCACTCGCATGCGGTAATCAGAAATGTCCAGTGTAATTCGCCTTTGCAATTTAACAAACGTAAAGCAAACTTTATTAAAAAAAAAAAAAAATCTCCAAATTTCTAGCAACTCTCATTTAGGATTAAAAAGAGCAAAACATCCTTTCTATCACAAAAAGCCTTCCAGGTGACGTAATGGTTAACGAAAATTTCTATTGCGCATGGATCTGGGTTCGATTCCCGTATTGGTGCCATTTTGCCCGTCTCTCATAGGAGGCAACTTTGGTCCACCTGTTAATTGCTTCCACATAGTGACTAATACTTCCTGCTTTAGTATTGGTCACTGCCTATAAACGGCAAGTGCCCGCCATTGGATTTTATTTTTGTTTTTCAATCAGTCAGAAGGCTATTTAATCTGGATAACTCTTTCGAGTGCTTGATCATCAAGCATGTAACAACTAAAAACTAATCTTAACTTCTGAACTTAACTGGAAGGATGTAACTAGAAACATTTTTGTTTATGGCATTCAGTTTACTCTTGTAAGGCTGTTCTCTAACAATGCTTTGCATTGTACTCAACATGTTAATGTTTATTTTAAGGGCTGAATTCGGTATTGTACATAGAAGACAATGCTGACAAAGCTATCAGTCCTACGTATAGTTCGAAATTATAGTAGGTTAACATCCGTGTCTACGGATTTAAAAATGTACAATACTATGGATCAGTGTATTCTTACTAAAGAATCTATACAATAAATTATTCGTGGATTTAGATTTCCGTTCAAACTAGCTTTGAGTAGTCTTTTTCTTCATAGGCATTTCAGCCCAGGGTAAGCGTTAGCCTGCTGACTGACTGACTGATAGTGCACTTTTCGGAGTGCCTAGGGCCTTAGGGCCGAACCTCCAGTACGACGAGAGCTTCTTTTTCGAAATGGCTCAATGTGTAGTAGGGCAGAGTGGTGGATGAACCACCGAGGGGACGGGGTAAAAGATAATACCCCCTTTAATATTTTATCAGGTCAAGCCAGGATGGGCAGATTACCGCACAAACATCAGAGGCCGGGATGGGGCAGACAGAAGGCGTGGGAAGAAAGCAGCAGTAGGAAGTAGAGGTGTAATATCGACCTGCCCTCCCCCCTTAAAAAGGGCTTCTCCGGGCAGGTTGCTCGATATGAAAGTTAGATGTGGGGCGAGAGAGTCCGAGAGGCGACCTGACTTCCCCTCCCCCACTAGGGGGGATCTTCCATCAAGTTACTCGCCATGGACGGGGGCAGATGGGGCTCAAACCGCGAGGGCGTGCAGGACAGCCTTGGGTCTGCGTCGGAACGCAGGGTCCGAAGGCTCGTAGTCGGGAAGTTCAGCAATAACGTTATTAGGTAAATTGCGCAGGTTGTTAAAAAACCTTTTGGCAAGTCTCAGGAGGAAGTGTCTCAGGGGTTTCATCCTCAGGTCCTTCAAGATGATGTTATTGGCTAACAGAGGGTGTCCGAATCTTATAATTCTTAGTAGAGCGCTTTCTTTGGCGCAGAGGAGGTTAAGATTGGTTTTTGCTGTGAATGCCCATACTGGGGCAGCATAGGACGCAATGGGGCGAATAAGCGCCTTGTAAAGGAGCACCTTATTTCTAGTTGATATTTTCCTGGAAAAGATGAGCGGGCGGATGCTGTTGAAAGCACCCACCATCTTCCCTCTGGTCTTCTGTATGTGTTGTCTGAAGGTGAGGTTCTTATCCAGTTCAACACCCAGGTAAGTTGCGCTGTCCGACCAATTGATGGTGATGTCGTCAACAATGATTCTGGACGGCGGGAGCTTCCTCCCCACCGAGATGGCCTTGCATTTGTTTGCGTTTAGCTTAATTTTCCAGTTCTTCATCCATTCAGCGATTTTGTCTATGTGCGATTGGAGGTGTTGCTTCACAATCTTGGCTTTTTTGGCCCTGGCGATAATAGCGGTATCGTCCGCGTACAGGGCAATCTCTGTAAAGGGATGCCGGGGAATGTCGTTGACATAGACGTTGTACAACGTTGGACCCAGTATGGAGCCTTGGGGGACGCCACTTAGTATGGGATGCTCCGAGGAGAGTTGATTATTTACGCGGACGACGTATGATCGGCCAGATATGTAATTGCACAATAGTTGTGACAGGGAGTCTGGTACACCCATACAAGCAAGCTTGTAACCAAGTCCGGGGTGCCAGACTTTGTCAAACGCCTTGGATATGTCTAGGAGGATCACCGCCACACTCTCTTGGTTTTGATTCCCCTCCGAGAGGGTTTCAATTACCCTGAGGAGCTGGTGCGTGGTCGAATGCTTGCTGCGGAACCCAAATTGTTCCGGCAGCATTATCTGTGCTTCATCCTTTCAACCAAGTATAATCCTTTCAACCACTTTGCCCAGGCAGCTGAGCAGGCTGATCGGTCTGTAGGAGGTGGGTGAAGAGAGGTCTTGATTGGCCTTGGGTATTGGGCATACAATGGCCTTTTTCCAAGCCGTTGGGAACGTTAGCCTGCTGTAAAATGCTTCTCCAGACATCTCGGTAATTGACTTTAATTTTCCAGTTGGAGATCTTTAAAATTTTTAGGTCCATCTGCTTTTCTTGGATTTATTTATTTTATATATATTATATACATAAATTATATTTGCTATCCTCGCTTTTCGTATGAAGTATTCGGCCACTAATACTTCTTATTTGCAAAAAAGGCATAATTTCAATACACACAACCCAAAGATCGGATAAGATAGAATGTTACTGAGCAGCACATTGCTTGGTTCTTGCATGTTCCAAGGAAAATAAAAATTTAAACTTCACACTATTTTGAATTATGTAAAACCTATTGAACCCCATGGCGATTTTCCATAATTTGGCGACTTACGTATATGTATAGTTTATAATTAATTCATAGAAAACAGTTACTTCATATGTTTTCTTTGATAAAAGCTACTGAACAGATAGACTAGCTTGCCACCAATGGCGACTTTTCATTATTTGGCGATTTACACATGCTCATAACCGACAGTAACTGCTCATGTAAGGTTACCGGGAAAAACGTTATCCATATATTCATATACATAATCCTTTGAGGATTGGCATATTTAGCAACACGAAATATATCATCTCGTCGCGCTGGCAAATATCCAATCTGTTCCAATCAAAATTTTCTGAATCCGACCCAGACAGAACATAAGCTTAAATCAAGCTTGACATTTCTTTGAATTGGACGTATTAATACAAGCTTGGCTGTTCAATTCATTTTAAGCTGGCAGCAAGCTTGCAGGAGTCAAGTTGAATTGTCAAGCTTAAATACAGCTTGATTTTTCCCTCCGAAAGCGAGCATTAATGGCGCCATCTGTGAAAGAGAATGGACATTAATTGTCTAGCGTCCTCAAATTTGCTGAAAGTTCGTAAAAGATGTGTTTTATTTTATATTACCAGTGCCATATTACCGGCAGGGCAAACGGGGCAACTGCCCAGGGAATACAGATTTTAGGGCCCAAAAATCTTACATCTTACACTTTTGTAATTTTAAAATAAAATTACAAAGGATAAAAAAAATTCAGAAGTTAAATAATTTTTTTAATTATTATAAAGTATGAACAATGAAAATAATTCAAATTTACATTTGTATAAATTAATTTAAACTTATTTTTAATTCTTCGAAATGCTCTATATCGATATAGCATACCAATATGTAGAAAAATAACTAACCACATTTGTAAAGAGAATTTTTAGCGTTAAAAAATAGCAAAATTTTTCAATTATTTGTTATTTTAAGAAATATTTACAAAAATGACTAAAGTGTTTGTATTCCATACATGTTAGCAACTGTGATATAGCATTTCGAAGTAACGTTTAACTATCTGTTTCTTTCATTTCAGATTACTTAACACAAAATTTGTGTTAAGTAAACCCATTCTATATTTCCAAATATGGAAATTCTTCAAAATAAAATACAATTATACTACGAAATTGATTTCAAAATCAGTCGTTTGTCTCGATTTTGGCCAGCAGTATTGCTTCATGAGTGTTGCGGTACTGAAAGTTTTAAAACGTGTTTTTTTAATTTTAATTTTGATTTTAATTTAATTTATTTTGATGCATTATTTTAATTTTGATGCATCCCATGGAAAAATAAAAGAAACAAATAACACATCGCCCACTTATCAATCTGGCGAGAAAACAGCGTGGTAAGTCAGTTCAAACTTTAGTCATAGCTGCACGAGGCTCCGGAGGCGGAATGGATAGCGTGCTGCGAAGCCAAAGGGCACGGGTTCTATTCCAGCGACGAACACTCGATGGAAACAGATTAAATTAAATTGAAATTTCAGCGTAGAGGGGAAAATGCGCGGAAAAATAAATTATGTGGGGCGTGTTAGCCAGCGGGTGCCCCGTGTATTTAGAAAATTTTTTTTTGGAAAATTTTTTAAGCTTGAAATTAAGCTTGAAATGTCAAGCTTGATTCAAGCTTTAAATGTCAAGCTTAATGCAAGCTGGGCAAGTGTAAACTAGAACACTTGATTCAAGATTGCATCAAACTTACACGCCTGGAATTTTCAAGCTTAATTCAAGCTTATTGACTTGATAAATCAAGCTTGCTGCAAGTTTGATGCAAGTTTGCTGTGCTGTCTGGGGTACTTGACCATAGAATTAAAAAAAAAAGATTCTATATTTCCAAATATGGAAATTCTTCAAAATAAAATACAATTATATTACGAAATTGATTTCAAAATCAGTCATTTGTCTCGATTTTGGCCAGTAGTATTGCTCAACGATGAGTGTTGCGATATTGAAAACGTGTCCTGATTTTTTAAAACTGAAATTTTAAAACGTGTCCTGCTTTTAAGTTTATATTATGCTTATTTCACTATTAGTATAGACTATAAATCACACATAGCATTATTTAAATTTTAATTCATCCCATGGAAAAATAAAAGAAACTTATCAGCATTGCCCATACTTATCGATCTGGCGTGACAACAGTCACTTCAAACTTTAGGCATAGCTTCCCGAGGCATAATGGCCGAACGGTTAGCACGCGACCTTCCAGCCTAAAGTTCTCGGGATCGAACCCAGCCGCCGACGTGTAATGGAACAGATTAAAATAGCTTAAAATTTCAGCATAGAGGGGGAAAATGCGCGGAAAAATAAAGTATGTGGGGCGCGGGCGCCCCGTGTATTTAGAAAACTTTTTGAGCTTGCTATGTCAAGCTTAATGCAAGCTGCGCAAGTGTAAACTAGAACACTTGATTCAAGCTTGCATTAAGCTTACACGCTTGAAATTTTCAAGCTTAATTCAAGTTTATTGACTTGATAAATCAAGCTTGCTGCAAGTTTGATGCAAGTTTGCTGTGCTGTCTGGGGAGTATAATTTCGTTGAAACTCAAATCCCCACGGCTTCGGAGGAGATAGCAAAAAATGGCCCCCAGAAAAGTTTATGGCCCAGTGCAGTTAAGTAATAATTGCTGGAGAACAGAAACTAATCACGAACTATAAACTTTTATCAAGCATTAAAACATAGTAAAATTTGTTATGGCACCTAGAGTTTCATGGCTTGGGCTCATTGAAAGATCCCCTGACAACCGAGTGGTAAAGACCTTGCATTGGAAACCCTGTGCAATAGGCCAAGATGTAACTTTAACTAGTTATGTAATCAACGTAACATGTATCCATGTGGCGCTGTGTGCAATTGCGGGTGATTTCCGATATCCTGGGATTATAAGTTGCTCAACAGATTGCACTTCGGACGATGGCAATACTTTTTGTTTTTTTTTTGCTGTTTAATACACTGTTTAATCAATTCACTGTTTAATCTGGTTACTCAAAGTTTAATACACTGTTCCAGGGATTTTGAGATTTTTCTTGAGAGTTATGTAAACTAAAATATGTTTTTACGTCCAGTAAAGTGTTTTGCCTTCCATTTTTATTGGTCCCCAGTGGGAAGAAATCAGACTTTTTGGCGGGGTCCCCTAAATTTGAACAAATTCAGAGGAGTGACCAATCGCCTAGAATCGGCATCCTCAGAGATAGCGTTAAACCTGGAGGACATTGGAGCCACGACAGATTTACGTGCACCAGCTCGTCATTAGCGTTCACGGTCCCACAGTTGTCGAGTCGAGAAGGAATTTACCTTCCCAAGCACTGGCCATTCCAGATGCTGCTTCACTTGCCGTGTTCTTATGGGAGCGGAGTTAGAATATAGTTTCAACTAATATTGAGACAGACAGAAATATCTAAAACTCAGATACCTGTACAAATATTAAAGAGAGATATTTACAATTCACTAGAAATAATAGGTACAAGTGAAAGATGGGATAAAGGATATATTATATTAAGAAATGTTCAACAAGAACATTTAAAAAGTGCGGTTCATTTATTGATTTAGAATATTTCAACCTCGAAAAATGTACTGTAAGATTTTAATCAATTCAAAATTACATTGTAAAATGTAAATATTTAATGTACGTGCTTTTTAAAATTCTAATTTTATCACTGAAAGATTTTTAAGACCAAAATATCTATTTTAAGCTTTTAAATACAAAATGAATTTTTTAAAGTTTTATTTTCTTAAAATACAAAACAAAACAAAATAACAGATTATCAGCAGTATTTTCTTAAAAAAAAAAAAAAAAAAAAAAAAAAAAAAAAAAAAAAAAAACGATAAATCAGACACGTTTTTACTCTTTCAAACAAAAAATGTATCTTTGCTATAAAAATAAAGTAAAAAATTTGTAAGTTTAACTATAAATAACTAACACATGATATTTACAAAAAAAATATTTTTTTGGTTTTTGTTTCCTACGTCGTCTTTTAGGTGTAAAAGATAGAAAAATATTAAAAACGAAGCAGGAAAAAGAAATAATGAAAAAAAATCTAACTCTCAACTTGCTTTACGCTCTTAAAAATATGTTCTTTCATGCATTTCTATTTTGAAGTCCTTTAAAGTGCGATTGCAGAAGGAAATATTTTTCGGTTGTGGGCGAAGAAAAATGAATAAAGACAGCTATAACTAGATATTTCTACTTTAGAAGTACGGTTAAGTTTAAAAGTATGATTCGTGAGGATGGAATCCGGTGTTTATTACTTCATGCGTAAATTTCTTTTTGGTGCTGTATTTTTATAATTTTTATATACGATTACTATTGGGCATGTAAAATTTACACATTAATTTTTAACAAATCGCGGTGTATATGTTTTTTAAGTGTTCAGGATTTCAAAATTAAATTTAAAATATTGTATTTGAGAAAAAGTGCAGGGTAAACTTTAAAAAAACTCACAAAATCGTTCTGCAAGCTAAAGTTAGTTAAGTCCCGGCTGCTTCCGCTCCCATCTCTTCAGGCTGTCCGATAAGCTCTGTTTTTGCGCACGAGCAAAGTTTCGTCCCTTCACTGCTGCGGAGCTAGTTTCTGGCACTTATCAGTGTTGCCAACTCTGCCGGGAAATAGTTGCTGAAGTCAAAGTTAAAAGTAGCCAGGAATGGCTAAAAATGTTTTCAAGTTGAGAAAAAAATTATTTTTTGGTGTTTACTTTTAAGTGTTTGTGTTGCTGAAATATGCTTGTCTGCAAGTGCTTTTTGAGTCATTTGGGCCTTTATCTCGGATTTACAAAATACTTCGATATTGCCAGTTTACCAAGATCTAACCACAAAGTAGCTAAATTAGCAACCCTACCCTTGATGAATAATTAATTATTTTCTCAGATTAAAAACATTTTTAGGCATTTCTGACCACTTTTTCAGAAACTTTGTTGCCATTAGAATTGGCAGCACTGATTATGGGTCAGAAACTAGCGCCGCAGCGGCCATGAGGTGAAACTTTGTTCGTAAACAAAATCCCGCAGAAGAAATTGGTTTTCGGGCAGCCTCTAGTTGAAATCGGAGGCAGCCATGGTTAAATGCATGTACTATGCTACGCGACTTAAACGATCCCAAAAAGGCTTGCAAACTAAAATTTGTTTAAATTTTATATAAGACCTGCTAGTAAAATTGTTGTTTATTCTTTTAAAAAGAGCTATAGAACAGTATATGAATCAAATTACTATCCATCTTTTTTTTTTCTAGTTAAAGCTGCGATTAGTTACTATAACATTATTTCTGTCTGCATAACAGAAAAATCTGTTATTCCGATCTACTTTTTAAGACAAAAATATCTATTTTAAGCTTTTAAATATTATATAATTATTATATTAAATATTGCTGTACACCTCGATAGTAGAGATCAGGATATTAGAAAACCTTAAATGATGATAAGAAAAATATATATAAAGAAAATGCACAGCAGCAGCTAGATAAATGAGGAACTGCAATTAAATGCATGAATGTAATACGAGAATGTGCAAGAAGTTGATTAGGAATCTGATTCAACTGAACCATCTTCTGTCATATTTATATATATGCATCAAAGTTTAATACTGTCTGTGCTGAATCTCCTATAGTGGTTCTATAATAAGTTGAATAATGAATTCCTGTTCATCCCATAATTATTCCGATTAGGATATCTCTTTAAACTATGGATTCAGTTACACTTATAATTTCACCTTGTATGCGTAAATAAATATTCATTATGAATGGATGCCTCGGCTTTCATAAAAATTCCGAATATTATGATCAATGGTAGAATATCAGAAATCATTCAATTTATGGGATATTGGTCTTGTCTTTTCGACTCCGAGGACGTACCTGTCGTATGTGAAATATCATCACGATATTTATAGTTCCTATACGAAAATGGTTTAACTGTTTTTTCTGCACAATAGCTTTATTTTGCCTCTCTCTATCTCTCTCTGACACTGGGTTTATTAAAAATACATTTTATTAGAATGCCACAGTGACAACTGGTAGTTGACCGGCAGAATCCTTCCCACTTTCGAAAAAGATCACTTTAAAATATATCAGTGGTGTATTCGTCTGTTAAATCGAGTTACAGTGGAACGCGATTTGTTTTACGCGAATTGGATATTACGCGAGTTTTTCACGTATCTGAGAGCTAACGCGAATTTTTCGCTCGCAACACAAGATGTTTTCCTATTACAGCAGAACTTCAATTATCCGAATCGCTTTCAGAATTTTAGAAAAAAAAAGTTAAGACAGAAACGGAAAGGGAAGAGGCAAGAGAAGATGAGGACAAAGTGCCGCGTGAGTAATTCATAAGCATTCTTCTGAAAATTCCTGGATGTTCAGAAGTTAGTGCTGAAGATATTGTAGAGTGGATGGTGTGTGATTCGTCAGATACTGTATTTCAAATTCTAAATGATGATGAACTTATTGAAAGTGTGAGAGAAGAAAGTGTCCAGGTAGAAGATGACCTTAATGTCGAAGTTAAAGCAGATACGGAACCATCTGCTATTGAAGCATTTGCCGGCCTTGAAATTGGATTGAAGTGGATGGAACGTCAGTCCCAGTGTGACCACATGCAACTTTTCACTGTCAAGCGGATGCGCGACTTGGTTGCCAGATAACGGATGAAGACAGCCTGATAGCTCACTTTGACCGAGATGTTCAGCAATCAATGACTTTCATTTACAATACGGTAAATACATTACTGTACTAATGTACAGTACTTGTAAATGCGCTTAACACGTAAAAGTATTGCCTTTTTCTTTAGTTAATTAAAAGCTCTTTTCCTTCAAGTAGTTTTTCTCCGAATTTCAATATACATAGATACAGTAATTAATTAAAACACATACTAGACCCTTTCTACGGAAAAAATCAAACTATCCGAATTTTTGACTATCCGAATGGAGTCTGGTCCCAATTGATTCGGTTAATTGGAGTTCTATTGTAGTAAGAAGCGACAGCAAAAGCGCAGGGTACGAAATTATTCTGAATTATTAAAGTAGGCTCCCGATTAAACGGGATCGGATTATTCGGATTGGAGGTTTTCTGAGACGGTCCCAGTCCCGATTTATCATGCTGATGATGCATGGAAATTTACGGTACTTACGTATTATCCCGGCGGTCATTCCGGCCAAACTATTTTTTCGTCAAATGAGTTACCAAACTGTTGCCAATCGTATTCAAAACCATTAATAATTTCATGTGCCCGGCATTTATCTTGGCAAAAATAAATGCTCGTCCTGGCGGACCGAATACGTAAGTACCGAAATTACTTATTTCTATGCATCATCAACATAAAAAATTGGGATCGTCTCGAATAAACTGCAATCCGGATAATCCAACCCCGGCATGTGTTTCAAGAAGTCGTATAAATACCCAATTTTACAAAGCGAAATTTTATCTTACACGAGGGGTCTTATACTTCCAACGAATACCTCGTGTAAGTCAAGACTCCAAAGTTCGTACGCAAGGAATGAAAGCTGGGTTCCACAGGAGCTTTGGCACGATAAAGACTTGATGATGGCATAACAAAGAGAGCAGACCCATATTCACATTAAGTTCAGTGTATCTTACACGAGGGGTCTTATCCTTCGAACGAATACCTCGTGTAAGTCAAGACTCCACAGTACGTACGCAAGGAATGAAAGCTGGGTTCCACAGGAACTTTGGCACGATAAAGACTTGATGATGGCATAACAAAGAGAACAGACCCATATTCACATTAAGTTCAGTGTAATAGTATGGTCAGTTAATTAATTATATTATTTAATGATATACTCATACTGATGTGAAGCGTATTCATTTTTTATTATGCCAGTGGGCAATTGACCATCCAAGCCTTCCTCACTGCAAAAAGATTACACTTTCAAGGTGGTGCACTCGTTTACTAAAACAAATTATTGAAGTTATCTGCACAAGAGATAGAGATAGGCTTCTACAGGAGTTTTGAAGGAATAATGACTTGATGACAAGGCATTAAATTACGTGTATTAGATTTTAATCTTAATCAAAGTTAATTACTGATCTATTTAAGGTAATTACAGTATTTTATTCCAAAACTTGTCTAGTTTTATGTAGTATTGATAACGAAGTCAAATGCATCTAAAATTCATCTTTAAAATTTAAATTTTCATGTAGAAAACATCTGTTATTAAAGGTTCATCCGCAAAAAATATTTTGGGTGTGAAATATTTGTCACATACTGTTTCAAAAATTCTGGTAACGAGAACTCTCACTGGTGCACATATTCTCCGAGCGAATGGAATTTTATGTCATGATACAGCGGACAATTAAAGTAATCAGATACCACTAGATGGAGCTAGTAGTGCCGAAAGAGCCAAAATTTGCGATAGAAAAGATAAAGGCGTTGAGGGATACCTAGTTAGCTTCTAAAGAGCGAGATATAATACCGGAAACGACCTAGACAGTTCTAATGAGGTTTCATCTTGTTACATGACAAGTGCCTGCATACGGCTCCGGTTACACGCGGTTAGATACAGCGCTTCAGAGGGAACCTATCGGAATATCTTCTCTACAGCCCGGATCACGCACCCAGTGATTTTCATCTTTTCGGGCCTTTGAGAAGCACGTGGCAGAACGGCATTTCAAGATTCCATCGTTAAGTAGTTCAGCAACCAGGGTCCTAATTTTTTTTTTTCAATCTAAATACATGCTTTGATGAGCCATGGAGGTTAAGTTGAAAAAAAAATCCGTACCAAAAGCCTTGCTATTTCTGTGCATCTCTTGAATTTCGTGAATACAATTGTTAGAGGGATTTTTACATTACTTGCTGAAAACATAGATTTAGGAATACCTAGATTGCTCATCCAATGTTCCTAATCGTGTACTTTTTGTTACCAAAAACGCACCCCATTTCTGCCATTATCATGGCTGCCGTCGATGTAAAATAGAACATTCGTTGCAATACTTCAGAAAAATAAATACGTTCGAGGAAAAATATTTCGATACGAGTACTTTTTAAAATACAGATCGTTCTAAAATGATTGAAAATACCATTATAATTTATGTTATCTCCATTTTTTGCGCATGCGCATGCCACTATCATGGCTACCATTTGGAGGAAACAAGTTTTCTCTCGTTATGCTCAATATAGAGATTCCTATATGTATGGCTGAAACGCCCTCGCATATATGGTTTTCGCACGAACTTGACAATTATCGAACTCAGTATTGGTCCACATTGGCTTGAAAAAAGATTTACCCCCAGCTTAAAGAAATTGGTTTTGGCTCTGATAACTAGTGCATTCTCTCACAAACACAATATGAATAAACAAATAAGCTAGGCAACATATAATGTTCAATGCAAGTCTAAGAAAGTATCTAATATGATACACGAAGGACTGCTGCAATACTTTTATGCTTTAAAATACTGATATTTTTCAGAAATCGACATAAAAATTTGTTTGATTCGCGAAATGTAACAAAAAATATTCATTTTATAGCACACACAAAGACGCGCGAGAAGGAAAAAAAAAGGCTTCTAAATTCAATAGCCTAAGAAACAGCGTAAAATGTTTTCAAGAAATCTTCGAAAATCTGTGTTCGCTAATGTCATACTTTAGAGATAAGAGATTACAAGACACTAAAAATAAAATGGACAGTAAATCGTTAAACTTCTAACTCCTTTTGTGTTCCTTCAAAATCGGTTTTCTCATGAATTTATTTTTTCTGAAAGTTGTCAAAAGGATGATCTTTTGGAAAAACCTTTTTTTATAAGCCAGATAAGAAATCAGTGAGAAAAAACATTCGATTTATTTCGTTCGCGTTTTATTTTATGGTACGAGAAATGTTTGTATCAACACGAGAAAACTGATTTTTTATGGTTATGTATGTTGTACGAAATGAAGAAAAATGTACATCAGAGCTGAGATTTGGGTCTTTAAGTGACCTAGGCATTCAATATTTTAGATTTTCAACGGAAAAAAGATTTTCACAGAGCTTGTACAATCTTTTTTTAACATACGATGTGATTTTAAGACTAGGATGACTTGTTCTTGAACAACAATTATCGAAGTGAAAGACAAAGTTTGGGGAACTAACATTAACCGATCTTAGACCGCCGGCCACCCTATTTCACAAATCTGAAGCTCTAATTTTTTTTTTCGTTTCGCGGCCCATAAATTTGACCGCCCAAGTGTCACCGCTACGATTGGCTCGGTATTTTGCCTTTCTTGGTTTCTAGACAGTTTTAGGATATTCTTAGGAGAAAAACTAACGGAATGCATTAAAAATTCAAAGACAAACGTAAATCCACGTAGATTACAGTGGGAATTGGCAGCGGGTAACGTAAATTTTCGTGACACGTCCGTTAAGTATCAAGAAAGGTTTTTAAAGAGGATCTAGTTCATATTCGATAAAATCCAAGAAAATGGGAAAAATTCTTAACAGCCTGACTGAGAAATCAGGGTGTACACCTCCATATTTTATTTTTTATACGATTTATTCACATTTAACCAAATGGAAACTCCTATTTAAAAAGGGAAAGAATTAGCAAGACATTTCACAGTAAAAGTCAAATATTTCATATTCTATATCACTATACTCATTTTAATGTAACCTGTCACTTTGAAAACAGTTACGAAACGATGCAAAGTTAATTTTTAGAACTTTAAGTATCACAGCTCCTAAGATATGAAAGTCATATTCCTTTATCAGAAATTATAAAGATCTCAGTAAATGTAGGACAAATTGGTATCTAATACTCTGTCTATTTTTGAAATAAGGCCTTAGATGCATTACATGAAATCGTCCTTAATCAACGAATAAAAGAATGCAGCAATTTTCTTACAATGTTTTTTCCGTCATCTACTCTTATTTTTCTACTAGAATCGCAGACAGCATAAATGTTCCCATAGAAACTCATATTAACTTGACTAATCAGAGTTATTCCAACAGAAAATGTTTAAGGATACCAGAGTGGAGATAAACGTATTTGATGAAGATAAAATGTCTGTATGTCTGTATTAAACTTATTATTAAGGGCCAGTCGTTTTGGAAAGAATGTTTTCAGGTAGTTCTTGTTTGGATGGAAATGATTGTCATTAAACGGTAAGTCTTTTAACGGTATTGAATTTCTTATAGATTTTGAAAATGACAGTGATTTTGGAAATTCAGTTTTTCATCTATGAGATTAGAATGGGTAAAAAGAAAAGCATATTGTAAAGGAAAAACTGGAAAGTTTATAGGACTAAAATCCTAGCCACTATTGTGTGGAATGGCTATAGTGAAATCTATTTCTTAAACATACATAAGCAATCAGACTTCAATTTACACTTCCACCTTTGAAATATCGTATTAAGTATGGGGCAGAAGGAGTGTGAGAATGTGATCACATAGTTAATATTCCTATAATTTGCTGTCCTTTAAAAAAAAATTAATCTGTTTAATATTGAGTAGTTTAACTTTTATTTCTGTCCTCGCTTTTATTTTTATTTCCGTTTTCAAAATTTGCATTACACTTTTCCCTCGAATTCAGTAACCTGTTACTGAATACACATTTCAGATAATGAGACATCTCATTGGGCTAGAAAAAGTTTTTAACATGCCGGTTTTCAATCGTAGCGTATTTATGCCATTTCCATCTCCCTCCCCCTTTACAGTTAGCTAATACTTTTGCATATTTTATTTCAATTACTTTTGATTATACACACCAGCTTTCAAAGTTCTTCAATCGCTGTTTGTTTACTTTAATTTCATTTGCCTAAATTTATTGTAACGCTGTAATTGACATTGGTATCTCCGCCAAGTGAACGTTTTCTCCAATTTTAAGTCCCGTTGGCATCTTAATTTGTCGCTTCGCCGCTATTCAACTGATTAACTAATATTTTAAACTATTTTTATCATAATAGCCACTATCAGATCTCAATTTAACTGTTTATTGGACTGTTCCTTCAATAAATTTGTTTTTAAAGCGTCTGACTTAAAGCGATGTGCTTTTATGTTAAGTAACTAAGTGTTTTCGTACCTGAGTTTTTTGGAATGATAACGTTGATTAAATGCGAATTTAAACTAATTAATTAAATACTTCATTATAAAGGAATCGATTATAGTTGTTGAAAATTTCCCTAAACACACCTGTCTAGTTAGAAACTGCATGTTTAAATTGACTATCTTTTATAAAGCAAACAAAAGTGATTCCCGCCCCCTTCCATGAAACCCAACTTTTAAATCTTATTACCTGATAAACATTTCCTTTTATTAAAGTACGAGGTAAACTACTTCGTATGCAAAAAGAATGAACCGGTGTTGCCAGACTTTCTGAGACATTTCCCGTTAAACGTGATTGAATTCCCCCCCCCCAATGTTAAAATTCTTACATATATATTATATATATATATATATGTATATATATATATATATAGATACAGAGAGAGAGAGAGAGAGTACGTCCATTAAAGTCCCTTGTCCCCCTCTTAATTTCGGAACGGCTGCTGCTGCTATTTTCATAAACGTGGTGTCTAGGTACAGTAAATTGGATATGCGCTACCGAATGAGACCGCTCACAGAGTCACCTGGTAGGAAACTGCGGAGTTAGCTTTCGTATCTCGAAAACGGTACGACATAGGGGAAAAAGGGAATTGCAAAGTTGTAGAGCGTTATCGATTTAGTAAGACACCTCATTGACAGGAATGTGAAAAACAGAACGGTTAAACGCACATTTGTATTTTCTCGATTTCCTACTCTGTGATGTCACGAAATGTGAACAGAAGGAGAAATTATTATCTTTCGGGCTAAATACGCCGCCGCAATGTAGCACAGTGGTATCGCTAGCGATTCCAAGTCCAAAGGTCTCTGGTTCAAACCCCGAGAGTTGCATTCTTGTACCGATCTCAGCATCAACGCAACTTGCACTTAATGTTCGAAATTTTTGCAGTATGAAAATATATAAGAAACCCCACACCTGTTCATTTGAGATCACACTAGTATAAAAAAGACATCTTGTTGGTTTCTACTATGTTGAAGGCCATGGGCATGGAGCGATTTTCCAAAGCTGAGTATTGTGAGATGGTTTTACTGCACGGTGAATGTGGAAGCAAGGCACGATCATCAGCTAGGTTGTACCGGGAACGTTTCCCTGCAGGCCCGCATCCTTCTTAACAAACCATCCTATCTGTTGTAAAACGTTTAAGGGAGACAGGCTGCGTGATTAGTCGACCTCAATCTGGCAGACCAGTTAAGGTAGGACTGTAAGTTCAATCGGATGAGGTACTAGCATATGTCCTAGCATACCCGAAATATAGTACAAGACAGATCAGTGAACACTGTGGCCTCTCAAAAAGTCAGGTTTGGAAAATCCTACAAGAATCAGGTGCTTATCCATACCAACCAACGCCTCAGCAGGTTTTACTGGACGGGGATGCCGATCGACGCTATTCATGGTGCAACTTCGTTATGAATCCGATTCAGGTCCAGCTGACATTCTTGGCAGATGTAGTGTGGACGATTGAGGCATGTTTTTCACGGAAAGGTATGTACAATAGGCTACTCACTAGGGTGGGCCGAAAAAAATTTTTTTTTTAGTTTTTCAAACGCTATAGTGCGGAAAACTTGTGCCTATGGTAGATAAGTAAAATGCAAAAAATAATTTTTTTAATTTAAATTTTGCGTTAGCGCATCGACCTTAAACTTAATACGCGATTTTCATAATTTTTCTGAAAAATAGAAAACAGTCAAATAATATCTGTAAGATGTAGCGATAGATTTACTGTACTACAACAAAGTATAGGAAACATAAAAAAAAAACTGGAAAAACATTGCACATTACAAATTAGTCGTAGCACATGACACTTAAAAAAGCATGTTTTACAAAAATTTATAAATTTCCACTGAAACAAGTGGTTTTCCCGATTGTGTAAAAATGCAGTTTGTCATAAAATGTAGTTCCTTTCTTGTCCTTCATAACAGTATTATATTTTTTTATAGTATTATATTATATAGTATAACATAATATAATAATATATATAAGCATGTATGTATATTAGGGTTGGCCGAAAAAAATTTTTAGGCTGTTTCATTTTCCTAATAAATGGAAAAATATCAAATATTTATAAAAATAAGTAGCTGCGGTAATTTTTTAGTAAAATAAAGTATAATAAATATAAATATACAAATCATTAGTAGTTTATCACACTTTAAAAACATTTGAAAATTTCTATTAAAACAGTTTCTTTCTTGTGATTTTTAAAAAAGTCAATTTGCAATTAAATGTAGACCTTTACTTGTCTTTATTTTTTTTTTTTTTGGTAATTTGAAATAAAATTGCCTTGAAAAACTTATTTCGAGCAGGTATTTTTGATCTTTGCTTAAAAGTTTAGGATCAATTTCTTGAATTTCACAATCAATACTCTCGAAATTCACCCCTGGGGTTTTTTCTCAACTTTTGAGCTGTTTGACAATAGGACCACTAAATGATTTTGGCCACGCCGTTTCACCATCTAAATGCTTAAATAAATGCCGGAATAGTAATTCATTAAAATGTAAGAGACACGCACTCCATTGTAGCGGTCTGTTCACTCTTTTTTCTATTTGGCAAATAACACCAGTTTTCCACCCAGTATTAGTAACAGTACCATCGCAACCTATTACTTCCAGTTCATGAAGTGAGAATCCAGTTTCATCCAAATAGGAAAGAGTGCTGTTGGTAATGTTTTCAGCAGATCCAGAAGAGGGCGAAACATGGCCAGTAAACACAGAACCTGATTCCTGTAAAATCGTGTAGTGTTCCTCTTTTACGATTCTTCTAAACTTCTTTGAGTTTAGTTTTTTTATATCACGAGAGTGTCATCCTTCCTCCCATCAAAATATGGGCCTTGAAGTAGGTTATGCTTGTCTTTGAACTGTTTTTGAAGTTCTGAGTGATTAACTTTTTTTTCTCTTCTCAGTTTATTTTTATCAAAAACATGGGTGTGGTCATTATCAGTTAAGACAGAAAAATCTTGTAACAAACTTGAAGTGATAGCTGCCGACGCTCTATCTGAATAACCATAGCGATCACAAGTCAGAGAAGTATTTTTCAATTTAATGGCATCTGCCGGTGATTTGATTTTAGTATTCAATTCTTCAAAAGTTTTATCTTTTTCATTATCAATCTCTTCAGACGAATCTCAATATACTTCATTTAGAAGAAAGTTTCTGCATCACATGCATGAGGCCAAGATGGCTGTGTAGATGAATTAACAGAGTTCTGAGTTTTTAGATGTACATGCAACTTCCTATCATGCCTTTGAATGAGTTTTTTTTGTTTCCTTTAAATCCAGTGTTTCAATTTTACCTACACCATATTTTCTTTGGAAGTACAAGAATCTCAGTTCAATGATTGGTATCTTTTTTGCTTTTTCACAACTGTATATAATAGACACAGGACAGTCATAAACTTCAGTGCTAGTGACCTTTTGAAAATTACAGTTTAATGTTGTTTCACACTTACATGCAGAGACATCAAACAGTAACAAAGATTTAAATTTGAAATCTTCAAGTCTCTTTTTGAATTTTTCTTTTTCTTTATCTCGATTAAGGGACTTCATAAGATTACGATAACTATTATGGTATGCATTTATTAATTGAAAATTTCTGTAAAGTGTTACTGTTGGTATTGAAGCTTTATCAAACACAGATTTAACTTGTGCTGCCGCAATATGGGAAATTTCCAAAAATCTAACAAGCCTGCTGTTTGCTTTCATGGCTAAACTGTAATGTTCATGGAAAAAACACGTGAGAACGTCTTCATGAGTTGGAAGTTTGCACAAAAGTAATTCCTTGGGATTACCAAATAACGGGCAACTAAACTCGCTGCGTGTAATTTTCTTGTAAACAGCTATATAATAATATAATCAATTAACTAATTAGTCTTAACGATATCCATGGTTTTAAACAAAGAAAATCTCAAGAAGAACATGCCGTCGGGTCGAATTAAGGATTTTAAAATGCTCGATTTTATTAACTTTATAAATATTAAGCTTTTTAATCACACCAGTTTTATATTATTTATTTATAAATAGAAAATTGTATTTTTACACAATGAGAAAGAATATCTTGTTTCAATGGAAATTTGTGTAAAATGAGTGTTTTTTCATGTGTAATGTGCTACGAATAATTTGTAAAGTGCAACTTTTTTAATTTTTTTTATGTTTCTTTGTTCTAGTAAAGTAAGCCTATCGCTACATCTTACAGAAATTATCTTATTGTTTTCTATTTTTCAGAAAAATTTTGAAAATCTCGTATTTTTTCAAAGTTTAAGGTCGATGCGCTAACGCAAAATTTAAATTCAAAAAATATTTTTTTTTGCATTTCCAATATCTACCATAGGCACAAGTTTTCCGCACTATAGCGTGTTTGAAAAACTAAAAGCAAGTTTTTTTTCGGCCCATCCTACTACTCACCCATTACTGGGATCTGGAAAATCCTAGATGTTGTCCGACATCAAGTGCGGTTTGGTATTAACGTTTGGTGTGCAGTTTACAGTAACAAGTTTATCGGTCCAATATTTTACGATGGTACCTTAATAGGCCCACGGTATTTACAACTGCTGCAGAACGTAATGCCCGATTCTGTCTAGAACCTGCCGGCGTTTAATCTTAGGAATGTATGGTTTCAAGATGACGGAGTACATGCTCACGAGACATCTCCAGTGAAGCAGTACCTCGTCAAGGAATTCGGGAACCAAATAATTGGGTATGGCGGTTTCGCAGAATGGTCTCCACGTTCGCCTGAGCTGACTCCACTGGACTTCTTTCTGTGGGGATACCTAAAACAGCAGGTATATGCGACCACTCCACAAACATTTCAGGACCTTAAACGAAGCATTACGTACGCTTGTGCCAGCGTGTCACCTTCTATGCTCCAAAGCGTGAAATGTGAAATTCGAACGAGGATCCAAATGTGCATTGCAGCTGACGGTGCGAAGTTTTAACATTTTAAATACAGGTATATTGTTATAAATAATTGTTTTCTTCTTTCTTTGATAGTTTTTTCACCTTCCCAGATTAGGGAATCACGAAATCTTTTCTTACTAAATCGATAACGCTCTACAACTTTGCAATTCACTTTTCCCCCTGTCGCGTACCATTTTCGAGATACGAAAGCTAACTCAGTTTTCCACCAGGTGGTGCTGTGAGCGGTCTCATTCGGTAGCGCATAACCAATTTACTATACCTAGACACCACGTTCATAAAAATATCAGCAGCTGTTCCGAAATTAAGAGGGTGACAAGGACGACTTTAATAGGCATACTGTATCATATGTGTATGTATATATATATATATATATATATATATATAATATATATTACGGTGGATCGAATTTTCGAATTTTTTTTTTCAAATCTGTATCTCCTGAGGTCTTAAAAGTTGTAAATTGAAATAAATAAGACATGTGTAAAATTTGAATGTTCTACGACAATGTCCTGGGGTTGCGCATCGAGCTTGAAATTTAGAAATTTTTGAAAAATACGACTTTTTTTAAAAAATCGACCAAAAAGATTCTTTTGCAAATTATCAGGCTCCCGAGGTTTTAGAAGTTGTATATTATTAAGAGGTATGCGAAATCTGAAGGAGCTGTAACAGTTCTAGGAAGTGCACATAGAGCTTGAAATCTATAAATATCGGAAAAAATTGCGTTTTTTGACAAAAATATGTAGAAAGCAAAAATTATATTTTAATGAATCAGTCCCGTTGAAAAATAGGTAGTAACGTTCGCAGCTCTTCTATAGTAAAACCACAATCTCAACTACATTACCCAGGACCCACCTCGTTGATTTGACTGCGATCCGAGTCCTGCCCGTGCCAGCCCAAGCATCCAATTACTGGAGCATGCGTTTAAATGAATAATGTAAAGCCCAACTTCAAATCAAACTGTGGTATTTTTTGTCAAGTGTAATAATTTAGATCGTAGGAAATCATCATCTGATTGATGGATAGACAGCAAATTTCGGAGTGGCTGTTTGCTATGGTGTGAAGTTGGCAAATACAACATTGCAGAGATTTAGTTAGATTAGAGAACTGCGTTTCTAGATTTCGGATGACGCCTTTGTTATTTAAAGAATTCGATGATTCGCCACCACCCCAATGCAAGTAAGGGTGCCATGTATTAGGAGTAAGATTTCGTGTCAAACTCACCCAATTTTCCAGTGAAATTTTTTAAATCAGATCGCAGCATATGGCCAAAGTATGCTGAACCAGGTTCCATTATGAGCGAGATATGCTCTTTATAACAAACACTTGGGTGTAATTCGCAGTCAACACATTTTTCTATGTATCTGGTTTTGTTCTTCCTCCTATCAAAACACAATCCAAATAAAATTTCAATTCCCTCTTCCGTTTCTTCCACTGCGAGTCATCTTAACCTTCCTCTAACTTTATATGTGTCGAGAGTCAGTTGAGAAGGTTTCTCTCCATCTACATTCCTTCTGCTTTCTAGATTGTGAAATAAAGTTGATACCAGAGTTCCTACTGTCCAGTCCAATAACTTTGTGTCGCAGACTTGTGAAAGCACTGAGATTTTCATTCTAACTTGGTCGTTTGTGAACGCATCTCCCAAAGTGGTGGTAGATAGGCATTCAGAGTTTTCTTCAGTCTTTCGTACTTCTCTTTCGTTATTTTCACTTTCCAAATCAATGACTCAAGTTGAAACATACACTGGATATTGGAAATTTCACCCCTTTCTCCACAATCTCGAAATTTCTCTTTCCAACTGTTCAACTTTTCTCTCATTTTCCTTAAACTTCTCTTTTTTACAATTCCATCAATTGTCACATATCTAGCTCCCCTTTGGTCTGCAAATGACTCATGTTCTGTGTGAGGTATGTGAGGCTCTGAGCCACACCTTCTCCAAGAAAAGTCAGTATAGGTGGATTAATCAAGTTTCTCGGGGGGGGGGGGTTCATTTGTCGGTGGAAGCGGTTAGTAGAAGATTGACATATACATCCATTTTATGGAAGTAAACTAAGATCTTTTACATTAATTTCTTTTTTCTTGGGGGGGGCGTCCCCCCCCCCTTAATCCGCCCTTTAATCCGCTATTACACTCCCCCCTTATAATTACACCCCCCCTTTAATCCGCCCTTGGTACATTTGCGAAATTGCGTACAAGTGCGATATTCAATAGCGCGTTATGGGAGAGTTTTTCCCACTTTCTACATCAACAATTCCTTATGTCCGTCTCTAACGTAAGATTTAGCTGCTGAACTTGCTCAAGACCTTTTCTAACTATCTCTTGAATTCCTTGGATTGACACACTAGGGATACTTGCCTTGATCCAAATTTCCTGTATTTTGATCACCTCAACTAAGGTTACTTCTCCTTCCGGTGGATCCTGCCCTTTAATGAGAAATTTTTCTTCTTAAATACGAAATAGTAATATAGAAGCACGAGTATGTCTTCTTGGGTTGGTAACTATGTACAAGGTATTCTTTCGATATTCCCAGCTCTTCTAAAAACACCAGTTTTGTTCTATGTCCTATTGCAGACAGTTTCACTCTATTCAGAATCGTATCAGTGCAAGGCACTGCTACGATTCGGATTAGAGTGAAACCTTTTAGCTTTTTTGAGACAGCTTTTTAGCTTTTTTGAGACTTTTAGCTTTTTGAGAGTAAACTGAAAGTACCATCTATTAAACGTTAAACAAAATGCCTGTTTCAACGAAATATATCGTGCCTGATTTAACCGAACGCATGTGCATCGCCATCACTCGGAAGGCAAACCTGCGGTAGTTGTCTTAAGCACAGCTTGCATACTGCGCCCGAGACAAAACGACAGCATAACATGTGCTTTGTATCAAACTATTCGAAAAGCCATTTTTTGTGATTTACTGAGCTTCTCTAGACATTTTTTAACATATAAAAGGATCAAATTATTTTTAACAAATAAAGTTTGCTTTCTACATAATTTTTTCAAAAAACACATAATTTTCAGATATTTATAGATTTCAAGTTCGATGTACAATCCCTAAAAACTGTCGTAGCCCTTCCAGATTTTGCATACGTGTTATCCGTAAAAATATACAACTCTTAAAGCCTCGGGAGCCCAATAATCTGGAAAATAATTTTTTTGGTAGATTTTTTAAAAAAGTCACATTTTTCAAAAATTTCTAAATTTCAAGCTCGATGCGCAACCCCAAGACGTTGTCGTAGAAAATTCAAATTATACACACGTCTTATTTATATCAATATACAACTTTTGAGACCTCAGGAGATAAAGATTTCGAGAAAAAAATTTTTTCGATCCACCCTAATATATATACATATATACATATATACAGTGGTGGCCAAAATTGTAGACGCTTTTTGAAATGTTTGAGTTTTCTATTTTTGTAGGCTTACAGGAAGTGCTATGTTTTACAAACTGCAAATTCATATATCATTTAAAAGAGAATTTCATACTCATTTCAATACACAAAACTAAATTTAAATAAGTGCAATAGAATAAAATTTATAATTACTTTAATCAGAAAAACAAATACAGTGATTAAGTAGATTGTAATTTCTAACTTTCCAGGTCAACCGCCGTTATTTTTCTGACCTTAAAACTCTCGTCAGCTCAATGAAGCATCGACGTGAAGCGGTAATAAAAAATTAAGGCTACCTACAAACTGCTGATAACTCACTGCAATCTTCAATATCTAATCTATCTCGATAATTATTGCCGTTTATCTTCTTTTGTATTGCAAATATTTTAATTTTGATTTTTAATTGAAATCAGCATTAAATTATCTTTAACATGATGTAAAACAGTTTGCATTTTGTGAAACATAACATTTTTTATACGTACACGAATTTAAAGAAAAAAAAAGTTTCCAAAAGTGTCCCCAATTTTGGCCACCACAGTATATATATATTTGGTATGGTAAATATAATTCTTTAATTCAAACATAAAATTCCTGCTTACATGTCTTGATACTCATTTTTCTTGAAATTTATTAAAAATGTTCTGAATTTCACATCGAAAAAATTAAATTTTAGTACTTTGACAACCAGAGATTGAATTTCAAAACTTACATTGAATGATTCACATGAAGTCAAATTTAACATGTACTAATCTCTGATCACAAGTTTACAGCATGAAATTTTAATCACCTGACTTTGAAATTTGTTGCTTTTGACATGTAACCGACTTTTTTGACCAATTTTCATTGGCGGCTTGATTGGAGGGAAAGGGGGAAGGGAATTAGCGAGAATAATATATCGATAAATCTGTACGTCAGAGTCAGTGCTGGAGAGTGCTTTTATGGGGGGGGGGGATTCGAACAATGTAACATGATAATATTTTATGCTTCATTTATATTTTTATAAATTCAATTCCTACACTGATCATTGACGTTCCGCCGATTCATAGAGATTAAAAAAAAAAAATTTCCTAAAAACTGCAGGTTTCATCAAACCCCCTCCTAAAAATCCCCTAAACCATATCTCCCCCGAAAAAATCTCCTGAAAGGTACAAATACCTCTAAATCTGGAGAGAAGCCCCAAACTGCCACGACTTTAATGAACTAGTCGTTCCCTTTCTTAGGAGCCAGCAGAAAAAAAATAATAACTCTTTTACAAACTGTTTTTATGATTTACCATTTTTAATGGTTTACTATTATTTATCTGCTAAACAAACAAAAGTTTAACCTTCCAGTAGGAATTTAATTCAGGAATACATTAAAGCTAAACTATTAGCAAACGGCACTGTACAAAATACAAAACTAATACAATACCCCAAACACAAATAAAAGTTTATACTTAAAATTATGGAAAAAGAACTGAAATTGAAACCACTTTCATATTTTGCAAATATTCACCTCCCTAGAGTCAATGGAAAAAAATAATAACAGGAAGAAAAATCTGAATTATTTCTTTGTCACTTTCAAAAAAAAAAAAAAAAAAAAACAAAAAAAAAAAAACAGGATTTCTTTCTTTTCATCTCTTTTTTTTTTTTCCTCAACGTATTCCCTAAAGTTTTCTGAATCGAAATCAATTCGAAAATTACACCCGATTTTTGACCAGCCGAAGAGTAAAAAAAGAAGGCTGGAAACAGCGTAGAGGGTTTCTAAAAATCTAAAAGTACTCGGTTCATTTTATCTCTTTGTATAAGAAAGTGTCTGAAAATTTAAACTCACGTTTATAAAAGAAGACACTGCGACATTTTCACATTGAAATGTTATTATTAGAAGATGTGTGATACTTTTTTTTCCCCAAAAAATCTCTTTCTATTCTGAAGCGTTTGCAAAGAATCTATTTTTATCTTATTTCCAGGCTGTGTAGTTTGTGCTTGAATTGTTACTTGCAGCTTTGACCGGGTATGCGAATAAATATGCAAAAATACGCAAAAATATTATTTTTATGCTACCGTTTGCAGTTATTATTTAAATTACTCCGTGTAAGGTTACAAGTACCAGGTAGATATTAAAAATATATTTTATTAATGAACATATTAAACGAAGAAATTAACATCAAGTTTCTTGAGTCCTCGAAAGTATGAAAAATTTGAATACATTTTCTGGAGGTGCTGAAGTCACAGTTGTTACAAAAAAGATTCAAAGTAGTATCTTCCCAGGCTGCAGCATGGGTTCTCCCTTTGTCACTACACATTTTATGCTGTACAAAACGCGTTCTGTTTCAGAATTAGTGCTTTTACCAGTGGCGTAACCAAAGGGGGGGTTAAGGGGTCATACCTCCTCTCCCCACGAGGAATTTTTTGCTCTACAAAATTTATATTCTTCACTCCCTTATGACACACACACCTATACATGTATATAAATAAAATTAGACTTTTGTCTGTACATTTCTTGGAATTAAAAAAATTTTGCGATTTCTATCCGTTTCAAGCACCCGGGAATCCGATGCGACCCTCAAAAAAAAAAAAAAAAAAATGTTTGTCTGTCTGTCATTCTGTCATTCTGTCCGTGACGCTTTTTTTGTTCAAGCATCACGTAAAAACGACTGAAGCGAATGATATGAAATTGGTTGTCATGATAGGTGGTCACTCAACTTAAAACATAGGCGTCGAATTAAAAAAAATTCTTGATTAGATTTTGAGATTTTGCGAAAATCCTTTCAAACTGCGTAAATTTGTGTTCGCACATCACGTAATAACTGCAAAGGTGAAAAAATGGTATTTGGTGAAATGATAGGTGGTCACTCACCTTAAACTATAAGCATCTAATTAAAAAAAAATCGATCAGATTTCGAGATTTTGTGAAAATCGTTTAAAACTGAGTGAATCTTTGTTCCTGCATTACGTAATAACGACTAAAGCGAATGATATGAAATTTGATCACATGATAGATGATTGCTCAACATAAACTATAGGTGTCCAATTTTTTAAACATTTTTATTAGATTTTGAGATTTTGCGAAAATTCTCTCAAAATACGTTTATATTTCTTCAAACATCACGTAATAACGACTAATACGAATGATACGAAATTTAGTGATATGATAGGTAGTTGCTAATCTTAATTTATAGGCGTTGAATTTTTAAACTATTTTGATTACATTTTGAGATTTTGCGGAAATCGTTTTAAAATGCTGAAATTTTGTTCCAGTATCACGAAATAAAGACTGCAGGGAATGAAACGAATTTGGGGTTGTCACTCAACTTAAATTCTAGGCTTCCAATTTTTCAAAAATGTTGAGTAGATTTTGAGATTTTGCGAAAATTATTTCAATATGCGTAAATATTCGTTCGCGCATCCCATAATTACGACTAAAGCGAATGAAATGATATTACTTAGTTACTCTCGAACCTGTAATATTTTAACAATACATAAAATTTATAACTTCGCTTTCTTTACTTTGGCAACATACTACATCCATTCTGTGTACTCCTACATTGCTGACGAAAGTTCTTGCTTTTTGGAAATTTGCATTCACTAACCCGTCAAGGACGGGTACTTCAGCAAGTATACTATATGAGTTGAAGTAGTCGTGACACCCCCATGAAAAATTTCTGGCTGCGCCACTGGCTTTTACATATTCAGCCACACGTTCTCAATACCACTTGCAGCAAGTATTATGTTAGACTATCTCACGTACAGAAAACATACTCTATAGTTCGTCGAATATTCTAGGTAGAGAGCATATTCTTAAGACGTTATAATACGGCAGCCGATAATTACAAGAGAGAACTAACTACCTGTTTTTTCCACGTAGTAACAAATAAACATGGCGGAGGTGCAGGATGAAAGATATTTTCAAAAGGAATTCCTTGAAGTTGTTTAAGAAACAAACGCAAGCATGCACTAAGAACGCAGCTATGTATTCTTTTATAGCATTCAAAGCGATGTGCACGTTTGGCCAACGCAATGCCGAAATCAGTCTTCGAATACCTTTGCACCTGTTTTGCTCGGACATATTAAAGCAAGCAATACATTAATCCTAGAAGTGATAGAAACGCATCTGATCTTGCTCATAATGGTTTTTGTACTAGCTTTTGCTACTTGGGTTGCTGTTGTTACTAGTTTTTTAAGGGGCAGGCGACGTACAAAGGGTTAACAGCGTCTTGTTTATGGACTAATTCAGTTTGTAAATGAACAGGTAGCAGAAAACAATAGAGCACATTGCAACAGCATACCTCTCAATCAGTTATTGAACGAACATGAAGTACTAATAGTGGGAAAACTTTATGCTATCGCCAACACACTAATATATGAGCACATTAAAGCCTTAATTGTGTGAGTCCATTTTTTAGTGTTTTAGGTTAGGGTCACAGAAATGTTCAACAAAAGGCCATTCTGTTTGAATAACAAGTGATGTAAGTTGTAACTGCCTTACCAACTGAGGTAGCAACACTGGTTACTGTGTAACGTTGAATTTCCAACGATAACCGTAATAAAACCTTAAATATCTGAAAACTAGAAACAATGGACTTACACCACTTGGGCTTTTAGGGGGCTCATATACAAATGAAAAAGAAAGAAGAAATATCTGAATTTGCCTGCTTATCTTAACAGAATTTCAAACCGATTGGTGTAACTGTGTTGGAGATATTTTCTCTAAAAACTGGAAATACCAGAAAACGGATAACGAAAGCCTTCAGATTTTCAAAATGGACGAGATTGCTTATGTGTGCAAAATTTCACAACACTGTGTATAAATTCGGTCAAAGGCACTTTGACCTATTAAAGTGCCTGTCAAAGTTACCTGTCACTTTGAAAGGTGAAAATTTTATCAACATGTACTTTATCTCTCACTGTGACAGTTAATGAAATATCACCACAGTTGAAATTCACCAAAATCTTTGAAAAAATTTAATCAATTGTCACTGGAATCTACGCACTCATGGATCATGCTGGCTCATGCCCAGCAGGAAAAATTTACCTTTCTTTTTAAAATTACATAAATGTTAAATTTATGAGGAAATCGTTGTTGGAAACTTGGCATTTAAGTTTTACCTTTCTATATAAATAAAACAAAGTCTGGCTAGTTACACCATTTACAGCTCAAGAACGGCTCGGCCGATTTTAATGATCTCTGATAGTTCGTCGAGATGCAGATGTTATTAATGTTAATACAGATGTTAATCTGTATTCTTAGTTATTCTGTATTCGTCTCCGCCTCGAATAGCAGAATAACTATTAAAACATCAAAAACCGCTTGGTAGCGCTGCAGAACGTCGAATTCTATTCAACCGCTTGCTATGAAAAACATATTTTGACGAAAATTGGTACGTATGGATATTTGATCACGGAGAATATTTTTACACTACCCATTTTGCTATAACGTGCCGCTAGATGGCGCTGCAGAGCGTCGAATTCTATTCCGTTCGATCGCTTGCTACGAAAATACCGTCCTACCGATTTTGATGAAAACTGGTTATTTGTGGATATGTGAACACGGAAAATATTTTTAAACTATCCATTTTACTATAACTTGCCGCTAGATGGTTCTGCAGAATGTCGAATTCTATGCCGTTCGACCGCTTGCTATGAAAATACCGTTCTACCGTGTTTTGATGAAACTTCGTACACATGGATATTTGAACATGGAGAATATTTTTTACACTGTCCGTTTTCCTATAACTTGCCGAAAGATGGCGCTGCAGTGCATCAAGTTCTATACCGTTCGATCAATCGCCATAAAAAATTTTATACTTACACATTTGAGCACAGACAATATATTCTAACTATCCATTTAGCTGTTACTCACTACTAGATGGCGTTATTACTTTAACTCGTCATTAGATGGTAATGCAGCGCACCAACTTCTTGACAGGACAACTGATCTCTATGAAAATTGATATGCATAGATTCTTGAACACGGATAATATTTTCGTGTTATCCATTTTGCTATAATTTGCCACTTCATTGTGCTGTAGCACATCATTACTTTAACTCCGCTGTAACGTATCAACTTCTATCTTTACTCGCTCCTAAATGGCACTGCAGCATATAAAGACGGTTCAACTGATCGCTATGAAAACTGGTATAGATAAATATTTGAACATGGAGGATATTTTGGCGTTATCCATTTTCGATAACTTGCCACTAGATGTCACTTCAAACCAATAACTTCAGGATGTTCAACTGATCGTCATGGAAATTCGTAAACATAGATGTTTCAAAGGTAAGAACATTTTCGCCGCATCCGTTTTGCTATAACTCGCCTTTTGTACCGTTCAACCGTTTTCTATGAAAATACCGTTCAACTGATTTCAATGAAAATTGGTACACACAGAATGAGCACGGAGAATACTTTTACGCTATCCATTTTGCTATGACTTGCCGCTAGATGCCAATGCAGCGCACCCACTTCAAAACCGCTCAAACGATTAACTTTAAGAATTGGTATACTGACACATTTGAGCAGAAAGAATATTTTTTTTGTATATTCATTTGGCTGTAGCTCACCATTAGATGGCACTGCAGCACATTATTACTTTAACTCGCCACTAGATGACATTGCAGCAATCGACTTCTTGATCGTTTAATTGACCTCTCTGAAAATTGGTAGTCATACATATTTGAACACGGAGAATATTTTAATAAGAAAAAATCCATTCATTCTCGTGCGAAGAACGGGGCATTCAGCTAGTTCTGTTATAGTTTATCGTAATATACCGTTAATCCGCCTCCCCCCCTCCCCCCCATCCACCAATTATACGCCCTCCACAGTTTTTAATGAAATTGGAATAAAGGAATATTAAATTTCTTTTGCCTTTTTAAATCTCGTGTAAACGCCCCCCCCCCCCTCCGTC
Organism: Cheiracanthium punctorium; assembly: GCA_038373885.1. Taxonomy (NCBI): domain Eukaryota; kingdom Metazoa; phylum Arthropoda; class Arachnida; order Araneae; family Cheiracanthiidae; genus Cheiracanthium; species Cheiracanthium punctorium. The sequence goes on from JAWZYV010011764.1 coordinate 427,194, forward strand.
AGTTTTTTACGACTTTTCGTTGCGTTTGGGTGAGGGGGGGGTGGATTAGCGGTATATTACAATAAGAAAATATCTTCAGTTGAAATACATAAATGTACACTTCCGCACCGACACACACGCACACATATGCTTGCAGCTATGAATGAGACACACACAACCTGGTGTAGAGTGCAGGTTGGGACAAAAAACGACCTTTTCATTTCAGATTTTTGCTTTGGGGAAAAAACAGCTGTACCGATCAGGTCTTATTAAAATTATTGTTTGTAGTAGACTGCAAAAGGGATTTTATTTTTAATTTATGTTTGTCTTGTGGCCGTGAGTTGATTAAAAAAACATAAGAAACTAAAGATCAAACTTAATTCCTTTAATTAAAATCTTATTGAATTACATTGAAGAAGAAATGAGCTACTAGCTTCGTAGCTACCTTGTAACAGAATGAATGGATAGCGCGCTGTCGCATCATTAAGAAAGTTCAGAAGTAGCAGTATAATTGTGCTTGGCACTTGGCGACTGCTTTACGTACTCCGTCGCGGGAGTTTACGAACACAACAGTTCTCCCACGCTAATTTGAAAGATTTTGATTAAATTTCAGCGTAAGTGCTTACTAGGTTTGGACTTATTTTTAAAATTTTGAAATATTTAATCGTTCAACTGGCTTCCGTACTCTCGGAGAGCGTCTTAGCGTTGGAGGCTGAACAAGAGGTGGAGGGGTCCGGGGCGCGTTTTCCCAAACCCTCAAGACTTCACGCACTTGGCGAAAACAGGAGGGAGCCAACGGTTTGGCGGAAGAGAGATGTGCATTGCGAAAGCCACCCTCTCATCAGGGCTATAGAATCACAAGGGCTGGGTCAATCGCCTGCGAGCAGACTTCGTGCGATTACACGATCAACTGTAATCGATTACAAGAATTGATATGGATTACGATTACGATTACTAACAATTTCCAAATAGATTATGACTAGTGAATATTAATTTAGTAAAATAACAGTAATCTTGATGTTAAAGAAATCAAATATCAAAAGAATTCTATAATAATGCAATTTTATCATAGCATTTTTGAAAAATTTGTAAAATATTATTTTAGTCATCGATTACAGTCGATTGTAATCGGCACGAAGTCTGCCTGCGAGAAGTGAAGACAGGGGGGATAACTGAAGACGTAGTATGGTTCCCGCGTGAAAGGGAGAAGTCGTGGAGATAATGTTTTCTCAATGACTTTTATTAGATTTTTCTCACTTAAAATGTTATCTATGACATTTAAGATTTAGTGTGATATATTTTTAGGAAAAATTAAAACAATTGCTTTTGTGAATCCCTTTCTATTAGTAATATATAATATACATAGGCTCTCAAAAATATATTCAAGTAGAAACCAGATTTTCTGCTTTGAGATAAAGTAATGAATATAGGATTGTTTTCTAAAAAAAGAAAGAAAAGAATCATTCAAAATAAAACATTATGCACCAACTTTCTTTATATATATATGTGTGTGTGTGTGTGTTTAAATGTTAAAAAATATACAGTAAAACCCATTTAAAAAATTCCCGCCTAAAAAGTTCTTATTTGCGGTTCCCTATTTTTTCCTATTCTGACAATGTGAAAACAACCCGTTTAAAAAGTTTCGTTCCAAACACTTTCCTGCTTAAAAAGTCTTTTTACACTTCTAAGTTTACATTCAGAGCGTGTTTACATGTGACTTTCGTGTTTTGTTTTGTTTTTAATTTTTTTCCCTTTCTTATTACTGTTTGAAAAATCAATTTTTAGGACTGAAAAAGTATGGCATTGGCCAGTGAACTGCTAACAGTGCATGAAATTAATGAGGTTACAGAAAATTAAGAAATGAGCTAAACTGAATAAGAGATTGCAGAAATTCTTAGTTTTCCGGATGCTGTAATAGGACTAGAAACTTTTCACCGTCTTATTAAAAGTGTTGAAGATAATTTTTTTTTAAATGAAAGACCAATTGAAGATCGCCGATAAAAACACAAAAACTAATTTTTTTTTAATTTTTTTTTTTTCGTCTGTAAAGTCGATTCTAATAATGCTTAAAGCTGATATTTTTAAAAAGATTTAATGTAAAATAGTTAATTTTATTGTTTTACTTTATTAACTAATTTTTTAAGGTGCAAAACAATTATATAAGTACTTTCTATAATATTTTAATAAAGTAAAAAGATTTTTCGTTTAGATTCTTTAATTTTTTCTCTTTATCCAGGATGCATACTTTCCTTTTTAATTTTCCAATTTCAGATGTTTTATTTTTTTTTTTTATACAGAAGGGTTCTTTTTAATTTCTGTGCCATGATTTTAAATGAACGACGATTTTTATTTTTTAATATTGTTAATTTCCTTCTTGCACACTCTAACTCAATTTTGAAACTACTGATTTCTTCTTCCAGTGCATCACAGTTTTTACAACTGTCTTTCGTTGAACTTTCATTTAAGTTTACTTCATCATCATCATTTATTGTATCTTCTGGTCGTATTTTCTTAGGACTTAAATTATACTTAGTCTACTGAAAGCATCTTCCGAAACTTTCCTCTTTTTTTTTGCCTTTCTGATCTAGGAGTTGTTTTTTCTTCCAATTTAAAAGAAGGTAAATTAACTGTAGGAATCTTTTAATATTTTTCTTATAGGCAGACCTAAAAGTCTGTTTTGTAAGTCATCAATATAATGGCTTTCTTCGAAGTGTTCGCTGCACATTCGAGCATTTTTGGGGTTAACCCTTTGAGGCGCAACCCTTTCCCAATGCTGAAAAAAAGGGCAGCTGTTGCCATCGCTCGACTTAACTACGAGCAAGAGGGCGGACGATCGAAACGTTCATCGCGTGCCACAGATCTAGAGACCCCTTTTTTGACGACAGCTGGCTGTGCGGCACTGCCAGCTGTCGTCAAAAAAGGGGTATATATATATATATTACAATTATTATATAAATTATATATTAATAATATATTAACCATCCTTATCTCCTAAAACACATGCCCCTGAGAAATAAAGTTCCAATCAAATAGATAAAAAGTGGAATCATCACAGTAAAATTTCTCAATATATAAAAATGATAGTTTATTATTGAAGATTAGTTAAAAAAAAATTCTTGGTGAATTCATTACGCTTGATAACGAAATATTGACTTATTTTGCATGTTCTCAGTTTTGAATAATAAGGAAAAAATAACTATATGTTTCAATATGAAGCTAGAAATTAAACTTACAACAGAAATTAAGAAATCTACTATTACTAAGACAATTCCGTTAAAAAAAATAAAAAAAAACGTCGGTAGCACCAAATTTAAAATGTTAGGCATTTTTTGAAGTGCTTATAAAAAAGTTTTAAGCACTTAAGTTGTGTTTTTATCTGTAAATGAATGGCTTTACAGATAAAAACACAAATGTACATAATACAGAATGTATAATTATATACATTTCTTACTCTACCATTTATTATTTAACAAATTACATGTATCGGAGACATGTTTATTAAATGCAATAGATCAATAAACCTATTCTGATAATTACGCTCAAAAAAAGTATATGGCGCCAAAAAGAACATGCGATAAACAATTTTAAAGTGCCTAGGATAAAATTGCGGAGCCGATAAGTTAAATTTTATCTATAAATAAATGTTTTAAACATACAATCATATTATATACTTTTCATATTCTACCAATATATTAAACTAATTACATTCTTTAACACATCAGAAAAGCGCGTCTGTAATTACATCACAAATTCTTGAGGCGGTCTTACTAGCATTACAACCTTATAGCGACTACAAGCTCGCGTAACTCCTCTCTTTCGCCAAATCGTGGGCGCGCTCCTGTTTTCGCCAAGTGCGTGAAGTCTTGAGGGTTTGGGAAAACGCGTCCGGGGCCTTCGCTATTAGTAACGGTCCTGCGCGTGTATTTGGATGAGTCATCCAAAGAGGCCTACGGATGCTCGCGTCTTCCCGTATACATCAAGCAATTTTTAAGCTTTCCGATGCTTTGAAACGTTATTAAATGTAGTTTTAAGTAGTGATTGTGTTACTAATTCAAGTACGAACTCATTAACAGTTTCTTTACTATGATACACGTGGACATTAAAGTAAATAGATGCATGTAATTTGAAGGAAAAACAAAGTAGTGCTCACTCTCATGATTCATTATTTTAGCTTGAATTTTAATATACATGAAAAAATTAAGCTGACTTTTAGTATACATTAAAGTAAACGAATACACAAATGATACAGACATTTTTATGCATTTCTTTATACTGAATGTTTAAGTTTCACATTTTCAAAGCAGTTACAACCATTATTACTTTTAAAATAAATTTAACTAGTAGTTATTAAATTTTCATTTATTAAATATTGTTCATTTACTATATTAACAAAATATATGACGAGGAGCTGAAATAGAATTTAAAATATTTGATATTTACAATTCACGTATACAAAATTTAAGTACTGATATACTATTTAATTTTTAATCTTTTGTAAGGCGTAGGTATCAGAAGAATGTTTGCTATAATTATAAGTACAACCTGTGCACTGCAAGTCCTTGGTATTTACATGAAAAATAATGTAAATTAATTTAACGAGAAACATTTAGAATGAATTACAAAATAAAGGGTGTTCCATAAATAGTAGTACGAACTTAAAGGGGAGATAATATATCAAAAGGATTAAGAATAATGTAACAGTGTATGATAAAACACGTTTGTTAACTGTTTTTATTTTGGTTAGTTCAAATGAGTTTATTTATCGAAAATTTTACCATTCGAAATGAAAATGATTTATAATTTTCAGTGTTAGTTCCATATACTTTTTCTTCTCAAAGAAAAATTATAAATTTTAGAAAACCATACTAGGAAATACCACTAATATTCCAACACCTTTTTTTTAAGTTATTATTAACTGGCGATTGAAAACAAATGTTTTCGTCCCTTCATTGCTGTATATTAGGGTTATAGCTTAAAAAAAAAAAAAAAAAAAAAAAAAAAAAAAAAAACCCTGCTCCACGGACTTTGAATACAAATTAAGATAAACTAACAGCTCTAGGACTTGAAAAATTTCAAGATCCCTTTTCACAAGCTGCGCTAAACACTGTAGTAAACTATAAACAAACGATCTCTGAATCAATTACTTTTTATTATAGCCATTATCTAAATGGAACTTTGAATTTGAGTATGATGAACGCTTATACAAAATATTAACTTCAATTTAAGTTTCTACATAAACATGTGCAAAAATTAATAACATATTTTACAGTACTTCTGCACTGAAACCAATATCACACATTTAGTTGCATTTATAATAAATGATAAATGACATTTTCAACTGAAAGATTTAAACAGATAAGAATGTCTAACTAGTATTACAACGCACGCTTATTTACTAGAATAATAAACTACCCAAGTTAAACGATTTCAGATTAAAATGATTTATAAATAATACATGAATATTAATTCACAAAACATGCTTTATATCCTATAAATTTGTAGAATTTCTAAATACAAGTGTACACTTACCTTTACATTCAGAACTTAAAGTTCGAATTCTATGATTGAATTCGTTGATTTATTTCCATAAAAAAAAGCGCAATCTTCAAAAAATTATTACCTACATCTAAAACACCTTGTCATTAAATCATTATGACAAAACTATAACAAAATTGTTTTTTAATTATAAAATAAATTAACGTTTATAATCCCAAATCGCATACAATCGAACAGCGCAAATGTAAATATTAGGCCTCAATGTTTCACTCATTTCTTCCGGTGGTAACGAAGAAGCAGGCCCGGTTGCTAATAACGACGGCCCCGAGGGGTCCTGGATTTTGTATCGGGAACGTCTGAGCTTGCATTTGAAAGCTGGGTTGAAGGTTGAGGGGTTTTGGAGCTCGTATCTGGAACCTCACTTACTTTCGGTTTTTCAGGAGACTTGGGAGTTGTTGCAGTAACTGCGGGCTTATCTCTCCCATTATTGGAACTTAAGTCTTTAGAAAGGTACGGCTCAAAGTTGATTGTAGGTTCTTTGTTGACTTGACAAAGGCGTAGTTGATCAAAATGTCGCTTGACTACATAACCGTCGTCTAATTCGATTAGATAGTGTACTAGACCTAATCTTTCAACAACTGTACCGTACTTCCATAGAGTTGAACTTGAGTAATTTCTTGATTGGACTCTGTCTCCTACTTTATATGATTTCCTAAACATCGGTTGTTCCGATTTATTTTTATAGGTCTCGGGAGGTGTAGGTTTAATAAGATCTAACTTTGTTCTTATATTTTCTCCAAATAATAATTCTGCAGGCGTCTTCCCGCTTGAGAGAGGTGTTGCTCTGTAACGAAATAATAACTCACACAATTTCTCATGCATTATACCGTGTTGATATCTCATACATTTTAATTTTGTTTTCAAGATTTGACAATATCGTTCTGCTTGTCCGTTTGTTGAAGGATGTCCTGGAGCAATCATTCTTTGTCGTATTCCGTTTCTCTTGCAGAATTCCATAAATCCTTGAGATTTGAAAATAGTAGCATTGTCACTGACAAGTATTTCTGGCAACCCATAACGGCTAAAAATTTCTCGCAAATAATGAATTGTTGAAGTGGAAGTTGGAACTTTCGTCATGTGATAAACTTCAGGCCATTTAGACTTAGCATCAACAACGATAAGAAAGAAGTGTCCCATAAATGGTCCAGCGTAGTCCATATGAACACGTTGCCAATTTTTTGTAGGGAACTCCCAGTTGTGAATTGGAGCTTTCTGGGGGTTCTTTTTTATATCACAACACTCCTTGCAACTTCTCACGAGATTTTCAATGTCAAGGTCTATATTTTTCCAGTAGCAATAATTCCTTGCAAGAGCTTTCATTTTTACAATTCCAACGTGTGTAGAGTGTAATTCTTGAAGAATGACTGGTTGAAGCTTTTTTGGTATAATCACTCTGTCCTCGTAACAAAATACCATCCTGAAGTGTAATTTCAGGGTCTCGTATCTTACCGTTTAAAATATTTTCTTTAAGCTGTGAAAGGTCTTCATCTAGTTCTGTTTCTTTTTGGATATCAACAGCTGTAACTGTATCTGTAGAGATGTGTTGGATTGTATCCTCTTGTATAATGTATGAATCATCGATTGTACATATTTTTTGAGTAGGAAGTGGTAAAGGGTTTCTTGATAAATAATCTACATTGACATGATCCCTTGAGTTACGAAGTTGGATTGTGTAATCAAAACTTGATAAAAAGTGTGCATAGCGGAGCATTCTGCTGGCTGACATTAAAGGAAGTTTCTTTTCAGGGTGTAGAATTGACATCATAGGTTTATTATCAACGATTAAAGTAAATTTTCTTCCTAATATATAATCATAAAATCTTTTGCAAGACCAGTAGACAGCGGTTGCTTCTCTGTCCAGTTGACTATAATTTCTTTCTGCAGCAGTTAACGATCTTGAGGCGAATGCAATTGGTCTTTCACTTCCGTCAGGCATGATGTGCGAAAGGATACCCGATAATCCGAAGGGACTTGCGTCGGTAGCTAGTGTTACTGGCAATTCGGGATTGAAAGGAATCCAAATTTGATAACTGGCAATTTCACATTTAGCTTTCCTCCAGGCTCTTTCGCAACTATCTGTCCATTTAAAGGGAGCGTTTTTCTTAAGAAGTTGATTTAATGGATAAAGCAAGGTTGAAGCGTTTTTCAAAAATTTTGAGTAATACATCACTAGACCTAAAACGTTTCTTAGTTCATCAACATTTTTCGGTCGAGGTGCCTCTTGAATAGCTTTTACTTTATCTGGAGACTTTTCAAGACCTTCAGAACTGATTACATGACCTAAATATTCTACTTTTTTCTGAAAGAACTTGCATTTTTCTTGGTATTAACGTGTAGATTATGATCACGTAGCTTAGCTATAACTTGAAGCAAACGTGTTTTGCATTCTTCAAATGTTTTCCCTTGAATTATTACATCGTCAAAATACGCAGTAACGCCCTGTAAATCTTGAACAAATTGATCAATGAAGGAATGAAATTCGTTAGGTGCTGATTTTATACCAAAAAATAAGCGTTTCACTAAATATGTTCCTTTGTGCGTTGAAATGGTTTGAATTTTTGCACTTTCTTCATCCACTGACAAATGTAAATATGCTTGATAAATATCTAGGGTGCAATAATACGATCCACCGCGTAATTTATTAAAAATATCTTCAATTTTTGGATCATTGCTATCGTGATGTCAGGTGACGAGTAAAAACGACTCGCCTGTTCTGCTCCGATTGAATAAATTTTAATCACGTGTGTTAGAAATTCTGTCTGCTTCTTAAAATACGAAGGCTCTACCAGTGGCCGAGCGCATAGCACTCTGAATTGGGCGACGGAAGGGGCCTGGTTCAAAACCAGGTCGCATCAGCCGACCTGACCGTTCGGAGTTTTCCGCTGTTTTCTCCGCAACTTATTAATATGGGTTAGGACATCTTAGAAAGACTCCCACGGATACCAACCCACCCTTCGGCCTACAGCCCAAGTGTAGCTAATAGGTCGTAATGCCACAGCACAACACAACACTCCAGCACGAAGAATGGGTACTTAATCCACTGTAATAACAAGCCAGTATCACCATCTACAGTGAAATTTCTCAGGAGCGACCACCCTACATACCGCGAAAAATTGGTCGTTAAGAGAAGCGGTTGCTTTAAGAAGAATAAACATTTGACAGTTAAGAAAAACACGCTTAAAAATATTGTTTGTTTTATTATTTATGACACTGCATACTAATACAAAAGCAATTATACAAACACAATTTTAAAATTAAATAAGATATCTAGAAATTTCGGATTGTTTTATTCTTTTTTCTCTTTCCGAGAGATTCTGATATTCTTCATGCATTCTCAATGTGCCATAATCAAATCTATTTGCTTTAAAATTTGCTTTTTGGGTTTTCCATAACCATAAGTAAACGTTAACTTCCTCGCTGAAATTCCTTTTTCGTGTGACTCGATCACATCACGCGTTCGATTTGCACCCCCGGTAGTAGACACCCGGTAATAGAGACATGCTGTTTTCACAGAGAAGAGAATTGTTCTACTGTCAAAATGTGCTTCAAATAATCACATGTGTCACACCATTTCAGATATGAATTTTGTTTTAACGAAATTGTAAAAGACTTCCAAGTGAAGCTTACCTGTTTGAAGGCACACGCCATTTTACTCATGATATGTATTAATTGCATTTTTTCAATTGTTTTTTTAGTTAAATAGAAACGCTTAAAAAATGTCGTCACATAAAGTAAGACAGGAAATTTTACGCATTTTCAAAATATTTTAAAGCTGTATTAGGTAATGCAGCTTAGAGTTTAGTTTAACAGTTGAATTTTTGCGGAAATATGAGCCTCTTAACAGGGATATGGGAAAGACTACAGAAAAAAATTCACGAAACACAGAATATTATAAAATAAAGAGTGAAATTTTAATTTGATTTAATAAAACCTTATAAAATTTCGAACTCACATTCTTTTTAAATCCAGTAATGTGCAATTTAACGCTTAAGCAATACGAAATGGCGTTGAAGTAAAAAAAAAAAAAAAAAAAAAAAAAAAATCTGAATTTCAACTTCGCAAATGTCTTCTTATCTCGAGCAAATGTGAAAGGAATAATAACGCGGATAAAAAAAAAAAGAAAAGAAAAATATATAAAAAAATCTCAATTTTATCTGTCACCTTCAAATAGCATTTCTTTCTTAACTTTTTCTTAAACTTGTCTGAACTGAAATCAATACGAAAATTACGCCCGATTTTTGACCGTTCGTAGAATAAAGAAGGGGAGCGAGATGCCGTCTAGAACGTTTCCAAAATGTCGAATTACTTCGATCATTTTTTTTTCTCTACCCTGTTTTTCTTTTCTCGTAAGGGGAGAAAAAAAATATGTCTTTGAAAATTTAAACTCAGGTTTTTCTAGAATAGACAATCCACCACCCTCCCCTTACTTCCAGTGCTGTTATTAGGAGCCGAGTGATACGCTTTTTTGAATTCTGTTCCCACATTTGGGTATTTTTGAGAGTTTACTTTCCCTTTCCACAGGCGAGTGATGTATAGAGTAAATTTTTCTGTATTTGTGTCAGAGAACACAAACAAACAACAACACAAAAAATAGAAAGCGTTGTGTTTTTAAGTTCTTTGTTGAAAGATGACTCTCATTTGATACGTTTTCAAAAAATATAAGGGTCGCCCAAATGAAAGTGGCACTACAGCCGGTTTGCGAAATGGTTTAATGATATTAATATAAATTAGTATACAAAAGGAAAAGGCAATGGAGACGTAACAGGTAGGCTAGACAATGTCACATTGTAGGTTGAAACAAGTGTCCTAGAAGTCAACGAGATGATGGATACCCTGAGAGAGACGCTCCGGGGAAAGCGGCAACTTTTCACACAGTATTGTGTGTACACTTCTTTTTCTCAGAGACATTTCTTCGGCTACAAAAAACACTGATAATATTGGTGTTAAAAGATAAAATAAATAAAAACTTTGTGTAAAAAACACGCATACAATGATACTTATGGGATGGGACGATCGTTTCGACCGGAATTTTTTTTCAGTCTTTGTCAGCCGTCTCACTTTGAAAAAATTTTCGGTCGAAACGATCGTCCCGTCCTATAAGTATGAGTTAATGTGCGTTTTTCACAAACAAGTTTTTAGTTATTTTATTTCCTCCACTATTTTGCGAAGGTCTCTTGAGAAAGATCTGGCGAATGGTCACTCGCGAAATAGCGGAGGAACTGTCTCTCAGCAAAGGAAGTGTGGACACAATACTGTGTGAAAGGTTTTCCCTTCCCTCGGAGGTTTTCATCCACGGTATCCATTATCTCGATTATCTCGAGATAATGGATACCGTGATAATATATTATCTCGTAACCTATCATTCCCTCTCGTTGGTAAGTTGAAACCAGTGTCCCTCTGGGACACTGGTTTCAACCTACAATGTGACTTGTGACTTCGTCTAGCCTACTTGTTACGCCTGTATCACTTCTTTCTTTTGCATGCTAATTTATATGAATACCATTGAACCATTTCTCAAACCGCCTGTAGTGCCACTTGCATTCGAGCGACCCTTATACCACATGATACTCGCCAAAATTTGACAGTCAAAACGTGATTTTTCTGTAACAAAATGAGCCAAACATTATGAAAGTGGTTGAACTTTTTTTACAGATTATTGTTATAAAAACTAACGTAAAAATTACAGCCTTCTTTTTTGGATTTGGAGCGACAGCAAAGGTGTGTGTGTGAGCTATGTTATGCCAAAGCTACGCAAGAATATTCGCCAAGGATGGGAGGGTGCCTTGGTCGGAGGACTTTTTAAGGGGTTTTAACGCGTATTCCCGTAACATCTGGAGAAATCCGACGAAAACTCCACATCGTTAGATCGACAGCTCTGCGATAGGCCTGGCCAGAACCCTGGACCTTCACACTTTTACTGTCTATCATTTTTAGTGTTTTATCCACTCGGCCATGGTGGAGCAACGACTATGAAGGTATACTCACACACTCTCTATTAAAGTAAGATAATTATAAATGAATATTATGAATTTATACATTGTTTATTTCTAATGGCAGTCTTTTAAAAAATAAACAAACCTGGCGGGAGACTTTTTAAAAAGTTGTTTTAAATTTCTAAAACTGTTTCTTTATTGAAAACAAAGTTTTCTGGAGTTCTTATGAGCATATTCAGTCGTCACGCGTGCTCAGAATTGAAGATTTTGGTACATTTTATTGATTGAGTGTCCATAATATATAGTAGACCTTATAACACGGTAGATTCCGTGTTATATGAATCTGCGTTGTAGGAGTTTACGCAAACTTTAGAGCATCATCAGCAGTATTCACAAGCAATACAGAAACATGTGTCTCATTCATTTAGCGTGTTGTAAGAGCCTTTTTCCAGCATGTTATAGAAAAAAAGATTGCAAATTTTCCTACTGTTATATAAAACCGTCTTATATGAACCTGCGTTTTAGGGGAGTATACTGTATTTAATACTTTTAATGTAAGGTTTGTTGAAATGAAAGGTAAGCATCAAAAATGTTTTGCATGCCTTTATTAGTTATCATACATGTACAATTGGAAATTGAACACTGGTGTTGAGACAATTTTATAGTGGATAAATAAAGTGAAATGTTATGTACAGTTACATGTTAAAATATAAACAAACGCATTAGTAAATAATCAGCATCCGCAAAGACATTTAAAACAGCTTATCAGTTCATACAAGGTGATTTCTTAGGTGTAAGTGATGGTCGAGGGAACAAAGACGGCTCAGAGTCACACAACAAATGTAGGGGCGGAAACGTCGTTTTCATTTATCTGCCAGTAATCACTTTAATAATCAAGCCTGTAATCAACATATAATCCATACTTTAATCCTGTTAATAATCAGTTTTTGTCAAATGCTTTCTATGAAATATTCATTAGTTTTTGAGGAACCATGGACGGGAAGTTCAATGTTATTCCAAAGTGATTATTAACAGGCACATGAAGACGACGTTTCCGACCCCCTATCGTTATGTGATTCTGAGCCTTCTCGGTTTCTTCTACCACAACAACGTTTTTCAAGAGTTAAGAATGGCCATGAAGAGACGTAGAGTCCTTCCTCAACGTTCGCGCGAAACTCATTGCCGTCTGGCTTTTCTTCAATGCTTTTTTGAAAGGCCCGAAAATATGAAAATATCAAGGTGACAGACCAGTATTGTTGGAAGGCCTTCAAGAATTTTCCCTCAAAAGTGCTGGTAAGAAAATTTTGTTTTACTAATTTTGCCACATTTCTGTTTAAAATAGCCATACTCCGCAACTAAGTCAGGCACCGCTCCTTTTCCAGACATGCAGCAAAATCTATAGCAAATCTTTGAAAGTTTAACCCTTTCCAACAACACTGTTACTTTCGAAGTCTTACTTTAATTGAACAAGCCTTACTTTTATCTGGAATGTTATTAGAGAGAGCAAGAGAGCATGCTTCTTAACAAAAATTTTTGATTATTGAAAAATATTGATTCAATGACATTTTACAACGCAAATGATTTTGTTTTCGATAAAATCCCATCCTTTCCTACAGATGTGCTATTTTGAAAAAACTAACATGAAGTAGTAAATCTCAAAATCCCCTATGATGCAGCTTATTTTGCATCCCCTTTTCTTGCTTGCGCCCATGGCAGGGAAGCTCCCCTGCCCCTGGCGGAGTGCACCCAGGTAGCCCCTAGCTGAGGCCCCTGGCACAGCTCACAGTCATTTGAGATTCACAATCTAAAGTGGTTAAGATTTTTGCGATAAGATTTTTTAATAGTGATAACTCGATTGTTTGACCAACGATCCTAACCAATGAAGAGGGTTGGGGTGGGGAGTGGGGTTATCCTTTGGGGTTTTGATCTGCGCTACTCTCCTTTATGAATTACATGTCTTTAGATGGACATTATTACGTGTCTGGATAGCTGATTAATGGTGCAAATTTTATTTGTAATTTGTAAGCTTACTGCAATAGCGTTTTTTGCGATAAACAACATTTTTTAAAAAGAAAAATGTAAATTAAAAATTGAAATTGAAAAAATCCCCATGTAAAGTGCTTGAATTTAATTTTTGAAGTATTTTTGCACTTTTATAAGATTATGTCTGCTTAGAGAGTCAGCTATGAAAATAAATTAAAATGAAACTTTAGATATTTTTTTTAAAATTTGCACTGAATGTCAAGTTTTGGGATATTCAAGGAAAAATTTCAAGAATCAAATTTCTGGAAACCTATTGACTTTTGGATATACATATGCAGGACAAAATTGTAGCATTTTGTTTCCCCCTATCGCGTCTTACCAGGAATACGTCTAGTTACCTGTAACGTTATGTAAATGAAACGTTACTGGTCCGATGAGGAGACAAATTTTGTATTCTACTGTCCGTTATGTATTTTATTGGTCTGTGACAAGCTGACCACTCTTGATTTCGAGTCCTGCATAAAACGACGACTTGAATGTTAAAATGTAACTTTTGGGAAGTAATCTATCCAAAGCAACTTATAGGATTTCGTATACAGATATATACGCCGTAGATCTGAGTGATATGAGCATCATATAAAAAAGGGTTTACTATAGTGTACAACGGGCTTTCATCACAGTAACGATGAACTTCAAATAATTACTTTACCATCCCGTTGAATTACATAAATACTTTGACTTGAGTTTTGAAAAGCAGTGTAAACAATCTGTGTGACCGTACACATCGGTTTAATTTGTTTACTGGTGATCTACACCTCAGTAAAATGTGTTTCATGCATTAACCTTATTTTATATAAAAAAATAATGAACTTCCAGATGAATTGGAAAACAGTGAGTCACATACTGTGATATATATATATATATATATATATATATATATATAACAGATCTTTAAAGGTTATGGTTGCAGATTTGCGAGAATCTGTTTTATAAGCCTTAATTAAGGCTGAAATTAATGTTATTCGTAGTTAATAGGCGAAGTTTGCATCTTGTTGCGTGTAAAACGGTTAATTAGAGCTCGAGTTATGGATATTTAAATTACCATAGATTAACATTAAGTTTAGCAATATTACGCATTTGGCGCTATCTCGTTAAGTATGTGTGACATCGCCAAACTAGGATCGATCATAGGTATTTATTGAGGCCCAACATTACGATGCCCAACATTACGATAGTTGAGGCCCAACATTACGATAGTTTAGCAAAAGTCTATCATCGACTTTCCGACCAATCCTAGAAATCGACGACCGCTTGATGGGATTTTAGGTTTATTTTTTGTGTAGTTAGTTTTTTCGTATGACTTTAATGGGTAAATCCTGCAGATTTTGTAGTCGTATATAGGGTATGTTTAACGTTCGAAGGAAAAAAAAAGTGCAATTTATCCCAGCGGTTCCCAACCTTTTAACGTCGCCCCCCCCAACAAATGCTAACTTATGATGGCAACCCCCCCTTCACATTTTTCAGCATATATTTAGTTTTTTAATTATTAACAAGGAACATCTAGTCGGATTTTGTACA
Organism: Cheiracanthium punctorium; assembly: GCA_038373885.1. Taxonomy (NCBI): domain Eukaryota; kingdom Metazoa; phylum Arthropoda; class Arachnida; order Araneae; family Cheiracanthiidae; genus Cheiracanthium; species Cheiracanthium punctorium. Next base: position 442,223 of record JAWZYV010011764.1, read on the forward strand.
AAATAAAGTATCAGTAAAGTCTGAATGAACATTTTGAGCGAAAATGGAAATTTTTTGAGTAAAGATGAGAATAAATAAGATGATTTTAAAAAAAAACATGCATCACTACTTACCTCTTTGGTTTTTTTCACCCCCCCCCTGCAAACGCTCTGTGCCCCCTTGCGGGTCGCGCCCCACAGGTTGAGAAACACTGATTTATCCTTATAAACCCCCAAGCAAGGTTTCATTAATTTTTTTTTTCGTTTAGCTAGACATTTTTTTTAATTGGAATAGCTCATAGATATATTTGAAGAAAAAACAATTCAGTACTTTAACTAACATGCAAAATTAAACCCCAGATGAATGAAGTTCTACAATGCTCCTGTCTTTACAACTTCCAAATTGATGAACTAATCTTAATGCAGCTATAGTTTTGTTTGAAAACTAGTTCACACAATGGTAATGAGTTTTAGCTATGTTTGATAACTTTCACATCATACATCTCTTTTTCTTTTCGTACAATTTTTTTTTGTACAATTCTTGCACGATATGTGATTTATTTCTTTTATAAGCTGCTGTGTTCGACTGACTGTTCTTATGATATTTTTCTAGGTTTCTTCTGGTACTGAGCTTTGAAGATTGTTTTACAAGATTCTTGACGGAACAAAGCTCGTGTTTTGTCCCTTAAGACTCGGTATGTTTCATAAGAAGATTCTGGATACTGTTAACCCACAATAACTCGCGCACTTTTATCAAGCTATTGAGGGAAAAGCTATCACACTTTTTATACAGTTTATTTGAGGAAACATCTTTTAGGAAATATGAATTGGATATTTAACACACAAACCTATCTACAGATATGCTAACAAAAACAAGAAAAAGAAAAAAGTTACAAACATATAGAGGAGCATTACATAATCATACCTTTATTGAGAAATATTTCAATAACCATAACTGAGTATGAATATCAATATAACATAGAGTAAACCTCAACCCTTCTCCTTCTGAAAATCAAAGTTCAGGAAGTCTCTCACCGCGGGGTTTATCAACGTAGCATTACTTATCCCGTATGGCTTACTTCCTTCAAAAACCAACCTCTTTAATCTACTTGCTCAAAATCGCTAAACTTGGCAAGCCAATCACATCATTCGCCAGCAAAATTAAAATTAGGCATGTTCTACTGTATTAATTCCTTACTCTTTTACCTAAAACAATTTATTCCCTCTTTGTTTTCGCATGCAGACGATGTTTTGATATCAAATGAGAATGCAAGATTATTTAATTATTTCACACATTTTTGTCTACCTGTATTGCTTAGATTCAAGAACCCAAATACTTAAGAGACCGAAAATCGCTACGCATGACTAGCTTTTTGATAATATCTCCTAAAATAATTTGAATTTCGAAATTTAAATCAGCTGATTCATACTCTTGAATTCCCCCCCCCCTCGACTTATTTTTTAGCACAAGAGTTCTATTAATTTCTCACAGGTTTTTTGTGTAGACACTTTTTCCTACAATTAGCGCGTCGAGTCACTTTTCAAATGTGTTTTTTTTAATGAATTGTGTGGTTTTGTTTTATAAATATATTTCGATTATAGCTAGAAAATACCTCGCGAATATTGTAAAATAGTTTTAGTAGGCGATTTTAAAATGGATTTTAATTCCGAAGAAGTGTTTTATAGAGCAGCGCAGACAAATACGGTGCACTGATAGATTATGATACACTTTCCAAATAGTATTTATGAAGGCGAAGTATAGTTTGACTATGCCAGGCAAAAATTGTTATACAGTTTTAGTAGGCGATTTCAATATAGATATCGATTCCGAAGAAGTGTTTTTATGGAACAAGGAAGGAAAACACGGTACACTCATGGAATATGGTGCCCATTCCAAACAGTATTTAAAATGTATACGGGATATAGTTGGAATATGCGTGGAGAAGATTGTAAAACAGTTTCAGAAGGTGATTTTATGATAGATTTCGATTCCAAAGATGTGTTTTACGGTACAAGTAAAAGTTGATTCCTATTTTAACGCCCCCGCTCTCGCCAACCTAAAAAATCCCGCACTTTGCCGAGCTTTGCAGTCATGGGTCTCTAGGACTTATGCACAAGTTTCAACGCTCCCAAAAGAACGAGATGAAAACTACAGTGAACAAATTAGCGATTAACGCACCAGTTCAGGAATTGGAAGACACTTAATTATTAAAACTACATTAATTGGCAATCCAAAATAAATAAAAATATAACGGAATGCTTTACTTACATGTTGTTCCAAATCGCCATTTTAATTCTAAATTACGATTGCAACATAAATACAAAAAATTGTCGTGGTAGCTCCATATGTTTAATGATCGCCACCTTGGCGAGAGTCGAGGCGTTAAAGTAGGAGTCAAACCAGAAAGAGAAACACGGCACACTCATGGATTAGGATGGACATTCGAAACAATATTTAAAACGGTGAAGTATAGTTGTAATATACTTGGTAACGATTGTAAAATAGTTTTAGTAGGCGATTTTAAGATAGATTTCGATTCCAAAGATGGGTTTTATGAAACAAGGAAGCAAAATACGGCACAGTCATAAATAATGACACACTTTCCAACTTAAAGGAATAAAGAAGAGAAATAGGGACGACGCATAAACTATGATACGCTTTTAATATATAGCACTTTGGTGCGTATTTAAAATCTGAAAGTGTTTCAGATTTTCTTCCTTTTTAATTTTTTTTCTTTTATCACGTGTTTGCATGTGTTTTTAATGTACACATGGCTCCTGAGTAAATCAAGTGAAACCACATTTTAAAGTAGGCATATCTTACGTCAACGTTTGTGGCGAAAAAAAAAATTTCTTTAAATAGGACTTTTTGTAGGAACATAATCTTACGTCAAACGTAAGGAAATTTTATTAGAATATTTTTACAGAAACATTTTGTTCAAAGATAACCATTATTATAATCGCAAGAACACTGGAGGCTTTTGATCTTCCTTGATTACAAAATTAATTTTGTCCATTGTTCTTGTTTTGATAGTGAGAAAGTTGCAAAATGTGAATCTGTTCTAAAATGTAGAATTTATGGAGAATATTAGTTACAGAATTGGCAGTCCCAAGGCTTTGGGGGAGATTTTTTCTAAACAAGGGTTTTTGACTAAAGAATTGAAATATTTGTTTTCAACATTCATCTTAAAGATTGTTCTTAAAAATTACATTCAATCACAATAAATAACTGCATTCAAAAGGACCATAATGCTTTAAGTTTTCCCAGAAGTTTCAAAACGAGGACTATGGTACGGTATTGGATATTGCCGCTGTATGTTTTGCTTTACAACAAAATTGAAAAGTGTCACTTTTGTTTATCACTGTGTCCATGTTTTAACTAAATTTAAATAGATATCGATAGCAAAGAAATTGATACATGAAATTCATAAGCACAGGACATAGACTTAAATAAAAATGGTGCATGCAGCATGAATAGATATTTTTTTTTCGTTTTTGATGAGGAAAAGAAATAACACGTTACGATATTTGGGCAGCGACAATTTATAATGAATTTAAGAGACCTTTCATCTGTTTTTTTAAACAAAATATAAAAAGTTATTAAAATTATTTTAATGATCTTTGTCGAAAAAAATGTGTGCAATATTTATAGCTCTTTTGAAGGAGTAAACAAAACAGCACATTAATTAACAAAAACACTCAAAAAAACTGGTATTAAAAGGGAATATAAATTAAACTTTGTATAATACTACACATAAAAAGGTACTTATCTATCAGTACGATGGTTTCGGCCGAAAAAAATCTTCGGCCTTCTTCAACTGTCAACAGTACAGTATCACAGAACTATTCTGTGAGAAATAAATAGTGTCTTATTTCTTTTATTTTATTCAATCTATTGTGTGATATTTACAGGTTCAACAAAGCTATTGTGTTAGATTCATTCTTTATTCAATAAAGTGCTATTTTTGATTAGTGAATAGAGCGGTTTTTGTCTAATGTGTTGATTTTAAAAGAAAGCGAAACTTACAATCACGCAAAAGCTACAAAAAATGCAAATAACATGTGCTTAGGGTATTTTTATATTAAGATCACCAAAAAGATAAAGTAAATAAAAATATAGAGATTAGCCACAAAAAAATATCCTAAAGAACTATTTTTTTTATTTCTAAGATGTGACATAATAAAATTATAAATTATTTTTAGTACATACAAAAACATCAAATAAGTGGCATATAAAATTTTTCTAACTTAAGCCCAAATTATAATTGTTTTAGTTTTCATCCAGTTGCTGATGGAACCTTTCTTAGATTTATGTCAGAAATCCCCAATAATAGCAAAAGAAAAATACCCATTTTCTATAACTTTTTCTTTAAACTATTTCTTTCTGGAAATCGTCTGAAGCGTGATCAATACGAAAATTACAACGATTTTCGAACAACAGAATATCAAAAGCTGGGGATGACAGTGGATGGCATTTTCAAAATTTCGAAATCATTTTCTCATTTTTGAATTTATTTTTTTTTCGTTTCCTTTCAAGAAATATTTTTGTTGAAGAATTATGTATGACTTCATTTTTTTGGAAATTTGCATTTAAAAGTTTTGGCATTTGGTCTTTATTGACATATATTTTTCTGAATGAAAATTCTTCTACAATAACCGTGCTATAATTTTGAATATGTGGTATTTTTTACATTTTCAGCCTAAAAAAATATGTGACTGCTTGTGAAAGATCTAATCACGGTGGGAGACTCTTTCATTTTTTCTTAGTGGAAGACCTAAATGGATGTGTTTATGAATGCCTATCTGTATAAAGGAACAAACCTAAAGCCAATATGCTTTTGTGAAGGGTTTTAAGGTATTTAGTATATTAATATGACAAATTTAACAAAATATTGAAATTCATCTAATAAGAGCCAATTGACAAACTAATTTCGCAGTTCGTAGTTTATTTATTTTTAAAACTAACTAATATTTAAACACTCAAGTTTACAATTACGACATCAAATTAAACATTCAATAAGTGCGTTATTAAACACATATAAAGATTAACTTAAAAAAAAAACTCATTGAGCATTTCGTAAAACACGAAGACTTTTCTGCCTTAGAAACATATTAGTCAATTTTCAATCTGAATGTAGTTTTAATAAATATCACTTAATGAGCCAGCGAGCATTTTTGGGTTAGTTGTACGTGTGATTTCATTTCAGCAGTGGTACGGTACTCTGTTTTAGACAGGGAAAAACGTTTTATTTCATTTTAAGCGTAAATTTAGATTAAACAAAAGATTACTGAATTTAAAGCGCAAGTTCTAAATTCCTGTAGCATATTATTTTTAGGTTGGCACCTAGGTAGCTAGTAGAAAGCAAGTTACTTTGCAAAAGTCACTTTCTTGCAGATTATTGTACTATCACTGTCCACAATCTTTGAAACGGAAACAATATTAAATGGCCTGATTTACTTTCCTAAGTTTTACAGTAGCCTAGCGTTAAGCTTGTATGATTGAACCAGTGAAAATTTGTAGTTGTTTGCAAGTGATGGTCATCATTGTCTCTTTCATGCGTTCAATCTGCATTGATAAATATTAGTAAATGTTAGTATCTCTCGTAAACTATCGCGTAATTAAACAAATTATGTATTCAATCCAATGCTTTTTTTAGGACTTTTTTTGTCAATAAATTTAGTATTGTAATGTGGAAAGTATTATACTTGGCACCATTTGCAATATTCACAGTTTTCGTAAAATCTCAATATTTTGAAAGTTATCATTTTTAGGTAACACATTCGGTTTCCAATTTACGAATTTTAAAATCTGATCACGGATTAAACTTACGGCTTTTAAGATGCACACATCGCATATTTCTTTAAAAAGACTGCCTTAGCACTCATAATTTTCAATCGAATGATGTTTTTCACCTAAAATACACAGTCCTGTCACATTAATGTGACCACCTATACAAAGCCTAAATAACCACTTTTCAGAGAACGGATTGCTGCAAGACTTGCAGGAAGAGAGCTAATTAGGTTCTTGAAGGTGTTCACTGAGTACAAGGCCGCTGCCAGCTGAGCTAGGTTGAAGATCCGTGGAACGAACAATCTGATCTTGGTGGTCCCAAAGGCTCTTGTGTGGGGAGTTTCCTGGCCAGGAGAGCACGGTAAACTCATCATGTGTGGTCCTTTCCGAACCACGCACGCACACTGTGATCTCTATGACACTTAGGTTTGTCCTGCAGGTAGACGCCATCATCCTGATGAAAAACAATGCACATGTACGGGTAGACGTGGTCCACAAGGGCAGATGCATATTTGTGCTGGTCCGTAATGCCTTCCGCAAGGATGAGTGCATCCAGAGAATGCCACGGAAACATTCTCCAGAACATAATGCTCCCTCCTCCAGCTTGGACCCTTCCGGCAAGTGATGCAGGTTGTTTTCATTCAGACGTTTCACGCCGTATACGCCCACGTCCATCTGTCCGATGGGGCATAAAACGTTATTAATCGTAAAAAGCCACACGTCGTCTCTGAGTGAACGTTCACTTTCGGTAGTGGCGTGCAAATTCTAGACTTCTTCGTCGATTAACAGCAGTCAGTATAGGTACATTGACCAGGCGTCTGCTGCGAAGGTGCAACGTTCTCTGAACTGTCGTTGAGGAGACACTGTTGGTGGCTCCTTGGTTCATTTGGGAGGTCAGTTGCTCAACGATTGCAAGTCCATTCACCCAAACGCATTTCCGCAGCCGTCGTTCAACTCTTATCTTCAGTCCGTGCTGTACCCCATTTGCCACACCGCTGATTTTGGATAGTGCCATTTTGCCATAGAGGGTATACTTTTACCAAGGCGGTATGTGAACTGTTTACAAAATTAGCCATTTCGTAAATGCTTTCACCCTTGGCCCGAAAGCCAATGATCATGCGCTTTTGGACGTTCGGATGAATCGCTCCGTTTCTGCATTGCATCAACGACTGCAATGTTCTCCGATTTTCCCGGACACCCTTTATATACATTCTATTGCAATGTGCTGAAATCTGCCTTCTATGATAGGTTATGTTTACGTTGACGTCACAAGAACACATTGAACAAGAACACACAAGAACACATTGACGTCACAAGAACACATGTGGTCACATTAATGTGACTGGGCATTGTATATGTATCAGAAGTAAGAAAAATGCTGATATGCTTTAAAATTTTGGTACTCGGGCTGCATTATAAAGATCTAAGTGTAAGTTAGGATTGAATGAATGTAAAGGGGAATGATATTCCCATTTATTTTCCTGAATGGTGAGCTCAGACAAATTGGCTTATGAAGAATCTCTCTGAAAAAATCCACCACCTTTAACATATTGATTCGCTTCGAAGAGACATAGGAAGGGAAATGTTAGATAGAAACTGACTTCAAAACCAGGACATTCCACTAAACGAAACGTAACCATCTGCTGGGACTTCAAATGCAAAAGTGTAGCTTGCTGCGGCGGCGATCGCATGTCCTTCATGTATAAAATTGCTTTTTCGATAACTTTGCTAATACTAAGAGGATTCTGATTGCACTTCTTTCTTTTCTTAAACCTGAGGTTGTCTACATGAATGTATATGTCTCTTAGACAGACCTAGCGTGGTTTGCTATTTCCGATGCAGAATTTTCTTTATTTTGCCTCAAGCATTTTTGGACTTACTCTACAAGAGTTACCTAATAATTTTAAAAAGACATTAGAATCAAAAAGTGTGTAAAATTGTTGAAAGTAAGTCCAATACACACACATTGGATAAATCTTGACTTAGTCTCTAACCTTGTCCTCTTACTGGCACAGCCTAAAGTGTTCCCGTAGATAAACATGTCCAGTGAGTAACAAGAAAAATTTATCAACTACCTATTGAGGCAGAGAGATAGAGATGCTCCTTTTATTCTCAACATCATAGATAAAAACTCATAAACTTTATCAGCTACTATGTTTATGTTATATTGCTGACTCATTTACTGTCATTGCAGTTGCGATAATTTGCTTGACGCTATCAAGCAAATTATTGCAACTGCATGACAAGCATGAATTGCATAGAACCATGTGTATAATAAGGTTACTCTCCAGCCCTTGATTTTTAACTTGCCCTTGGTTTTAACCAAAATCTCACAATGAAAAGAAAATTACTAGCCTATGTATAAGTTAATTGAAGAAATAATTATTTTCTCTATAAAAAAAGCCTTTGATCTAGCTTTGTGTCCCCTGTGTACTAGTGAAAGTTTGAAATAAGTGCACTTAATGAAGAGGTGGAACTCTCATAACAAACGTAGCGTCTAATTTTTAATTAAAAAAATTATTATTAAAAAAGAACTATACAAAAAACAGTCTCTTATCTGAAGCAAATCTTTTACCTTACACTCCAAGTTCACTCAACTAGATTACGAGACAAGGAAAAAAAATCTCATCAGCAAAGTATATTCTTTTTTAATTTCTCTGGTACTTTTAAGGAACATGCTTTTCTCCTTTTTTATCAATAAAAGGTAAAAGAAAAAGTAATTACAACAATAAAAGAGAAATATTGTAAGACTTTTTTACATTCAGTTTAAATAATCTTAAGATTTTTTCGCTCCTTCTAGAATCTAGTGAAGCATGATCAATACAAATCCATGAAAGATTTTTAACCAAATATCAAAAGAAAATAAGTCCAGTAAAGCTTGATTCAAAAATGTCAAAACTTCTTTCTTCAAGATTTGCAATCCCTATTTTTCAGATTAAACATCCCTGTAAGAAAGTAAGAATTAGAATCAAAACTTCTGCTTTCTTTTCTAAATTCCATTAGTAATTTTGAATTCAGCTTGATTTACAATACTGAAATTGTAATCTGCATGGAATTATTTTTGAATGTGTGATGTGATTTTTATGATTAATTTCTCTGCCTTACGAATATATATATATATATATATATATGCTACCGTTAAAGTATGAAATCCGTTATTTTATTGAATACCTAGTTATTACATGAAATAACTGATCGTGTCCGTTAAAGTGTAAAACCTGCATTTCATGTTTAATTAGTTATTCATAGAATAACGATCTGCAGCCCTTAAGTGTAAATAATCTATATCATATATCTCGCTTTTAGTATAGGTACATTTACGTTTAGTTTAACAATATGGAAAGTAGCGGAAAAAAACACGTTAATTTCGAATTCAAATAAAATAATTTTGAAGGACAGCAAAAATACCAAAGCATAAAACAACGAAATACTTTTCGCCGTACTGTCAAAATGTCAACGACAAATACATTTACCTTCCACCCTACTGCATTTATGAACTATTTCAGGCCGTCTATCATTTCATTATTTAATTGTCATTATTTCATTTAGATAAATTGTTTATTTACACTTATTATAATTTATGAATAACAGTTAAGTGTCAATATTACTACACACTTAACGGACACGATCAGTTATTTCATGGAATAACTAGGAATTCTATGAAATAACTGCATTATATACTTTAACGATAACATACACACACACACACACACACACACATATATATATATATAAAATGAACGCGAGAAATTGGAGATGGATTAGTTGAAAATAAAAGTTAAAATGTATTTTTTAGTAATAAAAAGTAAAAAGTTTTGAGTGAAATTAATTATTTAAAAAATAAAGTGCGTTTTACAATAAAGTACGTTATGCATTTTCTGTAGATGGTCATTATTTACTTTGTTCGTAGTGGCTATTTATGCTGGTTGGTTTGTAGCCCCTCTATCTTCTTATGGGTGTCTCTCGATCGCATAGCACCGAAACGGATGTTCGAAGGCCTAAATTTTATATGCGGCTTCACTAGGACTGTTCCTAACACACCTCGAAGCGATTTTTTCAAAATTCCAACAAGAATTTCTTTATTTCATCTTTTATACGACACTTTGGCATCGTTTCTCGCATAATACATAATAACTCCGGTAATAACACTCGCAGTAAAACGGTATTTCCATTATTGGAGAGAGGAGAAATTTTTTTTTTTACTAGGGGCCAAGGCCCCTAGACTCGCTACGCTAGCTTTTCGTATGAGGCATTAGGCCCCTAATAAGGCTTATTCGTAAAAAAGACAGAATTTCAACAGACAAATCCCAAAGATTGGATCAGATAGAATGTTACTGAGCTACACGTTGCTTGGCTCTTGCATGTTCAGTGGTACATAAAAATTTAAACTTCACACTACAGTAGACCACTCTCCCATATCACGGTAGATATTTTGTTATTAGGAATCCGTATTCTACGGGATCTGAGCTATACTCCACCTGGAGTGCGGACTCCGCGTATAATCGCTGGAAAATTTATTTGCAGAAACACAATGATATTTAATGTTGCCATTCAAAAGTTATATTAATTAGGAGTTAAAGCGTAATAAAATCAGAACATCTGTTTCAGCTGTATTTTTAATTATGTAAAACCTATTGGACACTAACCATGGCGATTTTTCATTATTTGGCGGCTTGCGTGCATGTATAGTTAATAATGAGCTCTAAGAAAACAGTACTTCATATGTTTTCTTTTATAAAAACTACGGAACAGCTAGGATAGCTTGCCACCCATGGCGACTTTTTATTATTTGGCGACTTGCGTATATGTATAGTTAATAATTATCTCTAAGAAAGCAGTTCTTCATATGTTTTCTTTTATAAAAACTACGGAACAGCTAGGATAGCTTGCCACCCATGGCGACTTTTCATTATTTGGCGATTTACACACGCTCACGACTTATAATTACTGCTCATGCAAGGTTCCCGGAAAACCGTTATCCATATTTTCATATTCATAATCCTTTGCAGATTGGCGTATTTAGCACCACGAATTTTATCCTCTCACCGCGCTAGCAAATAGGCGTAGTTAACGCCACCAAATATGTCTACTGGTAGGAAATACTCCAGCTGGACCGAACCGCCTTTAAAATAATCTGCACTTTAATTATTTTTCATTTTCAAGATACTGGGTTCTAGCATTCTGGAACTCGAAGCTTAGATTCACCCTGCTTGGAAAGATACTATTTTGCCAGATCATTCCTAATGCCAAGATGGCGCTTTTAAAATCAGTTACAATTAGTTATTCTGTTTTGGAAAAAACGAATAGTCGCTAATTCTAAACTCCTGTTGTCTAAGCGAACTTACTAGTTGAAAATTCTCAACTCTGTGTAACACCCTAGTAGCACAATTAGTCCAAAAGACGTTTAAAACACGTTTTTTAACGTCAAAAAACGTATTTCCAACTTAATTTGAACGTTTTTTGAACTATTTGTGCTAGTAGGGATACTTTGAGTTATTTATTTCATATACTTTTTAATTTGACGTAAAATGGGCTAATTGTAACTCATGTTTGTGAATTTCATGTGATTCTACATGCATAATTCTCAACTTTGTGTAACACACTTTAAGTTATTTATTTCATATACTTTTTAATTCGGGGGCGTAATTGTAACTCATGTTTGTGAATTTCACGCGATTCAACTACATTGTTGCAAAGAAATGAATGATTTTATGGCAAATCTGGCAACCATTCTGTTTATTTTTTCAGTTTTTTATTAATATCTTCTAATATAAATAAAAAACTTCGATTTTCGAAATTTAAGTCAGCGTATCAGGTTCCTAGGATCAGGTTTCGAATCTGTGGGCACCTTAGTCGAAACTTAAATCCCCACGGTTTATGAGGAGATAGGCCAACAAGCTTTGACAGCGCCTGCAGCCTTTAAATTTTTTTAGAATAGAGAGAAACTTGTTCGTTCTTACTATGTAACAAATTTTGCAAATTTTTAATAATTTTTTAAGGAAAGATTACATTTGACGAAAAAGTTTTGTAAAATAATTTTAAAACTTTTCCATGCGTTCCCATTTTAAGCTAATTCTATCCGTCATAACTTTTTGATAACTTTTTGATTTAAAAAATGACATAACATCCTTTTCGTCATCTTTTAAAAGAAAAACAGAAAAAAATATAAATTAGGTGATTTTAGAAGAGTTTTTAAGTAAAGAAGGATTTTGAATTCAGTATCTGCTGCTTAAAAATTTCGTTATCATACGTTCGTCTTGCGATTTGGTATCCTTGAAAACGGCAACACTGAATAATTGCGCTTTGAAAAACAATGAACCTACTTTCACACATGACTCTTAGTTTTTGTAAATGAGATAGATCTACGTCCTTTTGGTGCAACGAGTTTAAAATCTATTTCGAAACTCAATCAGAATAACAGACTATTTACAGGGAAAAATACGCCACACACAAAATAATTCCGCATATACATATATATATATGCAGGGTGTCCCAAAAATGTGGTAACAGGCTTTAATTCTTTATATATTAGAGATAAGTGGGCAATGCAAATCGAAAAAGCAATTAAAATTACGTAGGAAATAATATTCCGTTAAGAAAAAAGTCCTCCCTTTAATTTTCAAAAAGTCACACTTTTCAAATTTTTTACGATCCCCGCATGAAACAATTCAGAATTAGTAAAATGTGTCCCATACACTAAAGAGTTATCATATAAAATTTCAGAACTATACCTTTAAAAATGTCAGAGATATGAAGATAAATATAACGCTGACTTAAATCTCTTTTCAATAGCTCTCGAAATGAAAAAATGACGTCGAATGATCGCATTTCAGGGATAGTACAGAGATTACGAAAAGAAAATATTTTTTTCCATTTTAGGAATAAATATTTACATACAAATTCATGAATGGAAACGCTTTGCTTTACCTACTCGGTGTGACGTCACAAGTAAGCGCCGCGGCTTTCCTCTCTAGGGGGCGTTGCTGCCGTTTGCTAAGCAAGAAGAGGTGGGCAGACTTTTCGTGGAGATGCAGCGTGATGACGTCATCGAGCCATCGACTAGTCCCTGGGCCTCGCCGATTGTTTTGGTCCGAAAGAAAGATGGTTCCACCCGGTTCTGCGTTGACTAGAGACGTCAGAATGACATTACCAAGAAAGACAGCTACCCTCTTCCCAGAATAGACGACACTTTAGACACTTTATCGGGAAATGAATGGTTCTCCACTCTGGATCTCAAGAGTGGCTACTGGCAAGTAGAAATTCATCCCGACGACCGTGCAAAGACTGCGTTCACCACGGGACAAGGATTGTGGCTGTTCAAAGTTATGCCTTTTAGACTCTGCAACGCACCGGCTCCATTCGAGTGTCTATTGGAGACAGTGTTGAGAGGACTTTCCTGCGAAGCATGTCTCGTTTATTTGGAGTCGATTCGTCGGAAAGACTTTCGAAGAGCATCTCGAGAACATCCGAAAGGTGCTGCAGAAATTGAAAGAGGCAAACTTGAAACTGAGTCCATCGAAGTGCAACTTGTTTCGTCGGGAAGTACGTTATCTCGGGCACATAATATCCGCCCACGGAGTCCAAACCGATCCTGAAAAGACGTCCGCAGTCCAGAACTGGAGTCGTCCTGAGAATTTCCATGGCTTAAGAAGTTTTCTGGGTCTGTGTACTTACTATCGAAAATTCGTGAAGGACTTTACTAAGATTGCAAGGTCACGTCACAAATTGACCGAGGCTGGCCAAAAATTTCTGTGGACTGCAGAATGTGAGGATGCGTTCAACGAACTCAAGACGGCCTTAACATCTTCGCCGATCCTGTCGTATCCTCAACCTGACAAGCCATTTATCCTGGACACAGATGCGAGTAAGGAGAGTGTCGGAGCAGTTTTGTCCCAGGAGATAGATGGTCAAGAATATGTCATTGCCTACTGGAGCAAATGCCTTTCAAAGGCAGAACGTATTTATTGCGTTACAAGGAAGGAACTTCCGGCTATCGTCAAGGCCGTAGAACATTTCCATCATTACTTGTACGGCCGAAAGTTTCTACTCCGAACGGACCATGCCTCTTTAACCTGGCTTCTAAATTTCAAGAATCGGGAGGGTTAGATAGCCAGGTGGATACAGAGATTGCAAGAATATGACATCGAGATGCGTCATCGGAAAGGAGCATCTCACGGAAACGCAGATGGTTTATCGAGAAGGCCATGCATAGACAGTTGTTGCTGTTGCTCCAGGGCTGAGAAAAATTACCATCTGAAACATCCCGTTGTCCGCCAAGTTACATCATCGGCAGCATCTCAAGATCCCTGGAGTGACGAAAATCTTCGGGCGGACCAATTAGCAGATAGCGACATTAAACCTATTGTGGAATTTTCGGAAAAATCCAGCGCTAAGCCCAGCTGGCAAAACATATCGTCATATAGTCCGACAACGAAACAATATTGGGCTTTGTGGGATTCGCTTCGCCTGAGAAATGGAGTCCAGTATCGTAAATGGGAGTCGGACGACGGCAAGATGCTCCGATGGCACTTAGTGCTCTCTCGCTCGAGGATTCCGAAGGTTCTAGAAGAGCTGCATAATGGCTTAACTGGAGGCCATTTTGGAATAATGAAGACCCTGCAGAAAGTTCGCGAACGTTTCTACTGGGCTAGGGCTCGAGGCGATTTCGAAAAGAAGTGTCAAGCTTGTGACGCCTGTGCCGCCCGAAAAGGCCCGAAGAAACGAAGCCGTGGAAAACTACATCCTTATAATGTAGGAGCGCCTTTCGAGAGAATCGCCCTCAACATCCTGAGACCTCTTCCGCGAACTTCGGATGGCAACAAATACATCCTAGCTGTCATTGACTATTTATCTAAATGGCCCGAAGTGTTTCCTATTCCCGATCAAGAAGCTACGACCGTAGCAGATATACTGGTGCAAGAATGGATTTCCAGATATGGAACCCCTCTGCAACTTCATTCCGACCAAGGATCGATCTTTACCTCCGCGGTTTTTAAAGGACCATGTCAATTTCTCGGAATCGACAAAACCCAAACAACGACTTTACACCCACAATCCGACGGCATGGTGGAGAGGTTCAGTCGCACAATTTTGAACAACCTCTCTCTCGTGGTCTCTAGGAATCAAGAGGACTGGACAAGAAACTCCCCCTCTTCTTGCTGGCCTATAGAATTGCCGTCCATGAGACAACCGGCTTCACACCTTCTCAGATGCTATTCGGAAGTGATATGCGTCTTCCCGCCTATCTTGTTAGTTTTTGGTCGCCCTCCAGATACGCCACAATTTTTACCTTTAACGCAATGTAAAAACTACTTACGGCAAATATGTCTTATTTACGCTGAATTGCAGAAGTTATATTTAGAATAGCTTAGATGAAAAATTTACCATAACAGTACTAGCGTGATGCGTAATATGTGGATGAACTTACTTATATTTATGGGATGTTCTATTTTATGCTTATATGAAGGTGCCTATATTACATGATGAATATATGTGTATATATGTGAATATGTGTGTGCATGTGTATGTGTATATATGTATATATATTGTTGTTTTTGTTAAGTGCTGTGTGCAAATTCTTCATTGCTGTGTCTTAAGGGATTGTGTACGATATCCCTTGAATATTTTCACTGACTTTTTGCCTGTGAAAGTGACTTATCTTGTGTGAGAAATACAGCATTTGTGAGAGCTTCTGATCTAAGCGGACTGTTAAAAGCACATTACTGTTTAATTGCGCTTGTGAATTTTGTACAGCTGATGTTTCTACGAAGTTCTAGAAGCAATAAAGTTGTATTCCATCCTGACCAGTGGATTTTTTAACAGAAATTTCTACACCAACTGGACTTTAGAACAACGAAACCGGTTCCGCAGTGTTCCGCAACTATTCATATCTGCATGTATCAATACACACCGAACACTCACCGTGTTCGCCCAATGTGGCACCTGTCGCCAGCTGCCTTTCTTTTTTTTATTTCCTAAAATGAAGGTTCTTTAAATCAGCGTTTCGCAACCTGTGGGGCGCGACCCCCAAGGGGGGCACAAAGTGTTTGCAGGGGGGGGGGGCGAGAAAAACCAAGGAGTAAGTAGTGATGCATGTATTTTTTTTAAAAATATCTTATTTATTCTCATTTTTGCTCAAAAATATATCCATCGATAAAATTATTTTTTAGAAAATTCGACTAAATGTTCCTCGATAACCCTTTAACGCGCAGTGTTCCCGCTCTGGGAACACCAAACTCTGACGTTTTGACTGTTGCCGGTCACGAAGAATAGATTTGATTTCTATAAAAATAGTTGCGGGTGACATAGCTCCACGAGAATGCTTTACTTTTTAGCTCGTCATTTCCCGTAAAAAAATTTGTCACGATTATTTTAACAGCACTGAAATCTGCTGAAAGATGGAAGAATGCGAGAACAGCTGGACAGATTGCCCAATGCTGAAGAAAGGGCAGCCGTTGCCATCGCTCGACTTAACTACCAGCAAGATGGCGGACGATCGAAACGTTCATCGCGTGCCACAGAACTAGAGTCCCTTTTTTGACAGCTGGCTGTGCCGCACAGCTGTGCCGCTTGCTGGTAGTTAAGTCGAGCGATGGCAACAACGGCTGCCCTTTTTTCCGCATTGGGAAAGGGTTGCGCCTCAAAGGGTTAAAAAAACTGAATGTATGCTGAAAAATGTGTGTGTGTGTGGGGGGGTGGCGCCACCGAAAGCCGCCTTTGTTGGGGGGGGGCACGATGTTAAAAGGTTGAGAACCGCTGCTTTAAATGGAGAATATTTCAGTGACTTTTAGGAGATCCAACTTGCTCTCACCAAAAGTTTGAAAGAGGTGCACGATGAGGACTTCGAGTTGTGGGATCAATATAATCTTTGTATGGAGGTGCGAAACTAAAGAATTTTAATGAAATTCTCAGTTTGGATGTAATGCCAATACTAGTCTCATCACCTATTTGGCACACTGCGTACCACATGATAGTACGTAATTGAAACAAATGATTGCATATTATGGTAGACATTTCAAAAAGGACGGGTTGGAGAAATGGCATTTTGGGCTAAAATTTAGTGTAAAAATACGGTGTTGAAATGGCGTCAGAAAACTTATCGAATAATTATCTTTGGTGTGATTATGTATGCGCTTATAGCAATGAGTCAATAAGATGCCATACTATTTTCACTTTCTGAGAGAGGTAGGTATTCTCTCTCCCTATTATATATAAATGTATATAAGAGTATAAACACATGATTCCTCCGCCGAGCTAGAATAAACCGAAAAAAAAAAGAGTCTTATATCGTAAATCAAGTTCAAAATTCTTAAAATTTCTCTGAGTACCGTCCCTTAAGAAGATGATAACCCACCCTTTTTCTATATGATCCATTTTAAAAGGATTTGGGAGAAAAAGGAGTCTTTTGAGTATCTTACGCAGAAAGAAAAAAGTCCCGCTTCGGAATAAAAGAAGGAGAAGAGAGAAAGAAAAAAAAAAAAAGAAGAATCCTTTGCTTTCCCATGGCAGCAACTGGGATATTCGCGCGGCGGACCAGGAAATCATATTCGGAGTAAGTCTGAAAAATCTCTCCTAAGTCAGCATATTTCTTTGACGGTGGTGGAATGTTTTAAGAACGTGGTCCGGAATGGTTCGGAAGGGAAGAGCATAAGTGCTGGTTTGAGGGGGGATATAGAATAACGCCACTGATGTAGACGGGACGCCTGTTAAAAGGATGAATACGTTAGAGGAAGGGAAAAAAAGTGAACAGCGAAGATCGCTGTGGATTATTTTTTTATATTTTTTCCGAATTCTCTTAAAATATCGGCATATGCTGCATGTCCGTAATGGACCGCATGAATGAGTGTGTTTAACTTTTCCATAAGACAGGAATTTCGCTGTAGATCGTAATACTTTAGAATTTTTTTTTTTTACATGACAGTTTTGGATATCTTATGATCTGTTTCTATATGGAAGACATGTTATTTAATAGACAGATAATTTATAGATTTTATTACTTAGAACGCTGAGTAAACTGGCACTGAATGATATTTATATTTTACACATTGAAAGGACATTGAATAATAAATAAGATTTAATGGAAGGATGCAACCAGACAGCTATAAATTCGATTCATTAAAAATTTCAAAAAGTTTTTTTTGCTTTTTTACTAGTTTTATAAATTAGGAGTTACACCTATCGAATATCTACAGTAATACATTATCTTTCGATTTTTTCTGAGAAAAACGCATTGATTGCAATCCTGTCATGTTGTTTGTAAGTATGACATTGCCATTGTCTCAGCGAGTAAAATTTTGTTAGTATTAACAACTATTTCCTTAAACGCAAAATTGCATTTAAAACAATCTGATGTGCACACCACATGACTTCCATGATATGTGAATTAAACTATACACAATTTTAATGCACTTCATTTAATGAGCGCAATACTACCAAATAATTTCAATCGTAACTTGACATCATAATAGCTAACCTAAAAAAAAAATCACCTTTCGTTGTCGAACTTTAATAGTTTGCTTCTAAAACGGTTTAGAGTTCTACGCTTGCACACAAAACTATTTGCGTATTAGCTCGCCATCTTTCAGCTATATTTTTTATCCGAAACTGTGTGTTTTAACGCCAATAATGGATGAAAACTTACTTTTGGTTGTAAGATTGGAACCAAATTTATAGACTGGTGTTCCATATGTAAGCAACACGCGTTCTTTCTGCCATAACTCTACGACAAATCATCTGAGAGGCAAGAAATTCAGAAATGAGAGACAACATTTTGTATTTAAACGATGAAGAAAGTATAGTTGCGCAAAAAATGAATACAATGCATACAGTATGGAATCAAACAAAAAAAGGCTTTATTGAACTCATAGTATCGTTACACATGATTGTTTGAGAAAGAGCAAGAACAAGAAGCAGATGTACCTTAGTATGGAGTATACCCTGCTCTTAATGTAATGGTTGCTTCGCATCGTCCCTCCATACTCAGCAAAAGATTGTCAAGCAGTTCTTGAGGAAAGAGTGTCCATTCCTCATTCAGCATCTGTTTCATTTGTTGGGTGTTCCCCGGCGGAGGATGTAATCGTGCCCCAAGGTGTCTCCCTAAAGCATCTCGCTCATGTTCCATGGGATACTATAGGATGCTACCTTCAGGAACGGCCTACCTATTTGGTTTAAAGCCTGTTTTAGTTCCTGAAGTGTCCTACTGTCCTGCTGAACCCTAGCTCCAGGCTCAGGTCAAGCAAGCAGCGGTTCTCCTCATTTTTATTTTATTTTTTTTTACAGCACAATTTTTGGATTACAATTGGTAAAATATATCAGTGTTATACAATATAAAAGCAGTTAGTTTACAATGGTTTACAATTGCTCACAATATTGTTCTTAGTAACATTTGACCATAGATACATATATTTAACATGTTCTTTTTTTTTCTTTTTTTACAATTTTGAAAGTTAAAAAAAAGTAAATAAATATCTAAAAGTAAGCAATAGGCTTGAGAATGATAAACTTTAAAAAAATAAACTTTGAAAAATTTAAATATAAATAAATACAACTAATATTCAAAAATGTGCTTTAGAAACGAAGTCAATTCCAAAGGCATCTCGGAACAGACGCACATAGAGAAGGATCACCTCCTGACGATAGCGATCTCCAGTTACAGAACTTCTGTCGAAAACGTGGAGCTCAGTCCGTCCGTTTAGCATGATGCCTCCCCAGACGAGAACTCCAGGACCAGCGTAACGGTCTCTTTCCGTGATGTTACAGGGATGAAACCGTGTCCCGACCTCTCTCCACATCAACTGCCGTTGGGCACTGAAACGACTTTCATCCGTAAAGAGGACATGACTCCATTGATCAAATGTTCAATTTTTGTTCTCCTTGCGCCACTCTAAACGGGTGTGCCGATAGCCAACTTTCAAAGGGATGCAGCGTTCAGGACGGCGGACGAACAGGCCACCTTTGTGAAGGCCTAACACAGTAAACCGCGACACTTGTTGCCCCGTCGCAGTACACAGTTGCTGAGCAATGGCGCTTGCTGACTGGTTTCTGGCTCATTTCGCCTGCAGGTCATCCATTATATCGGTTATATCGGTCATCCATTGCAGTTGTTTTCCTGAGGCGGCCACCACCAACCTTTCTAACAGCTATACTTGTGGTCTGGAAAGCTTTCCAAGCTCGTTGGAACGACACTTTAGTCGATTCCGAACTCTTCAGCTACACTGGTCCCGCTACGCCCATCTTCCAGCTTTCCGATCATTCTTCTACGTGTGAAGTCGGGCAGGGGATTTCTTCTTGCCATATTTCACAAAAGAACTCATTTGCACTCGCAGTGAATGCCTGCGTCTCCGTCCTTCCTTTTACTGTAGTCTTGAGTTGTACACGTGCCGATCGCACGCGTTTTGCACACGTTCAAGTCGCCTGTGACGTTTCGTTCCAAACATTTGCATACAAATGACCTTTCTAATGAATTGCGATCACGCAAATCAATAGAAAGGTCATGTGTACTGAATAAGGATACAGAGGGCGGTAAGAACTGTTTCCGGTAGCCGGCTGGTGCCGTTTTTCAAATACAGCACGTTTTCGTCTGTTATAGCTGTGAAATCTGTATAAAAGTTATATAAAAACACTTCTGTATTCGAACGCACCATTGTATAAGAATTTCAAAACAATCGATGAAGAACTTTTGGAGATTTGAGGCTTTAAACGAGCAAATATTTTTATTTATATAAGATTCTAACAATATTTTTAGTAGCTATTTGTTGATGATGCATAGAGCACTTTCACACCATGGATGAAATGTTCCCTGAAGCAACTGGCGTCTTATGAATATGGAGAGATTATGACAGGGTTGCTTGAGAAATACACAACCTGAATGAAAACACAAGATGCCAGAAGAATGATCGAAAGTGGAAAGGAATGCCATTTGTTTATCTCGCCGAAAAAATTAAAACTGTGAAATTCAAGCTAAAAGAAGGAAACTAAATGTATTAGGTTAAAGAATAAATGGTACTTAAGTATTATCCCGACGAACAGCCAAGATGAGCGATATTTCACCAAGATAAATGCCGGACGCATGAAATTATTGATGGTTACGAATACAATTGGCAACAGTTTGCCGGCACATTTTCCGAAAAGATTATTTGACGGGAATGACCGCTGGGATAACGTAAGTACCGAATAAATTAACTCTAACAATATATCTCGGTACTTACGTATTATCCCGGCGGTCATTCCCGCCAAACTATTTTTTCGTCAAATGTTCTGCTAAACCGTTGCCAATCGTTTCCAAACCATCAATAATTTCTTGTGTCCGGCATTTATCTTAATGAAAAATTGCTCGTCTAGGCGGATTGTCGGGATAATACGTAAGTAGCAATATTTCCATCATACGTAAATCTTGTTACCAGCAAAGTTTGGTTTTTTGCCACCACGGCTAACTGAAATATTTCATATTTCGCGGTGCTCACACCCAATCTGTCAAGGCTTGTAAGAATAGCTGGATAATTGTTTAATGATAACCAAAATGGTAAGTGATCATTGATTTTACCGTTGCCTACGTAATACTTACACAAGGCCGGAAAAGGTCGTGTTTTTCAGCAATAAAACGGGCGAAAACTTAGTTCACTAAAATGACCATTAGGGGTGCTCTTACGACCCTCCAATGTTTGTGTTTTCTGGCTGTTTGAATGTAAACAATGAGTTTTCGAGACGTTTAAACATTTACCTTATTATATTTGTTATTATTTCATATCGTACCTATACATAATTACATTGTACGCAAAAATAATTAGGCGAAAATGGTGTACTGCTGTGTACCATATTGTAACATTTCTGATTGCTCTTTAAAAGAAAATACCGGATTTCACCGTTTTCCAAAAGATCCCATTTTAAAAGATAAGTGGCGGGTTGCTATTTCTCGCCAAGGAAATAAGGACAAAATGAATAAGCTCTAAAAATTTTATATTTGTATATCGAATAGTTTTGTCTCGTCGTTCATGAGTTTGAATAAGTGAATCAGTGAGGACATATTTTATATAGAGAGATAACATGAAGTTTAATGCATACGATACATAGTTTGACATCCATATCGGTTTGCGTCTTAAACCGATGTGGATTTAAAATTATAAAACAATTTAAAGTAATCTAAAGGTACTTTCTTAATATTATCCCAGCGGTCATTCCCGCCAAACTCTTTTTTCGTCAAATATGCTCCGGCATTTATCTTGGCAAAAAATAGCTCGTCTTGGCGGTCCGCCAGGATACTACATATGTGCGAATCTAAAAATACGAGGAATATAAAGATAGCTCTCATGCAGTAATAAGGCAACGATGAGTTTTTTTGGACCAAAAAGCGCCGTCTACATTTTTCCCAGTTTTGAAAGCCGCATTTCCCGGCCTTGTGTAGTATTACGTAGGCAACGATTTTACCCATGGGTAAATAGAACCCCTGGGTAATAGACTAGAGAAAGCAAAGTCGCCACTAGTGGCAAATATCTCAGCTTTTCTCTGCTACCTCTCAAAAAATGGGCCAGTTGGCAGCGCACCGAGCGAAATATAAAAGAAACTTCTCTCGCATTGGAAATCCCGAACGTGTAGATAAAATCTCAAGTGACGAAACTGTTTGGTGTAATAACGAGTTCTGCTGACATAACAAAATTTTGTACGCTCGTAAGCTCATGAACTTCGGAAGTTCAAACTTACAATTTTCTCTCTGCAAAAGGATAAACACGACCTAATTAGTTAAATAAGAAACGTGATAAGGAAAAACAGCATTAAATAAAGTTTTAAATTTTTATGATTCTCTCAAAAGTTTAATCGCTACAAAATGCTGTAAATACAGTAAGTAATATATTTTACATTTCTTTTTGATTTGTGTTTATGTGTACTTTGGTTAATTTTGACTACCACAAACAACAAAGTTGCCTGAAAATACGTTAAATAAACAAAACTTTAAAAGGTTACCGCCTTACCCGGTTATTCGGGTTCAAGTGAAGTCGCCGAACAATTGATACCATCGCCAATTGCATGCAAATTTAACATGAATCATTGCATGTCATTAACTTCAAGTCAAATTTGGTAGTATCTGCCGCCAAGCAATTGAATGTTTCCCTGTTAAGGTTCCTTGCGATATCAAAGTTATGATGTTGGTCTAATTCTAGTGTCGTGTCGTGTTGCAATACTAGAATTACGCCTGGAATTACATTTTGCTGTAATAAAGCCTTTTTCCTTTATCTAAAACCATTAACTCCCGCTTTGTTCTGTGCCCGATATAACAAATAAGGAAACACCCTGAAAATATAATCCGTACTTTTCAGTTAGAAGCCTACAACTTTTTTTTCTGGCTTCTTTAAACTGAAGCACATGCCAGATGATTCCTACATAAACGCCACCATTCTCGCCAAGGCGGCGATAATTATACATATGCAGTTACCATGACGATTTTTCGTACTTATCTGGCACCTGTAATTTAGAATCAAATGGCAAACAAGAATGGAACAACATGCAAGTACAGCCACGGAGATATATTATAGGAGTGGATACTCTCCACAGCTGCTGTGCTGGATTTTTGGTACCCTCAAATAAGTTTCAATTATGTAAACATTCGAAATCTAGTGACGTGCAGCGATCCTAGCGGTGAGCGAGCGGAAACACGGAAACGGGCGTAAACACTTTTTCTGCGACATTGCATGGCGGAAGTTTCGAATTTTAGTTTTCCAAATTTTAATTTAACTATATTAATTTCAGGGGAATAGATGTTCTATCTTAAGATTATTAAAATATTGAGTTTATATTTGTTAACTAGTGCGCGTATATCGTGGCTGACGGAAAAGAAGTTTTCGTCTGCCACGGTTCGTATTTACATTGGAAGATGGCTTTGAATTCATTACTGAGTCCTTTATGGAACATGAATTTAATATTTTCAGTTTTTAGCAGGAGTTCAAAGCTGCGTTAAAATGGGGATAATACCGTAAGCGGGGGCAGGTCGCCAAAGCTTTTTCCTGTTGCAAAATACGCCAATATGCAAGTATTGTGCTTAGAATATATGGAGAACTGTTTTAATGACAACCTTAAAATTAGACGTTGGCAACAAAAAAAGTGACCAACTAATCCTGCCCCCGCTTACGGTATTATCCCCGTTAAAATTTATCACAACATGAAATAAATGTAAATACTGCATGTTTGAGTGTGATCGTCATTCTAAATAAATGCTTTTTAAATATTGCATTCACACATACTACATTCTCCTAAATTTACCAGTCTTGCTTAAAATACTGCTTTTGTGCAAAATAATAACAGGACATTACATACATAATATTACTTCGCTGCGAAACTATTGTCTATATTAATTAAGAAATAGTATTCCAAGATAATCGTCTATATTATATAATACTAGCTGAAGTACCCGTTCTTCGCACGGGAATGAATGGACTTTTTTGATATTACGATTTGTGGTGATTACTATTCATTGTAATAAACAGATATAGCAAAGTGGATATCGCGTTATATTGTGTCCAATAATCATGCATACCGAATTGCAAGGCAATCGTTTGTACGGTGCAGAAGGCCATGCGGCGAGCGCAATCTAGTGGCGAGTTTTAGCAAAACGGATACGGCGAAAATATTTTTCGCATTCAGATATCGATGTATACGAATTTTCATGACTATCGGCTGGACAGTCCTGAAGTTCATGTGTTGACGCGACATTTAGTGGCAAGTTACAAGAAAATGGATAGCGCCAAACTCTTCCCCGTGTTCAAATATCTATGTATACCTATTTTCATAGCGATCATTTGCACAGTCAAGAAGTGATACACTGCAGGGCCATCCAGTGGTTCAATAAAGTAATGATTTGCTACAGCGCCGTCAAGTGGCGAGTTATGGCAAAATGGATAACGCCAAAATATTCTCATTGTTCAAACAGCTATGTATACTGATTTTCATAGCGACCGTTTGAATGGTCAAGAATTTGGCCTGCTGCAGCGTCATCTAGTGGCGAGTTAAAATAATAATGCATTGCAGTGTCATCTAGTGGTGAGTAACATCAAAAGGAACGCAGTTAGAATATATTCTTCGTGCTCAAATGTGTAAGTATAAAAAATTTTATGCCGATCTGTCGAACGGTATAGAAGTTGATGCTTTTCAGCGCCATTTAGCGGCAAGTTACAGCAAAATGGATAGTGAAAAATATTCTCCGTGTTCTAATATTCGCGTGTACCAAATTTCATCGAAATCGGTTGGACGATATTCGCATAGCAAACGGCTAAACGGAATAGAATTCGACGTTCTGCTGCGCCACCTTGTGGCAAGTTAGAGGAAAACGGATAGCATAAAAAGCTTCTCCAGGATAAAAGACTTAGGTGAACCAAATTTCATGGTGCAACGGTGCTCAACGGTGCTGGAGTTTTTCAACCTCATACACTCATACCAACATTCATTTTTATCTATAACCAGTGTCATTATATATCCCAGTCTCAAATAAAATCCAGTTTCAAATCTAAGCCTCGCCAAAGTGCCAACATACGCCATTTTGCAAGCGTTTTTTCAGGAAATCATTCGAAGCATTGACTTAGCAGCAATAATATATGGGAAATGGTTCGACCGCGAAAAAGTAAAGCAAGCCTTTATTTGAAAAGTTGAATCCCTTAATACAGCCGAATTTTTTAAAATTATCAACTATAACGTGTTTTATTCATCATTACTCCGATGTACTAAATGAGAAGATTTCAATTTTCTGAAATTTGGCGGAATTCCCCCAACTTAAATCAATGTACTCATTTGGCGAGAATTCTGGAGATAGATCAATTGAAATCCCTTAATAACTGCATTATTTCTTCACGGATCATTAAAATTTAACGCTGTATTCTAATAAAACCTTTGCACTTGTTTTCAAAAATCTATTTCCTTAAGCTCTCAATAAATTGCGCCAAGCCGAAATCTGTGCAAACCGCTAGAACTCACTTTCACAAAATCGGCATTTGAGCCATTTTATTTTTTCGCCAAACTAAAATAATTTACCTATTAGCCTCGGAAATCTTCAATTCTTATTGTTTTGCGTGTAAAGCATTACATTCCTGCTCTGATTTCCCATGCACACGATATTATAATTTTAAAAAAAATAACCTTACGAATATAAACTAACAAAAAAAAATCATTATTATTCTTTTATTTTTACTTTGAGAATTTAAAACATTTTATTCGGCAAAATCGCCACACATGGCAACCATGATCCTTATTTCACACTTTTTTCACTACAGGGGTTACAATTACGGAAAGCTTTTTGCGTGAATAGCATTAAAAATCTCTTAAATTCCGGGAACGGGTGGACTTTCAAAGTTTTAAAGTGGACTACGATTTATTCTATATTATTTTACATATCTGTGCTAAATTTCAGGCCGATAGGTCCATTTTTGTGGATTTGTATACGAACGACATTTTATTCGGCAAAATCGCCACACATGGCAACTACGATCCTTATTTCACACTTTTTTCACTACAGGGGTTACAATTACGGAAAGATTTTTGCGTGAAGAGCATAAAAAATCTCTTAAATTCCGGGAACGGGTGGACTTTCAAAGTTTTAAAGTGGACTATGAGTTATTCTATATTATTTTACATATCTGTACTGAATTTCAGGCCGATAGGTCCATTTTTGTGGATTTGTATACGAATCAAATCCACAAACAAACAAACAAACAAACAAACAAACAGAATTTCATTTTTATTTATAAGAAGATTAAAATGCTAAGGCTGCTCTGGACAGATTCTTGAAGTCGTTTCTGATGCAGTTTGATCATGTGCTTTAACCATAATACTCTCCTCGACCAATCAGTAACCAGAATAAAAGCTTGTCTTCACACATAAGTACGGCATTTCATAAAGTATTACGTCATTTTCACGTCAAATTAAAAAGCATGAAAAGAATTAAGTCAAAATGTTTTTCTTAAGTTCATAAATTTTAAAATTGCTAATACGATCGCCTGGATAACAGGAGTTTAAGATTTCTTTTTCTGATTGTTTATATTCGTAAGGTTATTAACTAAAAATATCGTGTGCCTGTGAAATCAGAGCAGGAATGAAATGTTTTATACGCAAAAGAATAAGGATTTGGAAATTTCAGAGACTAAAATGTATAACCTTTTAATTTGGCGAAAAACAAAATGGCTGATATGCCTATTTTTTGAGGATATAGCTGCTTGCGCAGTTTTAAGCTTGGCGCAATTTACCAAGAGAGCGTAAGGAAATAGTATAGTTAGAAACAAGTGTGGATTTTATTAGGATACATGCAGGCGTTAAATTTTAATTTTCCGTGCTTAAATAATGCAGTTATTAAGGCGATTTTAAGCGATCTATCTTCATAATTTTCAACAAATTAAGTAAATTGATTTAAGCTAAGGGAATTCCACAAAATTTAAGGTAATTGAAATTCTCGCATTTTGTACATCGTATTTAACGATGAATAAAACGGTACTTGTGTATTTTACCGTCGACATTTTCGCCTAGTTGGCGTCGCTAAGGTCGGTTTACCTTAAAATACTTCTGGTCAAATGTTTACATACCCGTTGCCTACGTAATACTACTCAAAGCCGGGAAATGCGGCTTTCAAAACTGGCAAAAATGTAGATGGCGCTTTTTGGTCCTATAAGAACTCATCGTTGCCTTATTACTCCATGAGAGCTAGCTTTATATTCCTCGTATTTTTAGATTAGTACTTATTTAGTAGCCAGGCAGACCGCCAAGATGAGCGATTTTTCGCCAAGATAAATGGAGAACATTTAACGAAAAAATAGGATGGCGGTAATGACCGCCGGGATAATAACCGCCGGGATGGCGGTAAGGACCGCCGGGATACATGTAGGTCGGGACCGCCTACATGTATCCAATATGGAAGTACCTTTAGATTTATTGTAAATTCTAGAAGATTTATTTGGACACTACAGAGACTTGTCCTTATTTCCTTGGCGAGAAATAGCCACTTATCTTTTAAAATGGGATCTTGTAAACATTGGAAATCTAGTGACGTGCAGCGATCCTAGCGGCAAAAGAATAAAGCATTTCCCGTGCTGATTGATAACTAATTTTACTTGTTTTTAATTTTCCTACCTAGCATGTAAAAGAGATTTTTAATGTGTGCACTAAATTTAAATTATTTTTTTCCCTTTTGCTTACATGTTGCCTTAGTAACAAATGAATAAAAAAATGTTCTATCTTAAGATTATTAAAATATTGAGTTTATATTTGTTAACGAGTGCGTATATCGTGGTTCACAGAAAAGAAGTTTTCGTCTGCCACGGTATATATTTACATTAGAAAATGGTTAGGAATTCATTACTGAGTTCTTTATGTAACATGAATTCAATATTTTAATATGAGTTTTTTAGCGGCAATTTAAAGCTGTGTTAAAATTTTTCGCAGCATGAAATAAATGTAAATACTGCTTGTTTGAGTGTGATCATCATTATAAATAAAGATTTTTTAAATATTGCATTCACACATACTACATTCTTCTAAATTTACTACTATTAGGTTGTAACGAAAGTTTTCCGCCACTGGAAGTATTGTCTGCACAAACAGTTCGCGTTGGTGTCTTTTCCAATATTTTGTCAAACGATTTTTGTTATTTGAAAGAAAAAGACTTGTTTTAGAGCACTGTGTTGTTCCAGGCCTTGTAAGCCCCGTGTCCCGTATAAAACTTTAACTTTCAATGAAAAAAATTGCTGTGATTCGTGAGATAGAAAAGGGTGTAAAGGAGAAATGCATAATCGCAAAAGAGTATGGTATAGCACCTAATACTCTTTCGACCTTTTTAAAAAATAAAGAAAAAATTTTGAATTCTAATCGGAATCGCAAACGAGCCAGAGAACCCGACAATCCTGATGTGGACGAGTGTGTCTTGAAGTGGTTTAAGCAAGCGCGGGACAAAAACCTCCCTCTCAGTGGAATTCTTGTTCTTGCAAAAGCGGAAGAATTCGCTGTCAGCTTAGGAAACAACAACTTCAAAGCAAGCTCCAGATGGTTAGATGGATTTAAGGAAAGAAACATAATTTCCTTCAAGTCTGTATGTGGTGAAAGATCAAGTGTGAACCAAGATGCAGCGAATGAGTGGAAAGAGAAAGTTCCTCAAATCATTGAGCATGCACAGGACAGAGACATTTTTAATGTCGACGAATCGGGACTTTTTTTCAAATGTATCCCTGCAAAGGCTTTTAAAGGTGAAAAATGTAGTGGTGGAAAACAC
Source organism: Cheiracanthium punctorium (assembly GCA_038373885.1). Taxonomy (NCBI): domain Eukaryota; kingdom Metazoa; phylum Arthropoda; class Arachnida; order Araneae; family Cheiracanthiidae; genus Cheiracanthium; species Cheiracanthium punctorium. The sequence goes on from JAWZYV010011764.1 coordinate 471,222, forward strand.
AGTAAAGACCGAATAACCCTGCTTGTGGGAGCAAACATGGACGGCACTGAGAAGTGATGATTGAAAATTCAAGAAATCCAAGGTGCTTTAAAAATGTCAAAACAAAGCCTATTGAATACTGTTCTAACACGAAAGCGTGGATGACGTCGAATCTTTTTGAAAAATGGCTGCTAGATCTAAATCGCATGTATGAAAGAAAAATCATCCTGTTTATTGATAACTGCATGGCTCATAAATCGGTATGTACCAAAATGTCACTATTTTAGTTTTTCTCCACCAAACATGACCTCAGTGGTGTAACCAATGGATCAAGGTATCATTAAAAATTTGAAGCATTTCTACAGATGTCTAATCGTTCAACATCTCCTTACTGAATTTTCCCAGAGGCTTTCCATTACTCTCCTCGATGCACCAAGAATGTGTTTAAATGCATGGTTCAAATTGAGCCAAAAAAACAATATCCAATTGTTTCCGGAAGGCAGGATTCTTCAGGAGCACTGTCCTTAGAGAGATTTTGGATGAAGAAATTTTATCTTCTCCAGTTGCATGGGAAGCCAGCATACCATTGGATGATTACGTCAACATGGATGAAAGTATATACATTTGTGGCGAGCTATCTGATACTGATATTCTAGCCGAAGTTCTAAAATATAAGAAAACTTCAGCAAAAGACGATTAAGACATTGAAGATGAAGTAGGAGAACAGTGGCCGATTCCAACTTTAAGTGAGGCAGTGTTTCATCTAGCTTAATATCGTCGTTATATTGAAGGACTATGTAACGTGAGTGAAGCTATGTTTCGAGCTGTAGATATGCTTGAAGATTTTGTTAAAAACAAATTGAAATATGGCAATATTTAAAAAGTTGTATTTTTTTATTTAAAATTAAACATATTTTTTTCGGAATTTATGTTGAAATTGATTATTTTACTATACAAGTAAAAATACATTTTTTTGGATAATTCGAAGTTTTTTAGCAGCCCCTTGCACTTCGAATTATCCAAGTTCGACTGTATCTTCTAAATTAATTCGAATTTCAAAATTTCAATCAGCTGACTGACATCCCTGAAATTTTCCCGATTTTTCATACTTATCACATTTTTGCCTGTGGTCTAGTTCCTCAGGTGATGCGGTGGCCATCCGCTACGACATAGTCACCGCAGAGGGTGCAATAGGGATTCGGGAAAAGACACCAATCTCAGAAAGTCCAGCCAGGCAGTCATGTTTAGTATAAAATCTAAAAGTTGCAACCACCTCACGGCGGGGGGAAATCTGGTATACATATTTGATCTAGATGTCTCCAACTCTTGGAAGAAGTTCTAGTCCTTATTTTTTCACAAAAATGGGAAGATATAGAATTCTAGATGAGGCGTACCACTGTGCAAAAAGAAATACAACCATTCATAAGCTGCTATACAACAGAACCACTCTTCGCCAATGCATCACCCCGTTCGTTGCCACTAAGTCCGCAGGGTCCCGGGATCCACTGGAGTACATTGGACTTTTATATTAATGCCAGATTTTTAATGACTAATTGACAGTCCAAAACTTCACAGGAAGATGGGTCGTGAGTAGAGCATGTGGACTGTATGGCAGCCTGGAGTCAGACAGTATGACAGCCTTTGAAATTTATCACAGAGAACAACCAATATCGTTGTAGAGTATGCATATAGCTGCAGAACTATGTGTATAGCGGATACCTCTATATCAAAAGCCTTTCGGAAACTTCCAGTTGGGAAGCAAAACGCAAACAAGTTTCTGAAAACGAATTAGGTTGATCACTTTAAAAGGAACCTTTAGTGTAAACTCGTAACCAGAGAATCTATTATTTAAAGTCTAGTGCTCAGACGCGAAGAACTTCAGAGCGGTATTGCACTTCAGAAACGGAAATTAAAGCTCTACGTTGTTCTTTATTTCATGTATTTATAATGAATTACGTAATTTCAAGATCTTATCCACCAGGGAGGTGAAGAGTATTCCTGCAGTCCAGAATTCTTTGTATAAAACCATTTTATGTTTTGAGAAACACACACATACAAAAAAATTAACTAATTGAATTGAAACTAATTGAAAAGTTATTGATACCAATTAATAAGCACTGAATCGTAATTAGGATATTCATATGGTAGTATAATGAAAAGTAAATTTAATATTTCAAACATTGTTGTTATTCATTAACTATAACATTCTTAACAATCATGTTAAGAATTTTATAGTAAGTGTCCTGATTTAATTTTTAAAGATCAAACAGTGAATGTTGTATTTCTTTGACAGACATATGGTTGCCGATACTATAGAGATAGAAGAATCGTAAGTATACATTTAAATTACTAGAATTTAATGTCAGCTTACAAAATAAAAACGCATTGATATAGGTTCCAGATGTTTATAAAATTGATGCATTTAAAATTAGTACGTAAATTATTAGTAAATGTAAGTTTTACTCATGACAAATAAATATGGCTCATCTGGGGGTATTTATGACCAAATAAGGATTTGCCTTTCCTCCTTTTCAAACTGTAATCATGCTAGAAACTACAAAAATCTTGATTCGTTGTGATAAATAATTTCTTTTTTGGTTTTGGGTTCACACAAACTTTGCAAACTTTCCTAAAGGGAACGGATTTTACTGAGTACTTTTAAAATTAGTACGTAAAATATTAATAAATGCAAGTTTTACTCAGATATGGCTCATCTATTTGGCTTTGAAATAGACACGGCTTAGAAATAGAACTATATGGCTCATAAGAGGTATTTACGACCAAATAAGAATTTGCCTCTCCCTCTTTTCAAATTGTAATCATGATAAAAACTACAAAAATCCTACTTAGTTTTGAGAAATTATTATTTCTTTCTTTCTTTTCTTTTTTTTTTTTTTTTGGTTTTGTGTTCACATTTTTTGCTAACTTTCCTAAAAAAAATTGACTTTACTTAGTACTTTGTGATTTTTTTTCTTTTTTTTTTTGTGGCTGTGACTTTTGAATTAGCTTCATATTTTAGTGTTCATTGCCAAGATCTGATTAACCAAGAATTCCGTTAAAAAAAAAACAACTTACGACGGACACAATGATATGACAAAAAAGTTACAACTAATCCCTCTTCTGCGAAAAAAATACATAGTGTTTTTTAATACTTTTTCTGAAAATTATCAGGCTCATTGAGGCGTCTTTATAGAACAGTGTATGACTAGATGTGAAACTACTCATCATTTATTCTACGCACGCTGATTATCTTGAAACTTAAGTTTACATGTTTTGTGAGTACGTAGTAACTGAACTTATGAAGACATACTTTTCGCTGGATAATGTAGCTATGACAGATATAATCTACACATCTCCATCTCCCTTAAAATTTCAAAATCAAACCAAAAATAAACAAGAAACTTACATTTCTTGCATCACAACTATTGTACAAATCATCCCCAACAGTCTTATTTCATTATATTTTAATTTTGCAGTAGGAAAAACTGTTTACCGAAGACTTTAGTGAAAATGGGCAAGTTGGCAAATTTACTAAAGTTCTTCAGAGAAGAAAGAGTCCTTGAAGACTGCCTATATCCAAGACCTGATGATGATTTCCAATTGACGACGCTTATGTTTATCATATCAGCAATTCTAATCTCCCTTTCGATCGGTAATTTTTTGTTTTGTGATTAATTGCTTTCGAACGTAGGTAATGCCGTTTATCTTATGTGTTTATTTTAACATATTTAAATTTGACAGGATGCAGGTTGATATTTCTTCGTGCTCGTTTTCTGTTAAAAACTGTATGCGCAAATTTTACTGGAGAATTAAAGACCCTTAAACAGAGTGTCCCATAAAAGTGGTAATAAATATTTTAATTATTTATCCATTAGAAAGTGGTCAATACAAATTTGATAAATGCTCAAAATAAGGTAAGAATAAAGACTAGGTTAAAAAAATTTCATCATAAAAAAAATTCTCGCCATATGTCGTCGACATTGACGAGATTTGCCGAAATATTTGCCGAAAAATTATTTCGTATTTTGTATAACTCTAAATCTTTAACCCGTAGAATTTTGAACTTTTATATTTAGAACTATTGTAATATCTAACTGTTCTCAATATCTTTTTTGACAGCAATCGACTGGAAATTTATTTACAGGGTGAGCCAAATGACTTTAAATGCATTGAGGTGTATGGATGCATTCAATTCACTGAAAGTCTGTGGTCAATGACTACTTTGGCTATCCCCAAAATCTCGCAAACTGTCTCAAGCTTTTCAGCTTTTGGTGAAATATCGCCAAATAAAGTGTCAAAAGGAAATCTTTCAAACTGAACTCAGCTTGGCGATATCAAAATATTTGGCTAGAAATCGCTAAACCTTACTATTACTGATATTTTATCTCTTTCAAACAAATAAGTTTAGAGGAAGTGCGTCGAAAATACTTTTGATTTAATGGACGTGCAAGGAAGTCATGTGTTGTACACATCAGATTTTTTTTTAAAGCTAGCTTTCTAAATTTGTATACAGTCCATGCACAAAAAAATTCCAATTAATAAAATGCTCCTCATAAATTAATGTGGTGTTGTAAAAAATTTCAGCCTTTCATCATAAAACGTTTGAAAGAAATATAATTAAACAATGAACAGGGTCTATAAATGAGTTTCCGTGAGAACGTTTAATGCTCGAGAGCAAAAATAGATTTTGAGCAATTTATGTACGACCCCTAATACGTGATAATCCAATGTGATTTTTTTTCTCTCCGAGAGCCATTGAAAAGTAGTTAAAGCTCCTCCAAGGGTTAAAGTCCCTCCAAGAGTTAAAGTCAGTGTATATTTGTCTCTTTCACCGTTTAGGATATTATTCTCAAATTTTATAAAGCATCTCATTAGCGTGTGAAGTGCATTTTACTAGTTGAGTAATTTTTGTAGAGGGGTTTTATACAAATTTAAAGCGTGTAGCTTTTCCAAAATTTGTGAGAAATTTTTTCTTAAGATTTTTTTTTTTTTTTCGTATCTCATTTGGAATATTTTTTAATTTACACTGGCCACTTTTTTTCAAAATGATAAAGAGTTGAAGCACTTTATCACCTTTTTGGAATACCCTGTATATTAGAATTTATAATCTAAATTGATTTATTTAAGAGCAAACACTCTTCAATTCTAAGCAACATTATATTTATATTTATTTTTAAATTTTGCTGAACAGGAATAATCCTGCAAGAATCGTATTCGTAACAACTATAGGGTTTTTGCATCCTGTTACAAAATAATTTAAATAAATCAGGAAACAAGTTCTGTGATTAATTAAAGCCAGTTTAGTAATATTAAAAGGAAAGCAGGATGGCTTTGAATTTGCGGCACTGTGCTTAACGCTTACAGTACTTTTGCAGGACTGCATTTTGATGAAATTACGATTCATACGAATGAACTACTGGAAAACGTTTTTCAAGATTGCGAAATAAACGTATTTTAAGATATTTATATACTACATAAATGTGTGGCTTTGCGAATTCTTCGGTACACATATCCACACCTTTCCAGGGATTGTCTGGGAATTGTATAAAAGGATGAGTAGATAGATATAGAGAGGCCGTAGAAACCACTACAATATAGTTCGTGTAAATCCAATAAAGTTTGTCCATTTTCAAAGTTTAGGTTTGTGATGAAAAATTTATGTTTTATGAGAACAAATTTGTAATTTTGAAAATTATGCTAATATCGAATTACTCCAGCCAAATGTGTTGAAAAAAATGGCTATTTTTCCCCGTGCGAAAAACGGGTACTCAGCTAGTAAACTATAAATGAATGGTTCATTAGTTGATAAGGGATGATAAAAAATACATTTATCAGAAAAAAAGCATATTTGTTACTGACACTCAAATAACAAGGTCAAAAATTTTACCATACTTATTAAATGAATTAAAATCCACGACATTTAAACAAATTGCTATATCAATTACCGCACTTTGTTTCCTTCAAAATACTAAAACTTCAATTATATATATATATATAAAAAAACTGGATTAGACGGTGTTAAAAATTGATACCAATGATTGTCTATTTTGTGGGTACTAGCCTATTCAAATTAAAAAAAAACTATTACAGTCTTACAAACATAAATATTTATATCCAACAGTGTGGTTGTATAGGGAAAGGAGGAAAATGCGCTTGGCTGACGAAGAGGAAGAAATGGTACTGTTGTCAAGAGAAGTTAAGGAAGCATATAACTGGATGGCCGGTGGAGACTCCATTACCTATTCCCAAAGTCTTCAGCATCAGGAATGATTTAGAAAAACTGCATAAATTTTATTACGATTTTGACGTACTGAAAAAACTGGGCTTTTTATTGAAATAAAAATCAGTTACCTTTTTTACTGTAATTACTCGTGAAAATTTGAAATCTCGGCTACATCATACAATGTTGATTGTGGTGAAAATAAAAATTAATTGAAGCATTAGTTGATTTTTCATTGAGTTGAATGATTTTTAATTTACTGTAAAATTTTAGGATTTTTTAAACTGATCGAAGATATGATATTGACTTTTAGACCATTTTAAAAGAATTTCAATATTTTATTTACTAATTTGCATATTTGTGACACTTGTTTCGTTTAGGAAAGTGATTAATATAACTCCCTCCGCATATTTAAAATATAAAAAAAATGTTGGTTTAGAGAACTTTTTTGTTAGAGTTCATTTTTGTTAAATCATTTTGCTACTTTTATCTAGTTAAGGCAACTTAGATATCACAGTGTCTGTGTGAGATAGTATATTTATATCTTATGTAAAAGTAGTTCAATCAAATCTGACCAAAAAGTGTTCTCACGAGTTCATTTAAGTTATCTTATTCTGATTTAATTTTTATATTCTCATTCTTATATTTTAGATGAATATCGGTATAATTCACAGTTCTATTTATTTTATTATTTTCCTTTTTGTTTTACAAATGCAAGTATTCATACTTGGAAGATTACTTTTTTTCTGGTTGCTTACAAACACTTTTTGTAAATTAATTTCACTTATAATTTTATATCATATAAAAATCATGTGATTATAGTTGTTTAGAGCATTTTCGGTCATCATATATTCGAAAAAACTAAATGCGTGTTTTAGATGAACAGATATGCATATTTTTGATATTTAGGAAAGTCATGTTGACAAAAAGTCATTTTTTAAATGTCTTTTTTTAAGTATGTTTTTCTTAAGCGGCTGTTTAAGACTCTTTAAATTAGAAAATACAACATTGAAACATTACATTGCACATTTTCTGTAAAAATAACTTGCACATCTCACTAATAACATGTTCTAGCCCGTTTTTGTAAATAAATCTTCACGAAATTTCAAATTCCTGTAATGGAAAACTTATTTTAGAAACTCTACTAATAAAGTTTACTGATCGACTTGTATGAATAAAAGTGTATCACATTTTCTATGCAGTGCAGTAGCAAAGCTGTCAAAACGTAAATGTATTTGTTTCTGATAAACTGAAAAATCTGGAACTGTTCTAATTTTAAGAAATCAAATGATATACAATTCCTAAAAAGGATTATATCTCATAATTTATGAAAAAAATTGTGATTGACAAAAAATTAAAGCACTTTATTGTGTTACAATAAAGTACACTGTAATTTTTTCTCATTCAAAAACATTTTTGGCAAATTGTCACATATAATTTTTGATTTACGAATTTTATGTCACTTAATTTTTAAAATAAAATCAGTTCCAGATTTCTTAGTTTTTCAGAAGCAAATACGTTTACGCTTTGACAGACACCTTTATGATCGTGGATTTCTAAGCTCATCAGATGATTTGATTGACTTAAAAAAAAAAAAAAAAAACCTCTTGTAACAGCTGTCGAATTAAGACTGTGCAAGTGTACATCACTGTATTTTATCATTATTTTCATTCATTTTTATTTTTTAGAGTGAAGGCCCGTTTTTCTTCCTTTCTATTGCATAGGAATAATTGCATTTTACACAAATACTAGGTCTTGGTAGCAGAGCTCGAGTAAGCCAATATGGGGCCCAGGTCAGACATTTGTCACGTGTCTCTTTTCTATCAAAGCTTTCAGTTCACAAAAATTAAAAATCCTGAAACTACAGACTCATTTAAGCACCAGGCTTTCTATTCTTGTGGATGCTTGGGACTTTTTTGAAACTGAACAAGCGTAGACCTTTGATACCGCTCAATATGATTATATTGACCACAAATTCATTATCTTACACAAAATGTTTTATTAAAACCTTTTCTTTCAGTATAGTTTAACAACTTTTTTTTTAGAGAATTCTTTAAGCAGAGAGAGAGTGGTAAATTTGTCTAGAAACGAAACATTTCTTGATTGACTCCCTCTTGCCAGGGTACAGGGCAGCTGCCCCGCTAGCATCTGCCTTAATTAGGGTCTGCCAGGATGACATATGTATATACATTTACTCATCAAGTCACAAAACACTTAACACGACGCTACAGCGTTCACAAAAATATAGGCCAGTTACGCTTCCCTCCGAAGGCAAAAAATAAGCGTACAGTATTTTTTCCAACAAAAATCACTCTCGTGTTTTTTATTTTATTTTATTTTATTTTTTTCTTTCATCTGAGCGCACAACGCTAAGTGAAGGTGATCGCGTCGGTAGTGGTAGAACCACTTCGCAAGCCTCATTGCGAGAGAAGGCATTCCTCACATTCTGCACACCTGGGTAACCAATCGTTGTTATGACTCCACTCCACACCGTAGTAACCTGGCGCTGTTGCTAAACTCACGAGGTGGGAGTGGCGGTTTAACTCGATGCATGCTAAGTTTTTAATAAGTAAACTCTGCTTAAAAAATACGCGAAACTTCTTTAAAACCGAACGAAGCTGACTTACGACATCTTTTTGAAGTGTATTTGAATTGTACGCCAAAGAAAAGAAGCACCCGAGCTGTGGAAAATTCGTGAAGTATGAAAAAAATGCAGATTTAGCAGTATTCGGTTATTTCTTGTGGGAACAAACCGTTATATTTATTAATTAATTAATTCTTTGTAGAAGTGTTCCCATCGCGATTGCACGAGGCAGGTATAGATGAGTTTTCGCAGATCACGGATAGCACTTGTTTGATTTTTGTTTGCTTTATCGTAAACCGCGTGGTTGGGCGTGGTGTGCCATTAAAGTTGTTTACAAACATGGAGCTGTACTTTTTCGGTTTGCTCTCAGTCATGTAAGTACTTTTTTGTGTTTAAATATCGAGATTTTTAAATTTATTTTCATTTAGAATTCTCATTAAGCGTTCAAAGTGTTGTTTATTGACAACTTAAGAATCATTTGTTTATTTATACTTCATTTTCTTTTCAAACCTTTTCATTGGCTGCTTACTGTGTATGTTCCATAAGTAAATGAAGTTTGGGATTATTTAACTGAGTACAACAAATAAGTTACATTAAAAAGTAAAGAAATTAAAGGAAAAAATAAGAATAAAATTAAACATTTTATAACACCTTTTTTAAGTTATGTTGTAATTTTTAAGAAATTTTGTACGAGCAAATTGGATCAAATTTTCACCCAAAATTATTTACAGAAATTTATTTTGATATGTATATTTTTATTCAAAGGCGTACTTAATTATATTAATTAAATGTATGAGTTTCGTTGGCGTTATTGTTACAGTCAAAATATATCTGTAAAAGTCATCTTTTGGCTTTATTCTTAATTCTTATATTTATGATAAAAGTAATCAAACGTACAGTTAAATAAAATATTTTTGTAAAACAAATATTTCATTTAATTGAAAGGGAAAATTTTTGTATTTAAATATTCACACTTAGAAGATTAAAATAATAATGATAATCAATAATGTTTTAAATAGACGAATTTAAAAAAATCTATCATTGTAAGATCATTAATCATTTATATCACCAGCAACTTTTAATATATCTTTTATTACTTTTATTAATGCTTTTGTCTCATTATTTTTCTGAAAACAATACTAACAATATTTCTATGTTGATATGCAGACAAAAATAAATTCACTGCTTTTAATTTTTAGTAATTTTATACAGAATATATGATTACTTTCAGTATTGCGCAGAAGTATTTATTTTCTGTTTTATGAAAACTTGTTTATTTGCTGTAGTTCTTTCTTTTTTCTCAGTAAGTGTGTGAATTGATAAGTTCACAATTAAAATGTCCATATTTTGGATTTAAAAAACATCCAGAATAACTTAAATCTTTAACTATTAAAAGAATTACAATTTTAGTTCTTCCAAACTACACATGCAGTAATATACATGTTGTTCAACAGTATCATATGCCATTAACGCTATTTGAATTCTCTATATTGAAACTTTAAATTTTCTTATACTTAAAATTAAGTAATTCAAGTGAAAGTTTAATATTAAGTGAAAATGTCCAAAGTGTCTTTTAATTTAAACACATTTTGATTGTAGCAGTGAAAAACTACTATAATTTTTATGAAATATGCTTACAAAACTAATTTCTTTGAACTCTACTTCTTACATTACATTTATTAAAATCAAATTTTTATTGAAGTTTTAATGAATTACATTCTGTGTAGTTTTGCTTATGTAAATGCACACAAATAAATACATGAGTGTAACACATGAATAAATGTAATTGAATTTGGGTACTGACATAGTGTAATGGGCTTTGAAACCTTTCGTAATCAATATTTTGCAAAATTTCAGTTGTTACTGTTCAAACATAAAAAATGTGCTTAAGACATTTTGTAGTTTTATTCATTTATTTTTGCATAAATCAAAGATTGTGTTACATTTATGCAACAAATATTTCTGCAGAAATTTTTAGTGTCTTTCAACTTTTTTAAATGAAAGACAACGAAATATTTTCTTTTATTTAAATGTTTAGTTTTATTTTTATCTCGATGGTTTTTAAATTGATATCTGCCACAAAATTCATGAAATTATATACACTGTTATCAGTTAAAATAAAACTATAATTGGTAACAATCACAACAACAAGTAATGACAATTAATATATAATAGCAACATTAATCAATATGATTTAATAATTATACTTAATACTTGCATTATAACTTGTATAATAATACAAGTTTTTTTCTATGTTTGTGTTCTGATGGAATTTTACTAAATTTTAAAAACTGAAATAACCTTTTATCTTTCTTTTCAAAATAGCTCAGTTTTTATCGCAAGAAATTATCTTCTTCATTCATTAGTTACTTATTATAAATGTTTAATTCTCATCTAACTTAATTATTGGGCAATGAATCTTGATTAATATCTTAATGAAGATTGATCGCTAATTTCTTTGACCATTATTATCTTAGTAACTCACTTTAATGCAGCCTTAGGCGTAATAAAACAATTCAATCCATCTAATTCACATCTTGAGCCTAATTAATTGATCAATATTTTCAAGTTTGATGGACGTACAAATCACTGCAAAATTCAGCTCTCAAACTAATCTGAGTTTTTTCTCCTTTTTTTCCAAAAATAAATTTTGAATAACGTCGATAAATGAATTTGTTTAATGCCAATTTCTTTTTATTTTCTAGTTATCAGTCCTTTTAGTTTAATGTAAGCTCAGCAAGTATATGACTTATGCAAAATGATGTTTTTAAAATATAGAACGTTTTCATGTTCGTTTGATGAAATGTTTATAAAGCGAACCGACCGGCGAATGAACACTGAAATGCAATTCGTTATTTTAAAAAAATCGTCTTTTTTAAACGTAGCTTCTTGTATTGATCCGTGCAAATATATTTTTTGTTATGTACTTTATTTAAAAAAAAAAAGAAAGAAAGAAATTTGCAGAAGCTTATAAGTTATTGGATTTGGGGGGGGGGGTCTCAAGTAAGAATTCATTTACTGTATTTACATAATGCACAAGTAATAAACACAGCAGAAAGAAACCAAAAAACGAATGATTTTTCAAGGAAACCTATGACCAGTGAAACCAATTAAGCGTGAAACAGCTTCCTGTTGGGAGGAAGGTAATTGATGTTGCCAATCCATAAACTGAAAAAATCTTCAAACCTTAATTTAAAAAAAATATTTTTGTATACAAAATATTCATTCACAAGTTGTGTTCACTCAACAGTCGGTTTACTTTATGTATCAATAGAAAGATAAATGAAAGCATGTAGAGAAGCACAGTTAAGAGATTTAAGTATTAAGTACGAAAAGAGAGAGTTTTCAGATACCTTTCTTACAAATTTTCACATAATAACTGTTGTTGAAATTGAAGTATATTGCAGTCTTAAATATTGCTTCAATATCTAATCATTCGAGAAAGTAAATAATACAATTACATTGAATATTGATTTCTACTTATACCCTAAAGAAATAATATTTGAAAATACAGAGATTCCATATCACTTTTTGAATTAGCTGTTCCTTATAAGGACAGCAAACTATCCATCTCTCATGAACTTCCGTTAAATATATTTTCATGAAACTGATTCTCTGAGTTCTAAAAAAATTACTACAGTCATTAATGAATCTAGACTGAAGAAAAATTATAGCCTATAAAAGTGGTCCCCAAACTTCTGAAACTCCTGAGCTACCGTTTGGTTTTCAAAATCCCACTCTGATCTACCAAGAATAATAAACTACTAGAGAAAACTTAAGAAAAATAAACTACTAAATTTTTGTTTAAAAATTCTTACTTTTGTTTATTGCCTATAAACTTTAAATTACTAGTGAATGTGAAATTAATTTTAATGACCATGTCATTTTATCTCTCACCCCTTTATTGAAAATTGCCCGAAAATTGTGTCCCAAAAAACGACATAATTTTACATATATTTAAATACTATTAGTTCACAACAGCTTTAATCTATTGTTACAATATTTCGTAAGCTGTAGAATATGCATCGCATGTATTTTTCTATAAATAAGTTACAATCATAAAAATTTCAACATAGGGTTACCAGGTGAAATACACGAACGATCAGAGATAAAATGACATAGGCAATTAATATCGTTTTAATATGGCAATAATGAATTAAAAATTTAGGGGTGTACAGGGAGGTCTCCCCCTGACGAAGCTCGAACAGCCGAGTTTTTAATTAAACTGTATATATCGTCATTAACGCGACCAACCGGAAATGTCCTCGCGAGTTGCAAGTCGGACGCAATCGAGGGTTTGGCGGTCACTGGCTTAAAACTATCGAAATTAACTCAGTATTTTCCAAACTTTTTACTTTTTACTTTTTTTTCTTCTCTCTTTTGTTTCATCTAAAGAACTTTTTATTAAAGTAAAATTCTAAATAAAAAAATAACTGGAATCATAGATGCGTAGAAGCTTCATAAGCACATTTTGTTGTTCACATTGACAAAATCATTTATTATTTCAATTTAAGGAAACAGCCTTGAGAAACATTTGTTTTCTGTATATGTATGTATAAACAGAACAAACTGGGGTTTAGTTTTATTTTGCTTAAAAATCTATCTGTTTCTGTACAGTTTTCAATATCATACAATTTTTATATAGTGTTTGTCCATATGAAAAATGGGCAAGTTGAATTAAAAAAAAGTCTGCATTCGAAATCAAAAGAAATTGCCACGGGAATTGTAACACAAGTCCCATCATATCGGCTCCAAGTATATGCCTTTCCTGTTGAAGGATCGTGGTTGATTTTTGAAGAAGTCCTGCACAGGTTTGTTCACATCATCACCCGAATCAAAACACTCCCCCTGTAATGCTGTCTTAACTGTTTCAAAGATGTGGAAGTCAAAAGGAGACAAATCTAGACTTTATGTTGGGTGTTCCAACACCTCGCACCGAAATTTTTCATCGTCTGAGTTTCACGGGAGATGTGTAAAAAGACATTGTAATGGAGGAGGATCACTTGTTGTATGAGAAGGATTGGCTGCGTGCTTTTGATTGCCCTCCTTAGTTTCACCAGAGTACTGAAGTACAGGGTTGAAATGATAGTGCTAAAAACTGTCAAGAGTGATTGATTGAATGAATTTGGGGGATATTGGGGATTGTTGTAACATCTAGTTGTGCACCTCCCCTTTTGGTCCCAATCGACTAGATAGTTTGGATACAGGGCCGTCCAAAATATTTTAAATACATTACGCTCTATGGGCAGAAATTCGTTAAAGCGTATTTTAGAGGCATTAGGCTATTTCGTCTGACAGGTAATGGCCCGACCAAGGTCACGTGCCTCCATCAGAAATGACGCCAAAAGTCGCCAAGCTTGGCGACTTTTGGTCTACGAGTAAGTGTGTATGTATTTAACTCTATCTCTTAGTATACTTTTATACTTAGTATGCTTTTAGTCGTACAATGTTGAAATTTCATATAAGTTTGTTGTAAGATCTAGTTGTTCATTTCGATTTTTGGTTCCAATCTACTGGAGAGTTTATTTACAGATCACCCAAAAGAATTTCAATACATTAATGGTCTGCGGACATTTTTAATATATTATGTCTGTAGTCAGTAATTGTTTGATCCATGCCCAAAATATCGCAATTTGTCATCGATCTTGGCGTGTTTTGCCGAAATATCGATAAATTTGGCGTCAAAAATAATTTCCTATTTTGCATAACTCTAAAACTTATAACCGTAGAATGTTGGAATTTTGTATTTAGAACTATTGTAACAACTGATTATGCATCTCTTTTTTGATTGCATTCGACTGGGTAATTTATTTACACAGTCAACCAAATGACCTTAAATACATTAAAGTGTATGGATACATTCAGTTCATCGAAAGTCTGTGGTCAGTTACTGCTTTGCCTATACCCAAAATCTCTCAAACTATCTCAAGCTTGTCGGTTTTTGGCGAAATATCGCTAAACTAAGTGTGAAAAACAAATTTTTCAAATTTAACCCAACTTGGAGATACCGGAAATATTTGGCTAGAAATCGCTAAATCTTAGTATCACTGCAATATTTTATCTCTTTCAAACAAGATAAGATGAAGTGCGCCGAAAATATTTTTGATTTAATAGACGTGCAAGGAATTCATGTGTAGTCTACATCAGATTTTTTTTTTTAAATCTACGATGCATTTATGTATGGTATAAATGTAATATATTTACATTGGATTTAATTAGTAAGTACTAATTAGTAAGTTCAACAAAGTTTACCTTTCTTTTCAAAAGTTATATTTTAACCAAATACTTTAAACCAGTTTTAACTTTCATTTTTACTGTGAATACAGCATTCTTTTTGTCCCTATTGTTAGATGGTTTCCTCTTAAATACATGTGATTAACAAATATATGCTGATTTTTACCAGGCGTTTTCCCAAAGTTTGAAATTGTTCTTTTAAAACTATGTTATTAGACCTTTCTAGGGAAGATTGCCCCTTCCAAATATTCACAGTTGGTGGAGCCCATGATACAGAACAAGTGTCATGAGCAGCACAGACTTTGTGGCGAGCACAAGAAACTTCTCAGGAATTTTCTCTTCAGGTTTCGAATCTGTACGTTAAGCCGACGTTACATGCGTCATTTAAGTGCAGAATTTTCTCTTGAAACAGGCAGAAAAAACACAAGCTGCCTTGTACGCACGTAAAACAGCCGTAACCGTAGAAACCAGGTGAATAAACTTGGTCTAACGGTCGGGAAGCATCAAGAGTCCCGAATCGATTGCAGGAAGGCGGTATTCTCTGTTGTTTTGAACTTTGAAAGGTGGAACGTTTTAAATACCAAGGTGTTTTCGAATCTTGAGACGATGTTGTTCTTACGTCATTATCTCAAAGAGGGACAGCTTTTATCCGAAAGATAATTAGCATTTTCGATTGCAAGGAGCAATTACCAAGTGCCTATTGACGTGTACCGCGGTGTGAAGACAAACTATTTTTTAAGTGAGATTTGTAGATTAATTTGCGTGATATGGATGTGGAAGGGAGGGTATTTCGAAAATATGTTTTGATAGAAATTGCATTCGACAGTTTATTCTTTAGTAGAAGAAAAACTGAAGTTTTAAAGTAGCTATAACAAGTATAAGTGAAGTATTTCTAAATTATAAGTAATGGCTGTAAAAGTGAACACATTAAGTTTTACAACTTACTCCGAATTTAAAAATTAAAAATAATTCATTCTTTTTAAACATTTCTAAATTAAGTTAATTCAACCATTATTTGCTACAGTGAACTAAATATACTTCCAAATTAACCTTGTCATTACATATCAGTATATATTTGATTGTTTTTATTTCATTCCTTACCGGCAAATTTAAGCCACGAACACATCTATTGTTGACAATTACTTTTCCCGATACATTTTTGAATTTTAGTAAGCCATTACAAGAAACATTGTATGAATCTCAAGCAATCAATTGTATCCATACATTTTTCATCCATGGAATTCGTCTCCAGTTTGTCAAAATCCATGATCTCATCAAAATAAGCTAGGCTAATTATCGATAGTAAATATTTTTAAAACTTAAAATCTTTTTTGAAAAATCATTTGTGCGTAGACACAGTGAAACAGCTCTTTTAGGTTCATAGCTTGTTTACAAGTTTTCATGAAAGATGTTATGAAAACATGCTTGTATAAAAATCTTAAATGTATCTACAAATATACCGTAGAAAACTGCGTACTGTTATCTCTATTAGCAGACCATTAGAAGTACTAAAATTGCAGATCACGCCATCTGTGTCTGTTAAAGCAACTTCGGTAAATGTTCGCTGCTAATTTTAAGCAAGATTCCTTTACAATTTCGTTTTTCATAAGCAAGAGAAAAATCTCATTAGCGTTACCATTTCCAGAAACTGCTAGTGACCATCGAGAGAAGTTTTGGGCTCACATAGAGTATACAAGATTACGGTATTATACACTTTGATTAGTCTAAAATCAAATCCAATAATCCATTAGTATGACTCTTTTACAGTTACACATACAATGCCCACGAGAACATGAATATTTGGTTTAATTCGCAGCCAGAGGATAAAAGTATTTTTGCACTTGCAATTTTAGGGGCATTCATCCATTTCAAGCACAATACCGTCCTACCACATAAGTTAGGTAATGGTCCGACCACGGTCACGTGCCTCCCTCAAGAACTATGCCAAAAGTCGCCAAGCTTGGCGACTTTTTTGTGTACGTGTGTGCATATTTAACTCTCAAATCTCAAAAACTATTATGAAATTTCATATATAAGAATGTTGTAATATCTAGTTGTGCATCTCGATTTTTGGTTCCAATCTACAGGAGAGTTTATTTACAGGACCACCGAAAAGAATTTCAGTACCTTAATGTCTATGGACATCTTCATTATAATACAACTGTAGACAGTCATTGTTTGGTACATGCCCAAAATCTCGCCGTCTGTCCTCGACCTTGGCGAGTTTTGGCGAAATATCGCCAAATTTGGCGATAGTCAGTCATTTGGTCCATGCCCAAAGTATCGCCATTTGTCATCGTTCTTGGCGAGTTTTGGCGAAATATGCCAAATTTGGCGATAATCTGTCATTGTTTGGTTTATGCTTAAAATCTCGCCAAATGTCGTCGACATTGACGAGTTTCGCCGAAATATCGCCAAATTTGGCGCCAAAAATTATTTCCTATTTTGTATAACTCTAAAACTTTAACCCGTAGATTTTTTAACTTTGTATTTAGAACTATTGTAATATCTAACTGTTTTCAATATCTTTTTTGACAGCAATCGACTGAGAATTTATTTACATGGTGAGCCAAATGACTTTGAATACATTGAGGTGTATAGATGCATTCAATTCATTGAAGGTCTGTGCTCAATGACTACTTTGGCTATCCCCAAAATCTCGCTGACTATCTCAAGTTTGTCGGCTTTTGGTGCAATATCGCCAAATAAATTGTCAGAAGGAAATCTTTCAAATTGAACTCAGCTTGGCGATATCGAAATATTTGGCTAGAAATCGCTAACCCTTACTATTATTGATATTTTATCTCTTTCAAACAAATAAATTTAGAGGAAGTGCGTCGAAAATATTTTTGAAAGGTGGCTTTTTTTTTTTTTGTAATTTCTGTGTCACTCACTGTCACGAATGTGTAAAAATCATCTTCCGTGTATGTCACACTCCCTCCCCCCCCCC
Source organism: Cheiracanthium punctorium (assembly GCA_038373885.1). Lineage (NCBI taxonomy): Eukaryota > Metazoa > Arthropoda > Arachnida > Araneae > Cheiracanthiidae > Cheiracanthium > Cheiracanthium punctorium. Next base: position 489,189 of record JAWZYV010011764.1, read on the forward strand.
CTCCCCGGAAGAAAAGAAATAAGTTACTCTAGAAAATTCAGATCTTTACCTTTAGAATAAGGTCTCTCACCTGGAATTGGTTCGGAATTAGGCGACCACTCACAGGGGCAAAGTTGGTCTGCCTAACAGGCGCCCCAAGAATGAAAATGACCAACATGTGCGGTCCACGCAGTGGTCAAGCCTCCAGTAGGCTACTGACCCGGCCATTAAAAAGAAAAAATCTTTAGAATGAGGGATTGAATATTCTTAAAGGTATTCTTTTCTAAGTAAATTTGCTACACAAAATTAAACATTTTGTGTAAAAAATAAAGTCTAAACCTTAGTTAGAATTATATTGCAGAAATACCTCTTTAAAACAGAACAGCAAGGAAATGAATTATTTTTTCTGTTAAAATAAAATTTCTGTTGAATAAAAGTGAAATTCAATGAAATAGTAAATTCTTGGGAAAAGTTTTTCGTAATAAAAACTCTGTTTCTGGCATGTTTTACTTTAATCAGAACGTTTGATAGTCAGTTATCTCTCTATTCTAAAAAAAAAAAAAGTAAAGGCCGCTGTCAAAGCTTGTTGGGCTAACTCCTCCTAAACCGTGGGGATTTGAGTTTCGACTAAGGTGCCCACAGATTCGAAAAATTCCGAGAAACCTGATAAGCTGACTTAAATTTCGAAAATCGTTTTATTTTAGAAGCTATTAATAAAAAACTGAAAAAATAAAACAAAATTGTTGCCAGATTTTGCATACAATCATTCATTACTTTGCAACAAAGCAATTCCAAGTACGTAGAATCGCGTGTAATTGACAAACATGAAGCAGAATTACACCCATTTTAAGCCAAATTAAGAAGTATGTGAAATAAATAACTCAAAGTGCTTTACACTAAGTTGGCAGTTTTCAGATAGTAAGTTCGCTTAGACAACAGGAGTTTAAAATTATTGACTATTCGTTTTTCCAAAACAGAATAACTAATTGTAACTGATTTTAAAAGCGCCATCTTGGCACTAAAAATGATCCGGCAAAATGGTATCTTTCCAAGCAGGGTGAATCTTAACTTCGAATTCCCGAATGCTAGAATCCAGCATCTTGAAAATGAAAAATAATTAAAATTCAGATTATTTTAAAGTCGGTTCGGTCCAGCTGGAGTATTTGCTACCAGTAGAAATTTTTGGTGGCGTTAACTATGCCATTATAGCAGTTGTAGTACACTTTCGATATTTGCCAGCGCGGCGATATGATATAATTCGCGGTGCTAAATAGGCCAATCTGCAAAGGATTATGTAAATGAAAATATGGATAACGGTTTTGCGGTAATCTTACATGAACAGTAATCATATGTTGTGAGCATATGTAAATCGCCAAATAATGAAAAGTCGCCATTGGTGGCACGCTATCCTATCTGTTCCGTAGCTTTTATTAACTTTACATGTACGCAAGTCGCCAAATAATGAAAAATCGCCATGGGTGGCAAATTCGCAAAGTGTCCAATAGGTTTTACATAATTAAAAATACAGCTGAAACATATGTTCCGATTTTATTACGCTTTAGCGCCTAATTAATATGACTTTTGAATGGCAACATTAATTATTATCGTGTTTCTGAGGAGTGCAAATAATTTTTTCATCGACTATATGCGGAGTCTGCACTCCAGTTGGAGTATAGCTTAGGACCCGTACAACACAATATAACAAAATATCTACTGTGTTATGGGGGGGGGGTGTCTACTGTACTGCGAAGTTTAAATTTTTATGTACCAATGAATGAACATGCAAGAACCAAGCAATGTGTAGCTCAGTAATATTCTATCTGATCCAGTCTTTGGGTTTTGTCTGATAAATTATGTCTTTTTTACGAAAAGCCGTATTAGGGGTCGAATGCATCATACGAAAAGCGAGCGTAGCGAGTCTAGGGGCCTGGGCCCCTAGTACATTTAAAAAAATACTTTCGGTGACCTATTTAATCATTAATGAGGTTTATAAAACAACATAATTGATTCTTAAGAATGGATACTGAGATTCACACATAGTGTGAAATTAACTTATACAAGTATTTCATCAAAACTAAATCGTGCTCTTTTTCTCCCTTTTATGCTACAGAAAATTGTCTGAAACATTAAAAAAACTATATCAAATATGCAAATATCCTTTATGGAACTAATTTGTTTAATGTACATTACGCAGAACTAAAATTCGTTACTTACTTTTTAAATGATATAATTTAATTTTTTTTTAGATTAGACGTTCCATCTTGATTAGCTTTTAAATTAAAATATATGATTTCACGAAGAGTTCTTAGGAGTTCTGTTTTCTATTAAAGTTTTCTCCGAAATAATTCTGCAGACGCTTGTTCGCAGTTTAATTCTCTAAAATGTAAATGTGCCAGACCCTCTTGAGATTTACACCTTAAATAAACAGCAATGCATATTTAAGTTAATTACTTCACGCGTTAAGGCACTTGTTCCTTTCTATGAAATTATTTTGATTTCAATTTCCAAGCGATAAATATAATTATTTTTACGAAAATTGTGTTGAAATGCTTTTCATATTCTACTTATAATAAGGCTCTAATTCTTTAAATTATGACTCGTGAAGCATGCAGTTACATTTATAAAGTTATCTTTGAATATGTGCAAAATTTTATATAGCTGTTTAAAACTTTGGGCACGCATATTTTTAAGAAGCGTAAAATTATATAATGTGCTTGTTAACGAAGAGCTCGAGTGTCTTGTGCGTATTTTTCTTCATGTGTGAGAATGCTTAAAAAGTCTAAAAGTGGAAAACTTTTATGATGATTTAACAGCTCAAAAGTTAAAGCCTTCGTTAATTCCAAAATAATTCTTAAAATTTTGCCATTTTTTAAATAAATTAATAAAACGATTTTATTTTTAAACTGAAGCTACTCAAAACCACGTTGAACGCACTGTCAATATGTCTTTAAATCGCAGACACAGATCTGTGTAAATTGCGTTGCGTACTTAAATAAGTTTTTAACTTTATTGTAAGCATATTCTAAACGTTTTACGATACTCAAAACATCAAACAAAACGACCAGGGTGAGTTTTTTTTTCGTAATCTATTAACAAGAACACCGAAATGATTAATTACATAAGTATGGAGTATTGGGAGGCAGGAATACCATGTGCATTTTGTTACAAACAATAATATTGAGAATATAATGGGATTGAACTATAGAAAATTATTTTGATGAATGGACACAAAGTCATTAATGGATGCAAACTTTTATTATTATGTAGAAGGAATACCTGCATAGGCATAGCTTTTCTATATTTTTAACGAATATAGATATCTTCCAAAAGGTTTGGTTCTAAAGGAAAATGCAAAATTACAAGTAAGAAAAAAATCTAATATTCTAGCAATATTTAGATAAAGTGAGTTTATAAATAGGTCTTTAAATTTTTGTAACGTGGTTAACCAATTGTATGTCTGTTTATTTGTCATGAGAGGTACAGCTTAAGCAATCAAGAGTTTAGTCTTATTTTTAGCCTTCCAAAAGACTCCTTCCTCAATTTAGACTCACACCAGAAGTTGAGATGGCTGTACTGATGTTACTGGCAAGCAAAATAAAACATTTTGGCTTTCATTTTTCTGTGGTCTTGTAAATGTGACTCAATGTGTCTCAGTTTAGTACTAATACATAAATGAATAAAAGTATGTAAAAAATATTGCTGCAGAAGGGATTTGTTTTTGAATTTAGAGGTAAAAATATGCACCAATGGATAGAAGTTAAATATAGTTATTGTATTATTTTAGACGTTACTAAATAGGGTGTCTAGTGAGGTTAGAGCACCTTAATACAGGCTGAATCATTCCACTTCATTTGTTTCCAACCACATGATTCCAGCAAAACAAATCCATAAGGTTGTAAATACTTGGTGCGGTCACTCGGGGCCGTCGTTATTAGCAACGGGCCTGCGTATGAGTTGCCATCCCTAAAAATGAGTTTATCATTGAGGGCTGTTTTCCCCCAGTGACAGTGTTCTATTTTTTTATTCTAAGTATTATAAATGTTATATTATTTTATTATTTTATAACAATTTTTTATACTTTTGTCGTACTAAAGAACTTTAGATGTAGGTAATCGTTTTGTGAATCTTGCGCCATTTTCTTTCATGAAAATTTATCCTAAAATTCGAGCATTTTGCTCTGAATGTAAAGGTACGTGAACACTTTTATAATGTATTTAAAAATTCTAAAAATATGTATGTAAATCATGTTTAGTGAATAATTATTTATGTGTTATTTATAAATAAATTATTTTAATCAGAAATCGCGTATTACTTACTTGAGTAGTTTTTATTCTTGTAAATAAGCATCACGTTGTGATACTATTTAGACAATTTAATTTTGCCAGTTGAAAATGTTATTTATTAGTTATACATGCCTTGATTATGTGATTCAGACTTACATCTGGTACAGTGCAGAAATACAGTAAATTATAAATTATTGATTTTTGCCCGTTTATACAGAAACTTCAAATGTAGTTAATATTTTGTACAAGCGTTCATTATGCTTGCTCAATTCCAAAGTTCCATTGAGAAAGCGACAAAAGAATAATATATACTACATGAAATTTCTTTATTAAAGAATAATTAATTCAGGGATCGCGCTATAGAGCGTATTTTATCAATTTTCTCCAATATACAGGATATCCCAAAAACACTGAAATGCGCTTTAATAAATCATTTGTTAAAGATTAATCTTGAATTGTTTAAATTAACGTAGGAAATACGACTACGTTCATGAAATATTCATTATAAAAATGTCTTGTGTATTTAGTTATTTTAAAGTATATTAAATATCCACTTGCGAAACTAAAATAAGCAATCGTGAATCATGAGAGTAAGCGCTACTTTGTTTTTCCTTCAAATTATATGCATCTATTTTCTTTATGTCAATATGTATCATAGCAAACAAATTAATCATGAGTTCGTATGATTGTTCGTTGAATTAGTAACACAATTACTACTTAAAACTATATTAAATAACGTTTGAAAGCACTGGGAAGGTTAAGAAATGCCTGATGTATACGTGAAGACTCGAGCATCCGTAGGCCTCTTTGGATGGCTCATCAAAATACACGCGCAGGCCCGTTACTAATTGCGAAGGCCCCGGGTCACTCATGGTTTTGTTCCGCTAAAACCTCGTGGTTGGGAAACAAACAAAGTGGTAATAAGTCTGCTTGATTTATATAAGCCTTAGGTGAGGCAATGGCATTTTCATAGCTAGAGACCTCCAATCATATTTTTATGACTCAACAAGTTACTTATGATTTTTAAGGTACTGATGAGTACATTGGATTCTATCTTAAATGACCGAAATGCTATTGATATTTTTGGGGGTTATTGCACTACCATTTTCACATCAATTAATAAATGAATATTTCGGGCGATAAAAAATATGACAGAATTAAACATTTCCTACAAAGAAGAAAACTAGGATTGAAAATTATTCACATTCTATGAAGGGGAATATTTAAACACTAACCCCCCCCCCCCGTAACTTTGGAAGAAATCACTTGAAAGACTTGGCGATAAGATTATTTTGTACTCAAAAGAATGAAAAAAGCAGAATATTAAAAAACAATTAAATGACCGCATACAGTGCATACTAAAAAAGAGTAGGTGTGCAATAGTGTAAGTGCTAAGGTATTAAAAACTTTGCAAAACAACACACACACACAACATTGTATGTACCAGCAATATAAACATTACAAGCGTACAAATGGTCCGTGTTTCCCTAGTTGAAAAACGACTTCAAGCATAAGAGTAAAAAAGCGTGGAACTGAAATAAACAGAAGCAGCACAGTACCTGTCTGCCCAAACGGGAGGATAACAAATAGTTGAATCTTAGTAAGGAATACCCTTAACTTAATTTCAATGATTACCTGAAACTATCTCTCCGTTGTCAATCATACTTACTAAATAATTATTGAGGTATGAGTGACCACTTCTCTATCAACATCTTTTTCAGTATTTGGGTTTTCGGCGAATATAAAAAAATTTAGGCTATTATTGTCAACGAAAGGCAAAATTTGAGAATTATATTGTAAAGAGAGTGAAAGATTTGTAGGTAAATATATGCTGACTTGAACCACTTTTCTATGCTTCTCAGAGGGATGGGATCAGGAAGAATGATCGCATTTCAGGGGTCGTACAGAAACTACGAAAGACAGAAATTTTTTTGCTAGCAATAAAAGTTTGCATTAAAATTCCTGAAGTGATCATCTTTGTTTAAAAACATCGCTGAGATGTGTGATGATGAAAATCCGAAATTTTGCTCATCAGATCATTAGTGAATGGGACACATTTTACTAAAAGGGAGTATTTTTGTACGGGGGTCATATACAAAATTAATGCATTTTTTTGAAAATTAAGGAACCCAGACAGCACAGCAAACTTGCATCAAACTTGCAGCAAGCTTGATTTATCAAGTCAATAAGCTTGAAAATTTCAAGCGTGTAAGCTTAATGCAAGCTTGAATCAAGTGTTCTAGTTTACACTTGCCCAGCTTGCATTAAGCTTGACATGCCAAGCTTGAATCAAGCTTGACATTTCAAGCTTAAAAAATTTTCCCCCCCAAAAAAAAAATTCCCAAACACACGGGGCGCCGGTCGGCGAACTCGCCCCACATATTTTACTTTGCCACGCATTTCCCCCTCTACGCTGAAATTTCAATTTAATTTGTTTCCATCAAGTGTTCGTGGCTAGAATAGAACCCGGGACCTTTCGGTTGGGAGTCGAGCACGCTATCCGTTCAGCTACTGAGCTTCACGCAGCTATCACTAAAGTTTGAAGTGACTTATCACGCCATTTTCTCGCCAGATTGATAAGTGGGCGATGTGTTATTTGTTTCTTTTATTTTTACATGGGATGCATCAAAATTAAAATAATGTTATGTGTGATTTAGAGACTCTACTAATAGGGAAATAAACATAATATAAACTTAAGAGCAGCACACGTTTTAAAACTTTCAGTACCGCAACACTCATGAGCAATACTGCTGGCCAAAATCGAGACAAACGACTGATTTTGAAATCAATTTCGTAGTATAACTGTATTTTATTTTGAAGAATTTCCATATTTGAAAATATAGAATGGGTTTACTTACTTAACACAAATTTTGTGTTAAGTAATCTGAAATCAAAGAAACAGATAGTTAAACGTTACTTCGAAATGCTATATCACAGTTGCTAACATGTATGGAATACAAACACTTTAGTCATTTTTGTAAATATTTCTTAAAATAACAAATAATTGAAAAATTTTGCTATTTTTTAACGCTAAAAATTCTCTTTACAAATGTGGTTAGTTATTATCCTACATATTGGTATGCTATATCGATATAGAGCATTTCGAAGAATTAAAAATAAGTTTAAATTACTTTATACAAATGTAAATTTGAATTATTTCCATTGTTCATACTTTATAATTACAAAAATTATTTAATTTCTGAATTTTTTTTTTCCTTTGTAATTTTATTTTAAAACTACAAAAGTGTAAGATGTAAGATTTTTGGGCCCTAAAATCTGTAATCCCTGGGCTGTTGCCCCGTTTGCCCTGCCGGTAATATGGCATTGGTAATAAAATAAAACACATCTTTTACGAACTTTCAGCAAATTTGAGAAACGCTAGAATATTAATGTCCATTCTCTTTCACAGATGGCGCCATCACTGCACACAGCAAGCTAAAGTCAAGCTTGTATTAATACGTCAAATTCAAAGAAATGTCAAGTTTGATTTAAGCTTATGTGCTGTCTGGTAGATGTGTGATGATGAAAATCTGAAATTTTGCTCATCAGATCATTAGTGAATGGGACACATTTTACTAAAAGGGACTATTTTATTACGGGGGTCATATACAAAATTAAACAGTGCATTTTTTTGAAAATTAAGGAAATGATTTTTTTTTCTTAACATAATCATTTTATTCCTGCCTTATTTTGAACATTTTTTCAATTTACACTGACCACTTATCTCTATATATCGGATATATATCGGATAAAGAAATGAAGAGAACATATTTATATATGTAATTCTTATTAATGGTAGTTCCTTTGCGTGTTTTGTTGAGTGTAGCTCATGTGGTTGCAACTAACAGCCACAAACTTTATGCGTTTCTCAAGGGCGTATTTAGCTCTGTAAATTCTTACACACATAAAAATTATTGACCGTAAACCCGAAGGAAACTCGTGACGGAAACAGAAATTTAATCGCGTTACATAAATTAAAAACGAGAATGCTTTGTTTGTTCAAGCAATGATCGATCTTCTGTCAGAATCCAAAACAATGAAAGGAAAACATCAGAAACAATGCAATAATACTGTAGCGACCTTTATCAAATAAATATTTTGTAAGGCCCTGTGTTACATGCAGCGCCACCCCACAAGCTAAGTACTTCAACTTCTACTCCAAGAATGTTTTGCGCGCTCTTTCGAGAGAAGCCCGCTCTTCCCTATTGGAGTGTCCGCACGTTTTTCTCTGTACGCGTTGTGTTGTGTTTTTGGTAAATAAAAGTTTATTTTTCTGTTACAACAAGTAGTGATGTGTTAATTCTATCTTTAAATCCTACAATGGTGACCACGTAAAACACCATACATAACCTTCTGATCGAAATACGTTCTTTGCACTACTTGAAAATTTTTTTTGTTCCTGAACGCCGGAAAGCTGAACTAAGCTAAACTCTCCTTTCTCGCATGACGATGGCTGAAGTATCTGCTGTCAAAATACCAGTTTTTATCCCTACTGACCCGGCTCTATGGTTCACGATGGTGGAATCCACATTCGAATTAGCGTCTCCAAAGCCAATTACTGAGTCGCGTACTAAGTATAACTATTGTGTAGCACATCTACCGCCGGACATCGCCATGACAGTTCGTGACATAATTATCTCTCCGGATAAAGCTGATCCTTACGGCAATTTGAAGGCTGAAATTATAGCTCGTTGTGGAGAAAGCAAAACGCAAGAGATTCGTCGTTTACTCGCCGGTGAACAGTTGGGTGACCGCAAGCCTTCGGAACTTTTACGTGTGATGCAAAGACGTGCAGAAAACACCAACGTCACTGATGTGCTTCTTTTAGAGTTGTTCCTGCAGCAACTACCTTCAAACGTCCAATCCATTTTGGCTTCAATTACACCTTTAACCCCCCAAAAGGCTGCCGAAATTGCAGACAAAATTTTAGATGTTTCACCTGCCCAGGTAAGTGCTGTTTGTGATACAACTTCAAACGCAACACCGTATTTGGAGCTAATGAAAGAGCTTCAGTCTCTGCGTAAAGAAGTTGCTCTCTTACGACGCTCGAGAAGTTTTTCTCGCGATCGTCAACCTCGTGGTTCCAGGTCGCATACCCGGGAAAGACCAACTGCAGATATATGCTGGTATCACCAAAAATTCAAGTCGAAAGCCAAGAAGTGTATTCCGCCTTGCAACTTCCAGGGAAACGACCCCGGCAAGGAGTAGCGGCGACATACACCTCGCCTTCCAGCTCTCGTCGCCTATTTGTTCGCGATCGAAAAACAAATACAAACTTTTTAATTGATACTGGCAGTGACTGTTCTCTAATTCCAGCTTCACGGTGTGACAAGCTGACTACTCCCACCCAAACCTTTGTTGCTGCAAACGGTACTAGTATACATGTGTATAAACAAAAATTACTATCTTTAGATCTAGGGCTACGTAAACAATTTGTTTTTCCATTTTATGTATGTAATGTTCAATGTGCTATCATTGGTGCTGATTTTTTACATAATTTCAATTTGCAACCTGATCTTAGAAATCGTCGTTTAAACGACACTTGCACAAATTTAAATTCTCATGGTATTCTTAATAATGCTAGTATATATTCTGTGAAATCCTTATTTTGTGAAAATATTTATTCTGAGTTATTAAATTTATTTCCTAATATTGTTAAAGCTCCATGTGCAAACCAAACTGTCAAACATTCTGTAGAACACCACATTGAAACATTTGGTTCTCCTGTTTTTGCTAAACCACGTCGGCTTGCACCCGATCGGTTAAAAATTGCAAAAATGGAGTTTCAACATATGTTGGACTTAGGCCATATACGCCCATCCAATAGTAACTATGCATCGCCATTGCACATGGTCCCAAAAAAGGATTCAACTGATTGGCGTCCTGTTGGCGATTACAGAGCCCTTAACGCTCGGACTAAAAAAGATAAGTATCCAATTCCTAGCATTACCGATTTTACAAGTGAGCTCCATGAGACCAACATATTCTCCCATGTAGATTTAGTAAAAGCGTTCCATCAAATTCCGATTGCTCCCGAAGATGTTCACAAAACTGCGATTTGTACACCCTTTGGACTCTTCGAGAGCACTCGGATGCAGTTTGGTTTGTGCAATGCATCAAGTACATTTCAAAGATTTATTGATGAAGTGACAAGAGGTTTAGTAGGGGTATATGCATTTGTTGATGATATTCTAATTGCTTCTAAAAGTAGTGAAGAGCATATTGAACATCTAAAAGCTCTCTTTAAACGTTTAGATCATTATGGGCTGACAATCAAACCCTCAAAGTGCACATTTGGAGTTCCTACTTTAAATTTTTTGGGATTTAAAGTTTCAAAAGAAGGTGTTTCTCCAATTCCAGATAGAGTTGATGCAATACAAAATTTCCCCAAACCAACAACTTTAACTCAACTTCGGAGATTTCTTGGCCTATTCAATTTTTATCGCAGATTTGTACCACACGCTGCACACATATTATCCCCCTTAACTAAGTTTCTTGAAGGTCATGTTAACAAAAAGAAATCATTCCGTCCAACTAAACAAGTTGAAAACCCTCTCGAATGGTCCGAGGAAGCTGAAAAGGCATTTTTAAAGGCTAAGGAATCGCTTGCCAAAGCAACCCTTTTAAAACATCCAATTCCAGGTGCTCCTTTAAGTCTTTGGACTGATGCATCTATGTTCGCAATTGGCAGTACCTTACATCAGTTTTCAAATGGAACTTGGGAACCCATTGCCTTTTATTCCACAAAACTTTCAAAGAGTCAAACTAATTGGTCAGCATATGATAGAGAACTTTTGGCCATTTACTCCTCGATAAAAAAATTTCGACATATGCTTGAAGGAAGAGAATTTTCTATCTATACCGATCACAAACCATTAGAACATGCATTTACGCAAAAGCCTGACAAATGTTCACCTCGCCAACTTAGGCATTTAGATTTCATTTCTCAATTTTCAACTGACATCCGACATGTAAAGGGAAAAGAGAATATTGTAGCTGATGCCTTATCTCGCATTGAAATTCATGCCATCTCAAACAAAATCATAGATTTTCATGAAATGTCTGTTGCACAATTGAATGACTCTGAACTACAGGCACTTCTGAATTCACAAAAGTCTAATTTTAAAATTGAGAAGCAATATTTTCCTCTTGAAGATGTAACTTTGTATTGTGATGTATCTTCAGATTTCCCCCGACCATTTGTCCCAAAATCCTTTCGCTCAAAAATATTTGAAAATGTTCACAATTTATCTCACCCAGGTATTCGAGGTACCAGAATGTTAATAACAAAGCGTTATTTCTGGCCTAACATGAATACCTTTATAAAAAAATCTGTTCAAGCTTGTCAAAATTGTCAACGTTCTAAAATTCAACGACACACTAAATCTCCAATCGGCACTTTTGCCCTACCAGATGCTCGTTTCGCTCACATTCATCTTGATTTCATTGGACCCTTTCACCCATCTGACGGTTATACATATTGTTTGACAATAATCGACCGATTTACGAGATGGCCTGAAGTTATTCCAATAACAGACATAACTGCAGAAACAGCATGCAAAGCATTGGTTCACACATGGATTGCTCGTTTTGGTTGTCCCGTTACAATAACCACAGATCAAGGTAGATCTTTCGAGTCTAATCTATTTCGAAATTTAACAGAAATATTCGGTACCAATCGCATCAGAACCACTTCTTACCATCCTGCATCTAATGGACTAGTGGAACGTCTTCACAAGCATCTCAAAAGTTCAATTACAGCCCATAGTCACCTTAAATGGACCGAAGCAATTCCCATAGTTTTACTAGGAATTCGATCTGCGATAAAATCTGACATAAACGCAACATGTGCAGAATTAGTTTATGGAACAACCCTCAGATTACCCTCTGACATTCTAAATGTTCCAAATAATATAACTAGTCCAACAGAATCTTATATAACAAATCTCAGACATACAATGCAATGTCTCAATCCAGTTTCTACTTCAAAACACTGCAATAGATCTGTATACATTCATCCCTCCTTACAAACCTGCTCACATGTATTTTTACGTGTTGACTCTACAAAACCTCCCTTTGCACCACCTTACACAGGTCCACATCCTGTCATTTCAAGAAAAGATAAATACTTCACAATCAAAACAAAGGAAAAGAAGATGACTGTATCCATAGATCGACTAAAACCTGCATATATATTGTCAGAATCCGCAGATTTTTCTGATTCCTCGAAACAATCAAATATTCAACCACCAAATGTCGCTAACAGTAAACCTGAAATTCTTCCCCCAACAAGTAAACCTGAAATTGTTCCCCCAACTTCAACTCGGAGTGGGCGGCATGTACATTTTCCCAAAAGATTAATCACAATGATATAGTGCAAGTTAATTTTATTTTATTAAGCATATATTTTTTCTTTTGTATTTGTGTTATTCTTTCATTTCCATTGCATTCATATATATGTAGTGTCGTATAAAAAAAAAAAAAAAAAAAAAAAAAATCTGTATTCTTTGATCGTTCACCCTGTTCACTGGGGAGATACTCATGTAGCGACCTTTATCAAATAAATATTTTGTAAGGCCTGTGTTACATGCAGCGCCACCCCACAAGCTAAGTACTTCAACTTCTACTCCAAGAATGTTTTGCGCGCTCTTTCGAGAGAAGCCCGCTCTTCCCTATTGGAGTGTCCGCACGTTTTTCTCTGTACGCGTTGTGTTGTGTTTTTGGTAAATAAAAGTTTATTTTTCTGTTACAACAAGTAGTGATGTGTTAATTCTATCTTTAAATCCTACAATACCAATAACGATGTAAGTGCCTTTATATGCTTTTACATCTAAATTTTTTATGAATTCTCATCATATGCAATAAATTGTTTTCTTTTTTATACGCAATTGGAACATCTTGCTCCTGCTATTTAAAAACAAAAGCCTTTATGAAATGTGTCTTGCATTAAATCATTTTTGTTACTCATGTACAACACTTCCCATTCGTTAGATTCGACACACTAACTTCAACGTTTGAAAAAAAAAAATTATTTCACAAAAACGTACAACGTAACTTAGAATTACCGCACTTCGTACATATATTTTAAAAAACTTCTTTCAATGCATTATCTTTCTAATCATTTTTTAAATTCCATTGCTTCTTCGTTACCATTTCTGAATTCCTATTACAATCACCAAAAACCATGCTCGTGTTGTAAATGTTTGATAATAAAAAATAGCATTTACACATATTTTTCGTGTTAACTGTTTTGGGACGTCTGCATTAAAAAAAAAATCCTAAAATAAAACTATTGCAAATCCTGATTTCATATGATTTTTAGCATACTGAAAATAAAACAAAATTACGAGGTATGTGATTGTTGGTATTGAAAGTATAAAACGTTTTTGAAAGCTTGGGCAATTTAAATCTTGTTTCGTGAATAGAAATGTCCTTGAAGTTTATACAAAATGAGAAAACATTTCAAAGTCATTGAGGGAGTTTTTCTAAATGTATGTGAGTCATCTTTTGTTTCACTCTCATTTTTGTTCTTAGTTTTGCTGCTTTTATGGGAAAAGGAGAATGTCTTTGTAGAAACATCAAAAGTCTTCCTAATGATTGATTGCGTCACTTTTTGTGTATTTTTCCTTTTTGTGATTTCCTCCGCGTAGAGTGTGAAGCAACCAAAAAATTTCTCCTTTTTCGTGTTACTATGCACTAATCCTGTGGCCAGGGCCGGCCTTAGAAATTTGGCGGCCCGAGGCAAAGTCAAAGTAGGCGGCCCTGGTCAAAATCAAGATAGGCGGCCCTGTACACATTTTCAAACATTAATGCCTCCATGCACACATACGTACATATACATAAATGCATTGATACATGTATAATACGTTCACTCATTGCGAAAAAATATTCACACACAGTTTGGAAACCTCTGATTTATACAATAATTTCTCTTTTTTTTTGCTTATTTCTTTAATTTATCTTGGTTAGGACCAATATAAAATACGATTGTTAAGCTATAGTTTAATAAACCAGTTCTTGATTTCTTTAGGACACATTAAAATAATGCAAACAAAGCATAATTTAAAAAATATGAATAGAAATTATTAAATTTTAATAGTAAAAAAGAAGTATACATTTCTAAAAATAGCTAATTTACAGTTGATCGTGAATTGGCAAAAAAGATTATTTGCTAGTTTGTTTTTAGGGTTTATATCAGTCAATCGTGTTAGTGTAATGGATTAGTGTAATATCAGTCAATGGAAGAATCTTCTGCTGGTTGGTGAAGACTTATTCCCAGAAATAATTTGAACTATTGGCTTTTATATTTACTCAGCTGAAGAATCAAAAACCAAATAATGCATTAAATCTTCTTCAGAGGATTGTTTAGTGGCATATTTTATAACGGGATTTTTCGGGCGTTTTTATTTGCAAATTCATCAATTAACTCCATGTAATTGAGTGAACGCGCAATGTCATTTTCAATTGATGTTAGAGACAATCCAACTAACCTTTCTTGAGACATAGTTTATCTTAAGTAAGTTTTAATGAGCTTTAGTTTTGAAAAGCTGCGTTCAGCAGATGCAACAGTCATAGGCATTGTTAATAAAATTCTCAGTATGATGCATAAATTCGGTAAAACTTCATCCAATCCTGTTTCAAGTAAATATTTTAAAGTACTTGCAGGAGACATATTATCTGCTACGATGTTTCTAAAAGTACTGAGCTCCGTAAAAAAGTTCATTTCATCAATATCTTTTTCTGTGTTTTTATTTGTAAGCAGTCTTTCTGCATTCATACATTTGTCTTTCAAGTGCTGATCACTATTATTTGTTAAATCTTCTACATCAAAAACCGACAAAAGAAACCCCGATTAGAAAAATTGTGAAGGATGCAAATTATTTCGAGATCGTTAAAGAAGTTTCTTTCAAGAATCAGTCATTAGCGGTCCTAGGCAAAAACTGGGAACGGTAAAAAACAAAACAAAAAAAACATGCATTTAGATTTTTATTGAAAATTATTTGATCGGCGGCCCCCTTTAATGGGCGGCCCTAGGCGGTCGCCTAGGTTCGCCTAATGGTAAAGCCGGCCCTGCCTGTGGCATATATGTTTCCCAAACATGTTTCCTGATACGAAATATATTTGGGAAACAGGCTGTTCCTACTGTAAGATGTATCTGCATAGTTGGAGGAGAGTGAGATGCATTTGGGGATACCTGATCCTAGTTAACTTGGAATACAAAGAACTTAGATATGCGTAATTTTTTTTCTTCAAAACGAAGACATTATAAAAATCGTACACACTTCCTGTATTTCCGCTGACAGAGTAAACGAATCTCAGTAAAACACTGGTCGTAGGAAATGATTCTAATCACATTCTTTTTAAGCAATTCATACTTCTTCATTCCGTTATTGCTTTTCATTCCACCCGTCCTTCTTTTGTCCTTAAGAGTTCTGCATGACCAACGTGGTGCGTTTCATACCATTTAATACTGCAACTAAATCATAATCAACCTGTAATACGGCGGTAGCCTATTATATGTTGAAAACATGTTGCATGCATTACATGTTGAATAAATGATGACTTGTCTGTTGATGACAAGACCGTATTAAAACAAACAACTTTATTAAGTTAACGAAGTAAAACATTTTAATTTTTAGCGAGTGATAAACTGTGGTAATATATAAACTATTTTGTAAACTTCTGACACTTGGTTACAAGACGTCACTGGCATAAATTGGCATGTAGCATTGGGGTAGCGGTGGTGTGGGAATTTTTCTATTGTAAAAAATATATTCAAGTTGCTGAATTTTCTTTTTGCCACCTTTACCCAAGTACGTTACGCTTATGCAAGGTGTTCTAAACAAAAGAAAGACACAACTAACGATACTTGGAAACTTAACCTCAAAATTTCAATCGGGGTGTTTTTACGTAATAGCTTCTAATCTCTAAAAGAATGCGTGAAAAGTGAAACAAATTTGTCATGTACATATATATTTATAAATACCGGCTAGGCAATATTTTCAGAAAAATCAGCGTTCATAAAATTGATTTTGAATCTTAAGTGAAATTAGCGTAGTTTAAGTATCATAACTTGAAACAGCTTCACCTCAGAAGAAAATAAATACAAGTTCATATTTACAGTTAACGGTTGGGACTCTAAGAGTTTTCCCGCAACTTCCCTTCTGACACATTCTCTTAAAGTGTCTCGACAACCACAAAATATTAGAATTTCCCCAGTAATCTATTCAGCGAATGTAGCCATACGAGCCGGTTTTATACTGCTCTTTCACAAAGAGGAAATCCCACCAACAATTACCTAGAGAGAGAGAGAGCTAGCCGCACGAACACCCACTCACAATCTCTTAAAATCACGTGACAGCGTCACTGTGTCAAGGATAGTTCGCTTTTCGGAAATGTCACAGTCGCTGACCACTTTCAGCCAAGTCGTCCCCCAAGGAACGCACACTCAAAACGGAAACAGAATCCCCGCTCCGTTCCGGTACGCATGAACAATGACGTCACTCTCTCCCCATCCAATCTGCTCCTCTGACTATTTCGGGAGCCAGGAGTGCGATCGGGCGGACAAAATAATTTGACTGCTCGAGTTAAGTGCGCTTCGTTTGGCAACGGTACACACGATTAGTAATCCTTTGATGGAATGTCGGGCTTCCGCAGTTTTAGAGCGTTGTTCGTTAGATCGATTCAACCGACAAGTGATTTCAAGCGATTGGGAATTTAACCAATTTTAATTAGCGTCTTATCGTGTGTGATATCGGGTCTCCATGTTAAAATTTGCAGATAAAAGAATTAATTTAATTAAAACATCTCTGACTATCAAAATTACTCTTGTCGATTCTAACATTATACAGAATTGTCAATAAATTATTGTAAAGTAACACTTTGTTAACATAAAAGAACATAATTTTGTATACTTTTTAAGTAAAACTAAGAAACGAATGAAAGAAGGAACGTTAATCTATCGAATTTAAAGAATAATGTTAAAAGCAAATCAACTACAACGTATCATTCTATTTTACAAGAGTTAAGTACAGCTAGTCACGGGCGCCGGCAGCATAGGGCCAGGGGGGCAATGGCCTCCCCCTGGAGTTTTGTATGCAGTGTTTTCCCTTGTTTTTTTGCTCTTTCCAATATAATAACCATACGTTGAAGTAGTCTTTGCCCCCCCCCCCTGGGAAATATTCTGCCGGTGCCCATGCAGTTAGTTAGTTCACTTGAATGGCCTTGACCATGAGGAGGTTATTTTTGTTAGGGGAGTACTCGTACCTGGCATATATGTTCTGCGCAGGTAGCACAATAAGAGTTCAAAATAAATAAAAACTTTGTGAAAAGAAACACACGTAAAATGTTACTTATAATAACGTATTGTAAATAACATTTTATGTGTGTTGTTTTCACAGAGTTTTATTTGTTTTATCATTTAACACCAGTATTTTGAGTGTTTTTTGCGTAGTTTTGTTTATTTCACGTATTATAAGTGACACTTTATGTGTGTTTTTTTCACAAAGTTTTTATTTATTTTATCGTTTAACAGCAGTATTTTGAGTGTTTTTTACAGTAAGAGTTCGTTTAATCAACCAATCACGTCTAAGTTCCTCTTTTAGCAGCGACATCTCAAAACGTAATATTAGCTACTTCTTTCGAAACTGCAGCATCATAAATAAATGTTGACCCTGGAAATTATGGAATGGTTGGTTCTCAAAGTACCTTCAGTTGTTCTGTGCAAGGCATAGGCGGTACCCCAAAAGCACCATCTTTGTAAGCGTAATACTTAAAATCACACTGACAGACATTTCTATAACACACTGGTGTTTTTTATTAATAAGTTTTTAATATGACATTTATGAAAGGCACACACACGTGAGAGAGTAAAACTTTTTTTTACTCTTCGTACAAAATTGAGCTTAAAAATATATTTCCCTTTTTTTTAGTATTTTCAACATTTAGTATGTTCTTGATAAATACTAAAACTGAGTAGATCATCATTTATTACCCTTTCCATAGCTCTATTTATGACATTTTAATGCTCGATAATTAATAAACCAACAGCTCACGATATTAGTTATACTTATCTATTTATTCTAAATACAGAATGTATTTAGAACAAATAGATAAGTATAACTAATAGATCATTAATACTATAAAACTGATAGTACCCACGCTTTCAGCAGATAAAACTTGCTGTCAAAAAGGAGAACTGCTGGACACTAGAATACAATCACAATATGAAAAACAAATTTCTACAGCAATCACTTTAATTATGACATTTTAAGATTAGGAAAAATTTAGTTATATTTTATTTTGGTAAAATTCGTTCATCAAACAGAGTTATATAGATCATATGTTACTATTATTCACCAGCTTTACAGAGTAATCCTGTTCTCTACTATAGTTAAGGTATAACAGAGAAAAACAACATGGAATAATATAACACTGAACTGTGTAAAGATAATACACCTCATCGTAATATTATCATGTATTTACAAAGCATTAACTGGCACTTTCTCATAAAAGAATAGAATCGAAGGACGTTTGTAAAGAGAAACAAAAGCTCATAGGAACATAAAGAGTGAGATATTGAGAAAGCAAAGAACAATAATATAAAGACAGGTAAAGAATTTTTTGCTCATTTCAAAAAAGATGGCCTTGCCACCATAAAAATATAAGCTATTTCTAAAACGGTTTCCCGGAAGATAAAACTTTAAATTGCATTACCTTAGGAAAAAATAAAGTTTAGTGGCACATAACAACGTATGCTAGATTTTATTTTTATGTGATTAATATTGTAATTAAACATTCTTATATGCGATTAAAAATGGCATTGTTGATAAACTATACAGGTGAGGCAAATGCTTTATTATGTGCGACAATTCCGGTATTTAATTCACATGCCAATTAACTTTAAACATAAAAAGTGCATTTAATGACAGTGAGGAAAAAAATGTCACAAACTTGTACATATATTTTGCGTTGACATGCTACTGAAAGAAATGACAGATGACAAGAAAACAAGACGTTGAACTGCATATGTATTTAGCGTTTACAAGCCTGAATTTCGATTCTAAGACCAAGTGAGTACAGATGGAAAATTTAAGAGATGAAATTACCCGTTCAAACCTAGATTTTCAATATTCATGAGAAAGTTAAATAAATCTCATATCTACGCAATATTTTGCATCATTACTCAGTAAAATGTTTTACAATTTTCTTTTCCTGGGATTGAAAAATAAAAAATTAAATAAAACTTAAATACATTATTGCATTCAAATTATAAAATATTGTTACGAATTTTCGGGGCAACCCGCTGCTCTGGGGCTTAAAATGGTTTAAAATTCATATTCTACGCTTCAAATAGATAAATTTTGCTTTTTGTTGCATCAAAATCGGCCAATTAGAACCGGAGATACGGAGGTTTCGCTTTCCCATATGTTTTTCTATGGGCTTCTAGAAATCTCGAGAAATATTAGTCCTAGAGCTTAGATCTCTTCACTTTTGAGGACTTATTTTTGGCGCCAAATTTGGCGATATTTCGCCAAAAGTCGCCAAGCTTGGCGACTTTTTGGTCATTTGGCGCGATTTTCCCAATGGGGCCTGGAAGTTGTTTTTCCTGCATTAAAAACGCATAATAACCTAACATTTCTCTTCTATGACGTAATCAAAATTCACGCTTTATGTAGAACCCTCGAGAAATTGACTTTTCTGGAAACCTCTTGTACCTCCTGCGCCGGCTATTTATAGAAGAGCGCGTCGCCCCGAGAGTCAGTTGCGAGTTGAACATTCAATGTGTGAGGAGCTCTGAGTATGCTCGTTTTGTGTGAACTGATAGTGCTATAGAAGCTGTGTTTTAGCTTGCTTTGTGAAGCTGTTTTTAAAGTGCTGTGTGTAAATTCTTCATTGCTGTGTCTTAAGGGATAGTGTACTATATCCCTTGAATATTTCCACGGAATTTTTGCCTGTAAAAGTGACTTATTTTGTGTGAGAAATACAGCATTTGTGAGAGCTTCTGATCCAAGCGGATTGTTAAAAGCACGTTACTGCTAGATTGTGCTTGTGAATTGTGTGCAGCTGATTGTTCTACGAAGTTCTAGAAGAAATAAAGTTTGTGTTCCATCCTGACAAGTGACTTTTTACTTGAACTTTTTACACCAACTGGACTTTAGAACGACGAACCCCAGGAGTAGCAGAGTAATTCCGCAACATTTGGTGTCAGAATCGGGGTTCTAAAGAAAGAATTTAATTTTCCAGTTTATGGTTTTGACTAGACAAAAAAATGGAAGAACAACTTCAAAAGCTCATGAATATGATGCAAGAAATGAAAGCCGGACAAGACGAGATGAAAGCCGGACAAGACGAGATGAAAGCCGGACAAGACGAGATGAAAGCCGCACAAGAACAGATGAAAGCCGGACAAGACGAGATGAAAGCTGGACAAGAACAGATGAAGGCGGATTTAGAGAAGAAAATTGAAGCAGGACAGACCGATTTAGAAAAGAAAATTGAAGCCGGTCAAGAACAGATGAAAGCGGATTTAGAGAAGAAAATTGAAGCCGGACAAGAAGGAATGAAATTGGGATTGGAGAAAATGGAGACTGCTTTGGGAAAATTAGAGAAATTCGAAAAGAGTGTGCAGGAAAATCAAGAGATAATGGAGAAAAGAATGTCGCTCATAGAAGAAACTCAAACGAAATATGAACAAAGAATTGAAGGAAAAATAGAAGAAAATGTTAAGGAATTGCAGCAAGATATTTGCAGAATGCGGGAAGAATGTGAAGCTAAAATTGAAGAAAAATTGGACTCTCTCGTAAAGCTGGGAAAGTTACCCGAAAACATCAGGTTATCTTCACACCGCCCAGCAGTGAAACTTTCTGCCTATGACGGAAAGACTCCCTGGGAAGCTTACAAGACCCAATTTTCGATCGTCGCCAGAGCCAATGGTTGGAGCGAGTCCGAGAAATCTAATCAACTGGCCGCTTCCCTTAGCGGAGATGCAATTAATGTATTGCAAACTATCGGAGAAACGAAGATAGGAGATTTTGACGCCCTTGCCAGTGCCTTGGAGATGAAATTCGGAGAGAAGTGCCAGAAAGAATATAGTAGAATCCAACTTAAGTCAAGGATGCAGAGACCTGGCGAGACCCTCCAAGAGCTGGCTTCCGACATAGATAGGCTGTGTCATCTAGCCTATGGCAGTTATCCAGATAATGTTCGAGAAGAAGTTGCAGTGCAACATTTCATTGAAGGCCTCTTGGACTCTGAAATTCAGAAAGCATTGATCTTGGCGGATTATAAAGATCTCAGGTCAGCCCTCGTATTCGCCATGAAGCTAGAGGCAGCTCAGCTGGCCGTAAGAAAAGAGCGGCATAATGTTAGAGCTGTGTCATTCCAGGAGCCTACGGATGGAGAAATGGAGAGATTAGACAATAAATTAAAGACCCTGGAAAACCTTGTGGAACGACAAAAACGGTCAGAGCCAAGAAAAGTGAAATGTTGGAGGTGCAACAGCGAGGGGCATTTACGAAAATACTGCGACGCACAAAAGAACTCTCGTCGTAAAGATCGCAGTTATCAATGCACCAGAGAAGCCCATGAAGGAAGACAGAAAAGAGACGACTTTCAGGATCAGAGGCTGAGGGATATTCAAAAGCCCCGTTTGAAAGTCTTACAGATTTCATCAGTGAATGGCGGCAGTGATGGACTATTCGTACTGGGATACGTTAATGGTTCCCCATGCCACATGGTGATTGATACTGGAGCGAACGTAACCATCATAAGGACGGATCTGGCCAAGAAATTGAACTTGAAGATTATCTGGACTCCGCCCTCGCTGACCCTCCAGACTGTGACAGGTGACAAGATCGAAGTGGGCGGAAAAGCGCAAGTAGAAATCACGTTTGGAAATGCCAGATACGACCATGTGGTATATGTCGCCAATATTACAGACTCTTTTATTCTCGGACTCGACTTTTTAAAATCGCACAAATTTAACTTGGACTTTAAGAATAATGAGCTTCGTTCAGACTCAGAAGAAATAGCTGCGTTCGAAATTAAAAATGAAACTATTTTACCTGTTCAGCAAATAATAGCCCAGACTGAAATCACTCTACCTCCAAGAACTGATTCAATAATTTCTGGAACAGTAAAAGAAAACAATAAATTCCGTTTTGGATTAATCGAACACCCAAACAATAGTGATTCCGTCAGAGGAGTACTTGTGGGAGCAACACTTGTGGACTTGTCGAGAGCAGAAATTCCAGTTAGAGTAGTAAATGTGACGGACAAGTCGAAGGTGATAAAGAAAAATGAAGTGTTGGCGACATGCACTCCTGTTACCTGCATTAATAAGAACATCAGCCAAACGACAGCTAAATCTTCAGAGTGCCTGACGAAGGAATTAATACAAGACGTGGAGTTAACGGCAGAACAGAGAAGCGCTGCGGAGAAAGTAATAGCTGAATTTGGAGACCTCTTCTCCCGTACTTCGGGTGACTTTGGCCGTACGAGCTTAACTCAACATAGGATAGATACAGGCAGCCACTCTCCCATCAAGCAACATCCTAGGCGGCTGCCGTTTGCTAAGCAAGAAGAGGTGAGCAGACTTTTAGAGGAGATGCAGCGTGATGACGTCATCGAGCCGTCGACTAGTCCCTGGGCCTCGCCAATTGTTTTGGTCCGAAAGAAGGATGGTTCCACCCGGTTCTGTGTTGACTACAGACGTCTGAATGACATTACCAAGAAAGACAGCTACCCTCTTCCCAGGATAGACGACACTTTGGACACTTTATCGGGAAACGAATGGTTTTCCACTCTGGATCTGAAAAGTGGTTACTGGCAAGTGGAAATTCATCCCGATGACCGTGAAAAGACTGCGTTCACCACGGGACAAGGATTATGGCAGTTCAAAGTTATGCCTTTTGGACTCTGCAACGCACCTGCTACATTCGAGCGACTAATGGAGACAGTGTTGAGAGGACTTTCCTACGAGGCATGTCTCGTTTATTTGGACGATATCATCATCGTCGGAAGGACTTTCGAAGAGCATCTCGAGAACATTCGAAAGGTACTGCAGAAATTAAAAGAGGCAAACTTGAAACTAAGTCCATCGAAGTGCAATTTGTTTCGTCGGGAAGTACGTTACCTCGGGCACATAATATCCGCCCACGGAGTCCGAACCGATCCCGAAAAGACGTCCGCAGTCCAGAACTGGAGTCGTCCCGAGAATATCCACGACTTAAGAAGTTTTCTCGGTCTGTGTACTTACTATCGAAAATTCGTGAAGGGCTTTTCTCAAATTGCAAGACCTCTTCACAAATTGACCGAGACTGGACAGAAATTTCTATGGACTGAGGAATGTGAGGACGCATTCAACGAACTGAAGACGGCTTTAACATCTTCGCCGATCTTGTCGTATCCTCACCCTGACAAGCCATTTATCCTGGACACAGACGCAAGTAAGGAGAGTGTCGGAGCAGTTTTGTCCCAGGAGATAGATGGCGAAGAACACGTCATTGCTTACTGGAGCAAATGCCTTTCAAAGGCAGAACGTAACTATTGTGTTACGAGAAAGGAACTCCTTGCTATCATTAAGGCCGTGGAGCACTTCCATCATTACCTGTACGGCCGAAAGTTCCTGCTCCGAACGGACCATGCCTCTTTAACCTGGCTTCTAAATTTCAAGAATCCAGAGGGCCAAATAGCCAGGTGGATACAGCGATTACAAGAATATGACATCGAGATACGTCATCGGAAAGGGTCATCTCATGGAAATGCAGATGCTTTGTCGAGAAGGCCCTGCATAGACAGTTGTCGCTATTGCTCCAGGGCAGAGAAAAATTACCATCTGAAACATCCCGTTGTCCGCCAAGTTACATCATCGGCATCATCTCAAGATCCCTGGAGTGACGAAAATGTTCGGGCGGACCAATTAGCAGACAGCGACATCAAACCTATTGTAGAATTTATGGAAAAATCCAGCGCTAAGCCCAGTTGGCAGGAAATATCATCTTACAGTCCGGCAACAAAACAGTACTGGGCTTTATGGGATTCGCTTCGCCTGAGAAATGGAGTCCTGTATCGTAAATGGGAGTCGGACGACGGCAAGATGCTCCGATGGCAGTTAGTACTCCCTCGCTCGAGGATTCCGAAGGTTCTAGAAGAACTTCATAATGGCTTAACTGGGGGCCATTTTGGCGTAATGAAGACCCTGCAGAAAGTTCGCGAGCGCTTCTACTGGGTTAGGGCTCGAGGCGACGTCGAAAAGTGGTGTCAAGCTTGTGACGCCTGTGCCGCCCGTAAAGGCCCGAAGAAACGAAGCCGTGGAAGACTACATCGTTATAATGTAGGAGCGCCTTTTGAGAGGATTGCCCTCGACATCCTGGGACCTCTTCCGCGAACTTCGGATGGCAACAAATACATCCTAGTTGTCATTGACTACTTCTCTAAATGGCCCGAAGCGTTTCCTATTCCCGATCAAGAAGCTACGACCGTAGCAGAGGTACTGGTGCAAGAATGGATTTCCAGATATGGAACCCCTCTGCAACTTCATTCCGACCAAGGAACGAACTTTACCTCTGCAGTCTTTAAAGGACTATGCCAACTTCTCGGAATGGACAAAACCCAGACTACGCCTTTACACCCACAATCCGACGGCATGGTGGAGAGGTTCAATCGTACAATTTTGAACAACCTCTCGCTCCTGGTATCTAGGAATCAAGAGGACTGGGACAAGAAACTCCCCCTGTTCCTGCTGGCCTATAGGAGTGCCGTCCATGAGACTACCGGCTTCACACCTTCCCAGATGCTGTTCGGCAGAGATCTTCGTCTTCCCGCCGATCTAGTGTTCGGCCGCCCTCCAGATGCGCCTTCATCGCCAGAGGAGTACGTGGAAAACCTTCGGGCACGGTTTGAAGATGTACATCATTTTGCTCGGGAGCGGATCAACCTGAACACGGAAAAGATGAAGACTCGCTACGACACGAAGGCTACGGGACACGAGTTCAACGCAGGTGACAAAGTTTGGCTATGGAATCCTACTCGACGGAAAGGCCTGTCTCCCAAGCTGCAATCGCCGTGGGACGGTCCTTACACAGTCCTAAACCGGCTGAATGACGTCATCGTACGGATTCGTAAGTCACCAAACTCGAAGCCAAGAGTTGTACATTACGATCGGCTAGCCATCTACCGCGGTTGTAATTAGCTCAGACTATGGTCACTATGGCGTAATTCCTCTTTTCTTTCACCTCTCATTCCTTTCCTGTCTTTCCCTTCTCTTCCTCTTTCTTCAACTCTCTTTCTCTCACCACTTACGCCATGTTTAGTGTACATATTTGTAATATATTGGATTTTATTAATGTGTATTTGTTTATTATGTTTATGATTATTACAGTGTAATTATTTATTATGTTGATTATTTATTTATTAATGTGTATTTGCTTATTGTGCTATTGATAACTTGCTTGAATTATGTTGTTAAGATCTTGTTAAGTGTTATACAGTGTAGGTACTTGTGTGACCTCCTAACTAGGGATTGTACTGCCCGGGACGTGCAGTCCTTGGGAAGGGGGCAATGTTACGAATTTTCGGGGCAACCCGCTGCTCTGGGGCTTAAAATGGTTTAAAATTCGTATTCTACGCTTCAAATAGATAAATTTTGCTTTTTGTTGCATCAAAATCGGCCAATTAGAACCGGAGATACGGAGGTTTCGCTTTCCCATATGTTTTTCTATGGGCTTCTAGAAATCTCGAGAAATATTAGTCCTAGAGCTTAGATCTCTTCACTTTTGAGGACTTATTTTTGGCGCCAAATTTGGCGATATTTCGCCAAAAGTCGCCAAGCTTGGCGACTTTTTGGTCATTTGGCGCGATTTTCCCAATGGGGCCTGGAAGTTGTTTTTCCTGCATTAAAAACGCATAATAACCTAACATTTCTCTTCTATGACGTAATCAAAATTCACGCTTTATGTAGAACCCTCGAGAAATTGACTTTTCTGGAAACCTCTTGTACCTCCTGCGCCGGCTATTTATAGAAGAGCGCGTCGCCCCGAGAGTCAGTTGCGAGCTGAACATTCAATGTGTGAAGAGCTCTGAGTATGCTCGTTTTGTGTGAACTGATAGTGCTATAGAAGCTGTGTTTTAGCTTGCTTTGTGAAGCTGTTTTTAAAGTGCTGTGTGTAAATTCTTCATTGCTGTGTCTTAAGGGATAGTGTACTATATCCCTTGAATATTTCCACGGAATTTTTGCCAGTAAAAGTGACTTATTTTGTGTGAGAAATACAGCATTTGTGAGAGCTTCTGATCCAAGCAGATTGTTAAAAGCACGTTACTGCTAGATTGTGCTTGTGAATTGTGTGCAGCTGATTGTTCTACGAAGTTCTAGAAGAAATAAAGTTTGTGTTCCATCCTGACAAGTGACTTTTTACTTGAACTTTTTACACCACTGGACTTTAGAACGACGAACCCCAGGAGTAGCAGAGTAATTCCGCAACAATATTATTTTCATACAAATTATAGAAGCCTTTTGATATTATTTTATTTTAGTCGTGTACTCTGACGAAAATAATTACAAATATTAATGCCCAAGTATCAAAATGAAAGAGAAATGCACGGCATTTCAGGGTATCATGTTCTATATTAAAAGTATTGTTCTAAACATACAGTTTTAAGAAGCATTAAAAATGTATATATAAATATATAACCTATTAGATTGTGTGTGTTTGTCGACTTTTCATATACAGCGTCGTTGATTGAATTATTTAATTTTTAATTGGGTGATATCGAGCTAGTGAATGGAAATAAATTATGAGAAAAATAGTCGACCTCTGATAAATGCATGATTTAATGAATGGAATAAGTATATTATTTGTTAAATTTTATTCATTTGTAAAATAATTATACTATTCTTAAATTGTTTTAATATTTTATGCTTTGTAAATAAAATTAAAAATATCTTTCTGATTTTTCAGGGCTCTCACAGCTATAGTACTGAAAACCATTTTTTGTTGGACGCAATGTTCTGCGAATGCTTCGTCGGCAGAAATAAAAAAATACCTCGAGAAACAGAAGAAAGAACTCAGTGCTTCTAAAAGGCAGTTAGTGCAATTAGAAGTAAGGATTGAAAGTTATAAAGTAGCTGAAATAACCGTTTTCGATTTTCTCGTTTGAATATTTTCTATAAATCGGGAGAAAATTTTTTGATTTATTTCTCTGCTTATCCATTTTAAATCAGGCGGTTAAACTGTGTTGAAGAATCTATCAAAGTTGAAAATTTCTAACAGTTTTAAAAAATGTGGAAAGCAAATGTGAAACGCAATACTTATTTCTTTTTAATTTTTATTATTTAATGGCATATTTTAATAAAAAAAATACTTAAGAGGATATTCTTAGCTAATCCAAAATCAAAGTATGCGACATTGAATTAAAATTTAAGGACATTGTGATGGAGAAAAGTTGCCAGTGATGAAAAGTTCAAGGAGATAGTAATTGATTTAAAAGCTTAAATTAAAAATAGACACACTTGTATGTTCGGATCTGAGTCCACGTTAAATATTCCAAGAACTCTTCTCAACGACGTAGAATTTTCTAAGTCAGAAATTCCTCGTTAATCTAACTTCTATGACATACAAATACATCTTCTGGTAGTGAGGAGGAAAGACAGCTAAACGTATTCTATCGCATATTGGACCAAAAGTCAGGACGATAGTAACAGTAATCGAAATAAATGCTAGAAGAAATGTGTCTACAAATAATGTCTTCTATCATTCAATCAAAATTAATTTCTAAACAAGTAACGAAGCATACTTACTTTCCAAAGATGTTCAAAAAATATTTGTACAGATTCCAACTATTTCATACATTTTCTCCTTTTTGTGTTGCATTTCTTAACTATGAGATTTAAACTATTGTGTTCAGTAGCGCAGCCAGAATTTTTTTTTAGGGGGGGTCCAGAACTCGGGAGATCAGACTCGGACTCGGGAGATCAGACCCCCCCTCCCCTTAAATGATCATGTTGCTGTTCACAGGGCCCCCGTAAATGACACCCATATAAGTTTTTCTAGGGGAAGGGGGGGGGGAATGGTCGTCTCAGACAGGCACTCAGCAGTCATCCCTTCCCCGGAAGAAATGTTTCACGAATTTTACCTTTACAGAAAACATTTGAAATTTTACCCTCAGGCCCCCAGAAAGCGCAGAATCAGTGGGAATACCTATATTCTCCCCCCCCCCCCCAGTGGCGGACTTTGCTCTTGAGAGGCCCGAGGCGCAACTCAATTTTGAGGCCTCCCTCCTCCAAAAAAAAAAAAAAAAAAAATCACTAACTCTAACTCCTTTACATTATTACTAATTATTTTAAAATGCTTTAATTCCTTTTATATGTGGTTTATGTCTACAAACCAGGGCCTGACTTTCACTATAACACTTTTGTGCCCAGGGCACTTTTCAGATTTTGTGTCCTTTAGCTGGCTCAATTTTTGTGCCCCTGTATATCGTGTTAAACTCAATTTTTTGGCTTATTTCTCCATGTGTGCCCAGGGCACGAGCACCAAGTGTCCGTCCGATAGTCAGGGCTTGCTACAAAAGGAGTATTAAAATTTTAAAATAATTTTTATGTTTATAGATTTGTTCATCTTAAAAAACATTTTTTATCTCAATAATTTTTGTACTACGTTTCACTTTTCATGATTAACACTAAATAAACACCAGCATACGTCTAAGTATAACCCAGCAACTGCAGTTTTATATTGATTATTTTTCACTGTTAATTAATTACGTCAAATTACTTTTTGTGGACCACTGGCAAATGTCTTGTTTCAGTCATGAAAATTTTAACTACATAACAGGTACTTTTGAAGGTCAGAACAAGGGAAACTTGATCAGAAACATGACTTTGACATCACAAAGTTCAGAAGAATTCTTTACTTGGATAAAATGAACCAAAAATTTAACATTCCTTCAAGAACATATATTTATAAATATTTAAATATATTCATAAATTTCCCGTTTGGAACTGCAAAACTAAGCAGTTTAAAAGTAAACTTTCTGTTTAGTCTAATTTTTGTCTTTATTCAAAAACTGTCAATAAGTTTAGGACTATTAATAATGAGTAATTAGGTATGAATAATATACACACATTATTCTATATTTTAAATAGAATTAAAAAAACTACAAGAGAAATTTAAAAAAAAACAATACTTTAAGTAGTTAAAGTACAAAAAATATTATTGACTTAAAAATAAATTCCACTTTATAATGGGTAAATGGGTATGCTCTAAGCTTCGGTCCTAGGCTTATTATTAATGTTTAGCATTTTCATCTGCGACTATAAAATACATGCCGTATTTATAATATAGTTATCATAAATATTTTCTAGTTGAAAACAAAAAATTAAATTAATCATCATTTGTTTTTTAAGTTTTTAATTAACTGTGTATGACATTCCAGTTCAAAATTTGTCTATCGATTTTAACCCACTATCATCCGATCGAGCTGAAACTTTGCACGCATGTGAAATTTCGGTGACTCTAAGTATTGCTTTCTTTAATTTTTCAATAATTTTTTTTAACTATCAAATATCTTCCCCCAATCCCCCCCCCCAAAAAAAAGTGTTATCGCACATGTATGAGCTCATATCTTTTTAATTATTGGTCAGCAATTTTTTAGCATTGCATACTCGGAAAGTTTCGATTCCAAAAAAAGATAAAATCGGTTATCCCTAGCTTAAATTTCTAATTTTTAGTGATTTTTCGAAAGAAGATAAATTATTGTTTCCAATTTCTTTTACATCGTGACAACCAACAACAATTATATATTCTAGGTATATTTGAAAATTTCACTGAATACAGAGTGTCCTTTCCTAAATCATTTAAATGAAGAACGGCTGAAAAATATAAAATATTTAATTTTTGACAAATTTTTCAATCTCAAGCTGTAGAATAAAGCGGTTCAATCTTTTCTCTTTTAAAATGAGAAATATTCTTATCAGACTGTACACTTTTTGATTTGGGGGTGGGGGGCGGCAATCTATAAAGCAGGTGTATTTGAATGTCCTACTGCAATACCAGCTACTGAGCCGCAATCTGATTCAGTGCGGCCCAACCAGTGGCTGAGCGCATAGCACTCTAAACTGGGAGACGGAAGGTGCCTGGTTCAAAACCAGGTCGCGTCCGCCAACCTAACCGTTAGGAATTTTCCGTGGTTTCTTCCAAAACTTAGCGTAAATAGGGGTTAGAATCCCTTAGAAAGACCCCCCAAGGGGAGCACCCACACCCATCGGCATAGATCCCACTTGTAGATAATTGGCCGTAATCCCCCAACCCAACCCAACTAATTGATTCCGGATAGGAAAAAGGCATAGGGACTCTCTGCACCTGTATTTTTTTGGATAAAATATAGTGAGCAAATTAAAACAATGCAAAAAAATCTAGGAATTTTTCTTGGGAATAATGGACAGTTGAGGGCCCTAAAATTCCAAGGAATGTTGCATGAAAATACCAGGAACTTTATTGAACAGCCCAGGAAAGATCCACTGAATTGCATATTGTTCAGTAAAGTTCTTGGTATTTTCGTGCAACTTTCCTTGGAATTTAGGGCACCTCAGCTGCCTATTATTTTCAAGGAACACTACTGGAATTTTTTTTAATTATTTTTTTTTTTTACAATTCTAGTCATTTTTAAGTGAACTGCCTGTTTTTTAAGGTCGTGAGACCACTATTCGGTTAAGTGACGGGTTGAACGAAACAGTAAAGTTTTCAAAGGGAAATGTATACTTTCTGTATAGTATTTGTAAGTCTAACTTATCCTAATTTCCAAGGAACGTTTCTGGATATTTTTACAGTGAAATACGGAATTAAAGCATCAATTACTTATAAACTAAAAGTATTCGTATTATAGTTTAGATTATGGTCCAATGCTGTGAAGAGGAAAGGGAGTCCCCAAAGAAAAGATTGTTCAAAAACGCTTTCTACTCTAGAAGCAATCCTGAAACTATGAACAATGTCTCTTGAACAGATATTTACATATAGTTTTTTTCTTTCTGAAAACCGAATTTGGAGGCCCCTTAGAAATATGAGGCCCGAGGCGCGCGCCTCATGCGCCTATTGGGAAATCCGCCACTGTCTCCCCCTTTTGGCAAGCCAGCGTATAGCCAGGGGGATATAGGGATTCATATCCCCCCCCCCCGACACTTTGGCATAAATTTAACGTTAGCTGTTAGACTTTTGTCTTGCAGAAATTTCAATTGTTCGGTATAATGCAAATCAATCAAATAACGTTTGCCATTATAAAAATGTATTATTGTAATAAAATTGCTAGTTATAAAGCTTTTATACATTCTTATAAGAAAAACGAAAGAACTAACGGAAAACTGTAAGCCTCTAATCGTTAACGACCGCTTTTCGAGATGGTGGAGTTCTTTGTTTCTTAACACTAAATAAAATACATTCAGGTGTTCTAATTCTAGTCCTATGTTCATATTTATTCTATTCATTAAAAAGTATCTCTCCTCTTTTAAAAACCTTTTTAATAAAACATAGCTCTAATAAATACACACAAACTCCGCATATCGTGTACTCTTATACAAAATATATCCAAAGAAAAATACTGAAAAGAAAAATTAATAAATCCCGTTCAAATTTTAACTAAATAGAAATTGTAAAATATTATTTATATACAATTATCATACAAACATGAAACATGCCAATTGAAGAAATTCATTATTGAAGAAATCAATTCACAAAATTATACATCAGCTCACATACATAGATTGTAGGTCTATTCAGGGACGTAGAAAGTAGGGGAGCTGGGGGAGCTGTGGCTGAAATATTTCCCTGAAATATTTTAAACGGGCTCAGTACACCCGTGAGAAATTCTCCCATGTTTATGGTACATTGTTTACCTCAAACCTGATTTCAAAAATATAGTCTACTTTTTCTAGGAAATTCACACAATATACCGCAAAGAGTCAAAAGCCAAGAGCCAAAAGAGCAGCTCTCCATATGTATTCGATACTTGGCTAAATATTTGTTTTTCGCATAGTTGGTAAAAAATAAGAAAAATTACCCAGCCTGGACACTCCGACTTGCCTAACTATACAGTCATATTTTGAAAGATTTATTACACCGAACATTTAAATTCATGTACTAAATAAAGCTCTTTTTTTGCGGGGGGGGGGGGGAGAGATAAAGGAGATAAAGGTGATTTAAAACGGGGACTGTTTAAGAGAACTCTTCCCCAGTGGTCTTTAAAAAGGAAGATAATAAACAAGTAGTCTTATGTTTTTCAAGTAGTTTATTCTAGCTATCGCACTTTAAAATAGAATTAATAAAAGAATAACTGTAAATTTAAAAATTACTCTCCATGACAACAATTAAAGACATTATTTAAATAATGGTATCTCTTGTAAAAGTAATATTTTATCACATTATTCACGCAATTTTAATTTTCCTATTAAAATTCTTTAAAACTTTAATGTTTAAAAATTTTTTACTCAGAAAAAACTGAAATTAATTTTAAAAAAAACTTTTACTTTTTAATATATCTGCTGCAAGTACAAAACATGCGTTCACTATTTCAAGTTTTGTAAAAAAATAAATGCAATAGTTGATTCTTCAATTGACAGGAAAAAAAATTTCAATAGGCTAATTATGAACTTATTGATTCATCATGTATGATTTATTTAAAAAACAATGAAAGAAAAGGAAATTAAAAAAATGTGTGAATCTCGTCTTGTGAGTCGATTGTGTAAAGTCTCAAAATCCTTATTTGTTATATTACCTCGATCCTTCATTACCTAAGAAATTAATAAAATAAATAAACAGCTCTTCATATATTTTAGCATAATATGTGTTTAAAAAGTAATAATATTTGACACAAACTGGAATTCAAAAAAAGGTAATTTAATGTATTTGTTATCATTGACTACATTGTAGTTGCCAGTAATAATAAGCTTATGATATAGTTTTAAATAATCTTTATAAGTTGGATCATTACATCTTGTATACATGCAAGTACGATTGTCTATGTTTAGAAAATTCTTGGCTAATTATAAATAAAAACCACTTCAACCATCTGCTAGATTATACTTGAAAGATCTTTTTATATTAAGATTTTTACTGATAATAAATTATGAACCACGTCTGTGTGATTCCACCTCCTCTGTTGTGTAAAGTTATTTTGAAATTTAATCAAGTAAAGTTTACCTCTTTGTTAATTTAGAGCCCCATATCAAGAGGATGAGCTTGAGATTCAGCACCCTCAAAGGTTTCTTTCGGTGCAACAGATTTTTCACCGGGTCCGGGCCCGTCCATACTATCAGCAGTCTTTGATGCTGCACGATCACCATCATCGGCTTTAATTTTTCTTCTCGAAGAAAGATAAAAACGTTTCACTTTGGGTTTTCTTTCTTTTTAAACTGGACGAATTCATGATCGTAAGAAACAAAGAACAAGAACCCAAAACTTAAACTTCTGCTTACAAATTAAAGGCATCCAACTTAAGTGAATTCACTGAACCATTCGAAATTCAGTTATACCACATCTAAGCTCCCAGCAGACCCTCTTTTTTATTGTTTGTTGTGTGTGTGTGCGGTGTATATTCACTATTTGAATACTGTGGCTTGTTTATCTCAAGAAAAGAAGAGTGGTGTGCTTGAAGACTACAATATAGGCAATATATTTTCCGCTTTCCTTCATGACAATTTTGTTATCAGCTAATTGTAGCATGAATAGATTCTTTCTGAGGATATTCCGTTCCTTTGAGCTACAAGGGTGCGAATTACTCCCCTTTACATTGTCCGATTCGTCCATCCTAGCCCCACAAATTCCCTATCAGAGACACGACTGGAGATTTATTGCCTAAGGAGTCTCTATGACGGTGCTTGCTGGAAGCCTTTGATGATTTTATCTTGCGTCCTCCTTTTCAAGCCAACTATGGATACAAAGTTTAAAAAGATTTTTTTTTAAAGAAAAGACACTTTTTAGAGAATAAATTTGGAAAAAAAAGAAGCAAAAGAGAAAAAATGGGCCCTTTTTACAGAAAAAAATGGGCCCCTTAAATTGGTGGCCCATGGGCCCCACTCGCCCTGTAGATAAACGGACCCTGCTCATAGCGGCCCCTTAGCTCATAGGGGGGGTCCGGACCCCCTGGACCCCCCCCCGTCGCTGCGCCACTGATTGTGTTGTAAGTTACTTAATTATGAATATGACATGCACGAATATGTTGAGCGTCGCACCTATACAAAATAAATTATTAACCAATGATTTATTTTTACAGAATCCGAAAGTTATATTTGAGTTGAGTTCGGAAATTTTTTCGATTATTGAAAAGGGTTAATATTGACAGTTATTTTAAGACTTTTATTTTTTAATTTATTGCTCTGCCGTGTCAGAATCAAACCATACTTTCTTACTGTATGGTATACTTTATCTAATAATTTGAAAGTACACTTAAGTGCATGCTTAAGAATATTTCGATTTACGAATAAAGTATGCAAAAATTACTCCAGAGAAACTTATTTTATCTAATAAACTTGAAAGTACACTCTAAGACCATGTTTAAGAATATACGCAAACAGAGTATGAAATAAATATTTTAGAGAAATTTATTTTATCTAATAATCAGAAAGTTCTCTTTAAGTACATGCTTAAGAATATTTCGATACACGAACAAAGTATGCAGAAATTATTTTAGAGAAACTTATAACCTGAAAGTACACTTTAAATAATTTAAATAATAAATTTTCGATACAAAAGGGCACTTTAAGTATGCCTTTTAGAATATTTCGATACATAAAGTGTGAAAAAATATTTTAGACAATCTTTTGATAAATAAAACAAAATTCACTCCGATCCTAGATCTTTGCAGCGCAAGCAAAACTTTCTACACTTCTCAGCGCACTCCATCCCTGATAGAACGCTGACCTTATGATAAATATCATCTATGACCTAGAAATCCTGTCATTACGCACAAAATCATGACACAATTTGTCTCAATAAATCTAAAATTTGAAAATACTGGCCTCTTGCACATCCTCTCCTTACACCTACCGTCCATTTTTTTTTTTTTAACTCCACTGCTCTTTCTCAGTGAAACAATCACTCCCAAGGAAAATTTTGAATGATTTACCAATATGGGCCGTGCATATATTTTTTATGGCTCAGGAACGCTGATTGAAAATCCCTCCCTCCCCCACATCCCTGGCTCGCAATAAATAGGAGATACTGAGCTCCTGAGAGTGCGTGTGTGTCTAGCGAAAAGACAAAGCCATATTTCACTTTTTGATATCGCCTTCAGGTACTTTAGAGGGTAGGAAATTTATCGCTTACTTGTTTTCGGATTTCGCTTTCTATACTTTTCTTTAGAAAGTAGATTTTTTTTTTTTTTCAAGCTCGGGATGTGTATGATTTATTTTGCACCGTTGACGAAGTTTTTCTCTCCCTACCCCCGATGTTTTTATGTGATTTGATGTCCAACGTATAATCTAGTTCTTAATGAAAATGTTACTGAGTAAATCTGGATAAGTATTTTCCGTAGCAATAACAAATTAAGTATTGATGTTAGCCAGTTTACGAAGTAACTAACTCGTAAAAAATAATGTGATACGATTAGATTAGTGTAACAAGTAACTTATATTTCGATATTACTAACATAAATTTTGGTTTTCTGTGTCGAGAGTCATTCCTATCAACATTGCAATTCTTACACTTTAAGTAAATTTGTAATCTTCCCTGTGCAAGAGCAAATAGCGCATTTTATTTTCTCATTTTTACAAATATATTTATTCGAATAAAATTTATACTAATGAAGTATTGGTTTACCAGATAACTCAATAAAGCAACACATGCATATACATTTCGGAGTGAGAAATTTTATTTAGAACACATTTCTTTTTAACTCTCTTACAATTATAGTGCAAATACGACAAATATAAAGCGTTCAATCTAAGGTCCTTTTCTTGAAATTTATTAATCATGATAATTTAAAAATAATCGATAATTGAAATAAATTATTGAATAAATTACACCATAAAATTATGTTAAATACATTACTGTTAAAATCAACTAAATACAAAGTTTTTAACCAACATGTCAAAATAAAGGGATATATAAATGCTGCATTAAATTGAAATATGATACTATAGGTTGACATACAGCTTTGAAACGTTCGTAATATACTAGTTTAAATAAGACTATGTATTTGTCAGAGTAACTTTTATGAGAATTATGAAAAGTACAATACTTTTGATTGAGTAAATTAAAAAAGACAGATTTTCAAAGGCGAAAATAATTAACAGATTTCATCATTATAAAATATCAAATTATAATTATGACATTGTGAAAACAAATGAATCATAAGTATAGGAAGGCAGAAAGAAAAGATGGATTTGAATATCTTCATTTCAAAAAGGCATTTCTTTTAAGTGCAAATTTTTTCACATTTAAAATTGTGAAGTTATAAAATTTCATCTCTTTATATGTACAAGTTTAAATTTTTAGATTAAAGGGAAACAAATTAAGTTTTAGAAAGAAGGGTAATACAGACTGTATTTATTACGATTTGAATTGTGATATAGGGCAATAAAGACATAATTTTTGTGTTAGAAAATATAAAACAGTGAACCAAATAAAACTGTTCATTGTATTTTAACTATTTAAAGCATTGTGGTGTAAAAAAAAATACCTCATAGTCAGGCTTTTTCCAAGTCACTACATGCTTGTATGATTTGATTACCATTTATAACTACTTTACCACTATATCGGTAATTACTTAAAAAAATATGCTTTTATTTTCAGTGACATTCTTTGTTTTGTAAATATAAATAATTTTATGTTGCGGATAACACAATGTTTTGTGCATCAAAGAGTTAACGGTTTAAGTTAGCTTTTTTAAGAGAAAATTACGCGAATCAACTCAGATTAAGTACACGTATCCCTTTACAAAAACCTCTATTATAAAGAATGTACAGTTATAACTATGGACAGTTATTAATGAAAGTGTATTTTTTTAAAATGTAATAGTTAGAACATATAGTAATATAAATATCTACTGCAATTTATTCCCATATTACCAAAACAGTTTCAAGTTCGCTTTTGGAAACTCCACCGGCGACATTACTTTGTCGGATGCAAACATTAAATATCTGCCCTTTCACAAGCAATGTTATATAAGCACAATATATATTTGTCAATGATAAATTATACCATATTATATTGTTCCACGATTGTTAGATGAAGCATTTAATGATTTGTATTCATGTAATGAATGCAAATCGCGTTTCTGATGAATGATGTGATTTGCTGTGATGAATGAATTCCGATTCCATTGACGGATGAATGGAACTGGATATGAGTGTGGACTGCTAAATTTATCTGGAGTAGAGAATAAGGTATAAGTAATACGTATTTCAAGATTTCTGTGGTCGTACGAGGAACCATGAAATAATTATTAGTCTTTCAAGAAGGGGTTAGTATTTATCGTAATCACAGTTTGGTGTGTTTAAGTCTCCAATAGGAGTACAGTCAAAAAGCTATGATAAAGTAAATATTAGAATATCTAGGACTAACTTTCATTTCTTACAAATGAAAGATTTAAAATGTGCTTTTAAGAATGTGAAGATTTGGAAATAGATTGAGTAGGGGTATAATGCATTTTTTTGACAGGACTATAAAAAAGTACTTTTGCATTTATCATATTTGCACTTGTTAGACTTAATATTTGGGAAAAAAGGAAATGGATTGGCTAGGGGTAAAATACATTTTTTAAGAGGACTATAAAAATGTTCTTATGCTTTATCATATTTGCATTTTCAGACTTAATATTTGAAAAAAAGAAAGAAGATTAAGAATTAATAATTTTTTAAACGTCAAATTCATTGCTTTGTAAAAACCTTGGTTAAAGAGATACATTTAAAATTTGTGTGCTGTTGTCAACAGTACTGAATAATAAGAAAAATACACGATGAAATTTTCGAAACAAATTTTTGCAGAATAAGTTTTTATAAAACTATATTACATTCTTGCAAACCCCACTTTATAATGACAAATTAATTATTCAAGATGAATATAATACAATAGTACGTGTACTTTTTGAAAATCTATTACCTCATTAAGGAAGACATGACAATATTTAAAAAAAAATATTTTGCTATGCTACTAATACTAGTGGGGAAAAATGCAACACTGCCAGAACGCAATTTACAAATTTATTCTCACTGCAGATTTTCTTAACTGAAAATGGATGTTAAATGTCTAAGGAATACGCATTTTAAATTACCAAGGTTTTGTGACCTTAGACAATGTACCTTTTGTTATCAAAATGTCTAGACATCTAATGCAAATGCAATTTCCTTTTCAAATGAATATTTTTAAAAGACAACAACTTAATCTCATTCTCTTTCTTTATCATGATACCTTACATAATTGATGAATAAGTATGTGAAATTATTTATTGGGAGTTTAAGAGTGAGTTGTAACTTACATTCATTAATCTAAGAATAATAATAATAGTGTTATACCCTAGTCAAAGAGTTAAAAAAACTCTCTTTTTAAATAAATGATAAAAAAATAATAATAAGTCCACATTTTTGTATTTAATTTCTTTATTTCGCCGAAATTAAAAAAATGCATTAAAAATATAAGGTGTATTGTAAAATGAACATGAAATATTGATGGTTCAAAAAGTAATAATTTAGATAGTATTTTGTTCAAAATATTGCCTAAATTATTAATCATATTAAAATTTTGACACGCTGTGTAAACGAATTGGAGCACAAAAATATAAAAATTGTGAACAGTCATTTCCTGCAAGTTTCCCGTTACCAAAAATAACCTAGTTAATTTTTTCTGCATGACTTTCTAAAAATCTCAGACAGCTACTTACAGAATAATTTTAGAACAAGATTTTTTTTTACATAAAGTATGATCCTTCTGGGAATAAAATGTACATTGAAATGAATTAAATGCTATAACCTACAAAATAATCGTAATTTGTTGAATAAAAAGAAAACCCCTACATAACTACCACTTTTTAAACAGCGCTATCAGTTCTCCAGTTTAAATCTGAAATTAATAATTTTGCTAAAGACAGGGATTTCTCCTTGAGAGTAATGTCTTTAAAATCTCGTAAGGATTAGTGAATATAGGGCCACATACCTCTTCCTTTGCCTCATGTCCCTTCTTTCCTGCTGGATTTCTCCTCAGGATACAAAATGGCAAAACAAGCCTCGAAGAACTTTAAGACAAAGCCGTATTTCACCTTGATAGCATCTTTAGCTGCCCAGGAGTGTAATAAATGTATCTTCCGCTCTCTCGCTTACCCCGTCTTTATAATCTTAAAAATTTATTTTTATGCTAGAATGTTGTATGATTTATTCGTCCTCGGTGTACTATCCAGTTTTTCCTTTTTTTATCCAGCCTCCTTCTTAGAAAACTAAGTCTTAACGTGCTGGGTAAAACTGCCGGACCAAGGTTTTTAAATAGAGATGTTTAAAAGTGTCTGTTGATTTTAAATAACTTTGTTTTATATTTAAATAAAATGCTAATTTGTCGTGGTATTAATGCTTAACATTTTATGTCAAGTTCTTCCATTTCAAGCGTTTGCTTTATTTTATTTATTTCTAATGGCGCAGCACAGACACATAAAGCCTTTGCCAGGCGGGTCGCCGAGCGTGATAACCATCCATTCGTAAAGGCCATCCAATGGGATCCGATCACTACCCTTAGCAAGGTCATCCCAAACACCCAAGTCTATTACGGGAATCGAACACACATCCAAAAAGGAGCATAATGGTGCGAAAGCCATAATACCATTTAATCATAGGTTTTAGTTTGAACTAGCTGCGCAGCCGTTATTCCCACAGAAGGAATCGTGTTTTCTTTAAATTTAAATAAGAGAAATTGATTCATCGTTAGATTTCAAAAAATGCAAAATTCTTTGACTCGTGACATAAATTCTGCTTTTCTCAGATTCATACTTGAGATGGTATAGAGAGTAACTGCAATATGACGACTCAGAAACCATGTCAGCGTTACCTGAGATGAAAAAAGAAGTATTCTGTAAACAAATCTATTCACTTTCAAAGAGCTTCTAAAGGATAAAATTTTGTCTTCCTGGTTATTCATTTCATTAAATATTAATTGTTAAATTTCACAATTTCAATAACAAAGAAATATAAGTGACTTACGAGACTTTTGAAAGCAGTGGCGTAAGAAGGGTGAGGGAGGCTTGAGCTCCCCCCATACCCTTGGAAGAAGGAAGAAAGTAACCACAGATCAGCTCAATATGATGTCTTTTTTAGATTCCAGCATTGATAGAAACATACTGATCCCCCCAAAACTTATCGAAATGATACGCTATTGTTTGAAATCTTGTTATTTATTGTCTAAATTATAATTACGGGTAATATATACAACATATAAAACTAAATATCTACCAAAAATTCAAATTTTTTATTAGCTTCCTTCAAAATACTACAGAAGCGTAACAGCTTTCGTTTACAAACAAAGGATTTGTCTCGGGATCTAAATTTAATAAAAACTAAAAAGGCAATTGATGTATCTTTTCTCGTTCGCTCTTCTCATAGTTGCCACAGCTATCAAGAATTTCCATATCTGGGACTTTAAATAGCGATTAATAACTTTTTGACCATGGGATAAACTTGCAAATCATGCAGCCTTACGTAATAAAAATGTAAACACCGTAGAGAGGGTGGATTTTTTTTTGGTAACATCACTTGCTCTGTAGACTTGCATTGCGTATCGCTAAAATAAAACATGTGGGCCTAAACACGTTGCATTTATTTAATACTTTAAGACAGGCAAACTGCAATGAAGCCCTTGCCAGGCTACCAGACAATAGAAAATAGAGGCATCCGGCCAGGCCCATTTCTCCAGATCAGGGCTCAAAGCGAACGCTTACGGGTCTGCCCATTTCATAAATATATGTATTTTGCGGTGTCTGTTGACAAAAGGGTTAGCCTATAAAAATGTTTGCTAGAGTAGCTTTTAAAAGCTGCCAATAAAACTTTTATAAACATGAAAATTGAATGCTATGAGAGTCTTGGAAACGGGCAAATAACGTAAAGTTATTTTCATAATACAATATTCTTGCAGCTTTAAAATGATGAAAATGAAAAAGTTTTTATAGGAAGAAATAAGCTCTAAAAAACTTAGAAAAAATGACTTCTTAATATTAGTTATAAGCTTTATAACAAAACATATTTTGTAATATCCTTGTGTTTTAAATAATGCAAATTATAAGTGCATTGCAGTGAAAACTGGATCTAAGTGAACGGAATTATGCGTCTCAATAGTATGGAGGTTGTTAAATCTTTACGTTGTCTGTTTTTAATGTTAGGCTTATAACTTAGTAAAAAGAAATGCGAGAAAGTATGAAATGCCTTTATGTGATTTTCTTCAATACATATTTAAGTTTTAAATCAGAACTGAAAGTCATGAATGTGACGGTCATTTTTACTGCGTAACAAAAATATGCAAATTATGAGTTCTGTTGGGCAATTCACTTGTTTTTGATAAAATGTTTGCGATGCAAATGCTAAGTTTATCAAATTAAACCACATGTGTGGATTTTATTACTACGCTTCCAAAGCCGTCGTATTTAAAGCGATGTTTATCTCTTAAAATTTCATTTTCATGTACGCATAAAAGCACAAACAATAATCATAAAGCATAAACAATCAGAATTCATACAGTGGGTTTTAAAAAATTTTGCCTCTCTGATAAGAAAAAGAAAAAAGAATCCTGGCTTTCATTCCACAAAATGTATAAAGGAGCCATATTCCATTAAAGTTTGGCAGAATGTAGTAATGCTGAAAGTTTATTCATGAATCTGAAAAACCCTACAAAAAAGCAGCATGAGTGATGAATATTTGATTTTCTTTTTTCACTGGCCCAACTATAACATTATAGAGCCTTTGAACTTTTCAAAAGTGTCATCTTTCATACGCTATACTATAATAAACCAACATTTTTGCATAAAAATAAATTCATTTTCTTGCAAGTTCTGCATATGCATTCGGCAAG
The DNA here is from genome assembly GCA_038373885.1 of Cheiracanthium punctorium. Classification (NCBI taxonomy): domain Eukaryota; kingdom Metazoa; phylum Arthropoda; class Arachnida; order Araneae; family Cheiracanthiidae; genus Cheiracanthium; species Cheiracanthium punctorium. The sequence goes on from JAWZYV010011764.1 coordinate 531,475, forward strand.
AAGCCAAAATAATTTATCTTCTTCATATTTCTGGTTTTCGCTTTCATTTTAAAGCTCACAAAATACTGCACACTAATGCTTTATGTGCGTAACTGAAAGTTCCGCAACGGGATTTAAAATTTTTAGAAAGAATTGGCATAAAAATTTTTTTAAAAAAGTATATGCTTAGTGTTAAAATTGTGGAGAGTTTATCCATATTTTTGCTTTTCAAAACAAAGTCATTTGTTTGTTTTATTGAAAGCAAACCAGACGTAAATGTCCAATATATTTTGGGGTCAAACGAGATTAATTTTACAGTGCATGTTTGTTGGTATCAACAATTTAGAAGAGTTCTCAATTTTCGATTTAGTACTACAGTGGACTCGCGCTACAACACAATCTATGTTACGCGAATGAGATATTGCGCATTTTTTTTTTTTTTTTTTACGAGTAACGTATTTCAGAGCTAATGTGGACTCCTCGTCCGCTACACAAGGTTTTTTGTCTACAGTAAGAAGAGCAAATAGAAGTGCGGGGGGGGGGGAGGGTTAAATACCGAATTCGGGATTTACTACTGAAGAAGTGAGCCAATCAGCGAACGGTATTTCATTCCTCACAGCATCACTGAAGGCAGAAACACCCAAACCGTCCCAGTCTAAGCCTAGCTTCATTTATTACTTTACGTAGAAAATGTTAATGAATAGTTAGGGAATGGTTTAAAACGTTTTGAGGAGTGTTTATAAGTGTCGAAAGTAACTATGTGAGCGTTTCAAAAAGTCGTATATCCATAAATAGCGATAACACAGCGCGAAATTTTCACCTTTGTAAGAGATCTCGGAACGCTTCCTTCGCGTAAGTCTAAACTTTACTGTACACTACCGTTTTATTGTAAAATGTTCGTGATAAGTACTGAAAACAACAGTATTTATACGGGAATTAATGGATATTTACCTGTAAAAGAAATGAATTTTTCTTCAACACGGGAAGTTAATATTGCACAATCTAATTTGATTAGGGGATGTACGAGCAATATTTTAGAGTCATATAAATCCCCAAGATTTTCAAGAATTTATGGAAAAGCAAATTCATATCCAACATTTACATTAAATGAGTAATCGTTTCCTCTTTTATTTGCTGTAGCTTGTGATCGTACAATTATAATAAATCCCTTTTTCCAACCATTTCCTAGACAAGGAAATGTGCTTCAGAGGCTATCCCACAGATGGCGTTATTTCCTAAACACCCTTTCCTATCTCTGCTTAGTGATGTATTTGATCGCAAGTTTTCGATCACAAATTACGGCAAACACTATTATTACGATGCTACTGATGTTCCGAGTCAATGAGGTATGTAATCTGCGACGTAATTTATACGTTTGTCTGATGTCATCAGCAATTTTTAAGAGGAGCTCAGCACTCTAATTATCAGCCATAAAAACTGTCATTTCCTGCTGTTGCTCTAAATTTAATCGTTTAGTTCAAATATAAAAACGACAGTGTTTTTTCCGAAAGTGTTACGTTTTTCTACTTTCATGATAATAATGCACTGTTATTAAATGGAAGTGTTATTTTCAAATTATATCCTTGAAAAATCTTCAACAGTTTTACTTGGGTGGAGGTAGTGAGGTAAAATTGTCGAGTCGAAGACTATACTGGGCGTCAGTATAGAGTTTTAATTACCAATAGATAATTTGTTATTACTTAGAGTTACGGCAGTTTAAAAAAAAGAATCACAATACGCTTTGAATAATTCATAATGTTTCCTCAAAATATGTACTATGTAGTCATACAGATATTAAAACTATGGGACTTAAAAAAACTATGGGAGAAAAACTTTATAATAATTCAGGAAAATTCTATCATTAGATCTTTTTTAATGCTTCATAAAAAGTATAATTCTTTTTGTTTAAAATATAGTTTAGTACAGTTTGTAAAGAGATATTCTGAATGTTTTCGAGTTCCTGAAACAATTTTTTTTTTTTAAACCCGGCAATATCTATGTGATATGCGTTGAGTTATTTAGCACCCTAAATATACATCACCTATTATGTCTTAAAAAAATCGACGTTGTTACAAAATTTAGGTTAAAAATTATAGATGTATTCGCTTACATTAGTCATTTGGAGAAAAACTGATAATTCTACCAACTATTATTCAATAAATGTACCGTGGTATCCTGATTTAGTCCAGCCTGATTTCCAGCACATAGCATTATCTTTATTTGGTCTTAGAAAATTTCTATATTTGTGATAATAAAAATTACCATTGATAAGTTCACTTTCTTTTTTGAACATTTAACGTATTTTTTCATCTGGAAGAACGCGATGGTGTTTTTTTCAAAACAAATCAGTTATTCTGAAAAATAAAATCAATGCTGTGAGAATGGGACATTAAACTTAAATCCTTCAGTATACATGTTTTTAGTATCAAATTCTGCTACTATATGCATCTAAATGCCACATCTCTTTTAACAAAAGAAGCAGTAAATTGGCTGCTTGAGTAATGACAAAAAAGTTTCGTTTTCTGATGTCAAGATTTAAAAGTAAATAGTTCATATCATTTAATATTTGCAATCCAAGGTGTCTATAAATTAGTTGGGCAAAAAGTCTTATTTATTGAATGTAATTTACAGGAAGAAAATTAAAGTACATATTGTTGTAAGATAGAGAAATTGTCAAAGTTTACCATTATCATAAATATTGGATATGAGTTCCTTTCGTTACTCTGCAGATGTCCCACCGGTAAATCAGTTCTTGTCGCATATTCTCCAGCATGTTTTCGTCGATCAAATTAATTGCAGTGCAGATTCTTAACTTTAGTTCAGTAATGGAAGCAGTAAGTGGCGGAGTATACGCTTTGAAGCTTTACAAAACTCCATAACACCGAAATACAGCGGTGAAAGATCTGCTGATCGTGGTGGGCATTGAATAACTACTCCACGACCAATCCAAACTGGTACCTCAGTATTGAGTAAGATGTAATGTCTTACAACGTTAGTGACATGGTGCGTCACGTAACGTTAGTGACATGGTACCTCTTCGAATTTTTTCTTTGACGATTGACATAAGGAAAATCGGTCGCATGTCCAGGTAAATTACTCCCGTAGCAGTTTAAGCAGTAATAGAATAAACTAAAAGCTATATTAATACTAGTCTCACTTTAAATTGGTTCATTTCATGTAATATTTCGGAAGTTCTTAACTAACGAAATTGCCCAACTAATTTGTAGACACTCTGTATTTATGATTAAGAATTTGTTTGGATACGCACCTGCTAGTAATTTATGTACTATATTATTTATTTAACTCTGCAAACAGCAGAATTAAATTAGATCGATACAAAGTCATCGTACTTCAATTTATGAAATTGGTGTGTATATAGGTTAAAGCAAAGGTTAAAGCAATGAATTTGACACAAAACTGTTCAAAGAATGGGGCTGCCTAATTTATAGTCTATGCATTGCAAACTGTGGCACAGCACGCATTAATACATTTTTATTATTTTTTTTGCAAAAACTAGTTTTGGAACACATATTTGTCATAAAGAAATTAAATATTTTTGTTGTTATTTTAAAATACGTTAGCCAGCTATTTTGCTTATTCCCTTGGGAATATCTTAGCAAGTATATCTTAGCAAATAATTCTGCTGGATATAAAAATAAGAAGAGTATTAATATTAAAATTATTATATTTTATTATGCCCAATTCATATAACACCGTCAGGCATGAATGGGACAATTTATGAAATTTCGTGTATTGTTACTTTTCATATTTATTTAAATTGCTAGAATGTGCTTTTGTCTATGTTTCGTGAAAGTGCAATATTCATTTTTATTTTCAAGCAATTCCCATTAAAATAATTGCAATAAATTTTCTTTAATTTCAGAATACACACTGTCCCATTCATTTCACTTCCCCTTTCAGCTCAAACTGTATTTTCAAAACCTCAGTACAGTTTTTTATAAAATGTCCACTCAGTCAGTTTTCTAAAAATTCAGTATTGAATCAGTTTGGCCAGTAATTGCATTTAAGTTACTAATTAAATGATAACTAAGCAAAATTTCGCTCGTGAATAATTTTTTTTCTTTGTCTTTTCAGATTCCTATGGAAGATATCGAACGAACTAGTACACCAGTGCCAAAAGATGAAAAATCATCGAGATCTGACTTTCACAGTGACGTCTAGTTGTATGTGTAGAGGCCAAATGTTTTGTGCTAGTGCTTGTGTTAGGAACTCAAAACTGTGAACTTATGTAGCTATTGTAATATTTAAATGACCTTTTTTGTAGTTTTGAGTTATACTTGCATTATTTTTTTAAAGTCTGAATCATTTTTTTTATGTAGAACATATAGTCATTTAAATAGAAAACTGTTCCCGACATATTTAGCTATAACAACAAAGAATGTCTTAAAAAAGTGACAAAAAGAAAGCAAACAAAAACGAAGGGTCACGTGTGTAAATAAAATAAACCCAAAAGTACAAACTTTAAAATAATGGGTTTCATAAATATATAAAAATACTGTTTTAAAATAATAAACATATTTTATTATTTGTAAATAAGTACAGTATTGATTTAATAGAACAAACATCTAAGATTTTTCATATTTATGTATTTTTAAAATATCATGTGGATTTTTAACTTAATTTTATCTATTTAGCGTTGTTCAATGTATAATAATTTAAAAGTTTAAAGCTATATATGTATTATAGTATTTAACATAAGAAACTCTTATCATTTATATTCCTTCAAATTTATAAAGGTATGAATATTTATATTAATTTTAATATACCCGTGATTAAGAAAAAAAAACATATCATACAAATAAAATACTAAATGAAAAACTTAACTGCAAACGTACACTTTTTGATTCCCATGAAAAAAATCAACAAATATTACAGTGAATATTTTTGTATACAATAAATAATTTTATAATAGTAGAAATGAGTGTGTTATATGCATTAATAACAAATATTGGTTTTTGAATATCCAAAGTGTACAATATAAATTTTGTGTTTCTTTAATATGCATTATATTTTTTTAATTCTACATTTTTAGTGGATATTTGAATGTATTAGGGCATTGTTTTGTAAAGCAACTTTACTATGTTGAAATAATTAAAACTTTGTAAAATAACACACAAAAAGAGCACTGAACAGTCTGTACGCGCACTTCGGCCCAAACACTTTCGATCTTCATCTGTAGTCGTCCACTTCGCAGAAAAGCGGGGGGTGAAGGTCGAAAGTTTAGGGCCGAAATGCGCTTACAGTCTGATAAGTATATTTTATGCGTGTTATTTTACAAAGTTTTCATTATTTCATTTTTAAACACCAGTTTCTTTCGAATATTTTTGTTAACTTTATAATGATTGTTAATAACAATTATAACTATTATGTTTCTGTTTTTACGTATTTGTTTAGTGGAATCGTAAAAAAAGTAACTCGGTACTACACTATTAACCAAGGTTGTTAGATTTATGGAAAAAAAAATCGTTATTTTCTTCAGTTCAGAATCATTTTAGTTTTCTGTCAAAACTTTGATAAAAACGTAATTACCTGTATTTTCTAAAATAATAATTTTGCTTAGTATAGACAAACAGTTTTTTGAGGTTTATGTATTAAATTATCGTAACTTTAGCTGCCATTACAACATCTTTTTTTAAAAAATGAATCTGCTTGTAAAGTTTATGCGTTGATTTATAGAAGTGCAGCTAATATTGTCTAATAATATTGGTGTCTGATAATTATGGTTTTAATGCAAACTACTTTATCATTTTCTTGATATTTTATTCAATAGTTTTCATCAGCTAGAAATATTGTTTCTTTTAATACGCGTTATTTTATAATATGAGTTCTCAAATATTTTCACTAGGAAAGGTATTCATATAATCACATTACAAGAATATAATTGTTATTATGGAAATAAATCAATAGTTTTCATTAAAATATTATTCTTCCTATAATGTAAACACTATAACTTAAAATATGCTTGTTCTGAAATGAAATTTATGATAATGTCAATAATGTATTTTCGGAAAACGTGTTTTTAACTCTTTATCAAATATACAGGTCTGAAAGGTAATTCACATTTGATATATATACGTATTTTTATAAGTCATTTTAGTTTTGTACTGTGAATCTATATTTTAAGAGATTTAAAGACTGAAATGAGGTAAGGTATATCACAGCTATTTTCATGGGATCAAGAATCAAAGGTCAAGGCATTGTAGCATGGTTTCTTTTATCAATATTTTTTGAATCAATGAAACGGTCTGATATTTGCTATCGGTCTAAGTATTTGTTGCTTGTTGATCAGACACCGTTCTCACCAAAATGGTGCAAAGTAATGGTTTAAAGTTACGTCGAATGAGTTGGGCAAGTCATTTTCTGCCAAAGAATGCAGAGAGAACAGCTTTTCAGATTTTTAAAATAATTCCTTTTATCAAGATTGAGATAAAACCTAAGAAGAGATGGAGAGACTAAGATAAACGAAGATTTTGCCGTATAAAAATTGAAAACTGGATGACGATATCTGAAAGGAGGTTAGAATTGAAAGACTTCTCAAGAAGGCCAGAGCCCTCAAAGTGTTACTATGTCAGTCAATACAAGATGTATCCAATCCGTCCACTCGATATCAGTCTCATATTTAAACATTTGAAGATACAATATATTCTGTGCATGTTTTATTTACATTACTTACATGTGGCGTTTAGACAGTTTTAGATGGCATTGTATGAGGCATTAATACAGTATTTGATCTAGTACGATCTATCCAAAAAAAAAAAAAAAAGAATTACATGTAAATTAAACTTATAAATGCATGAATTCTTTTACGGTTAGAAAATTTTCAAATCATGGTGCTAAACAAAATAAATAAATAAATAAATTGTTAAAAGATAGTTAAACTTAATATTACATTTAATAGTAAAATTGTTACGTATAAATACAAATAATTTTATAGATTACGAATAATATATTATTGTTTCATGAAACATACAAATATGTATTTAACCGTCACATTCGTCTGAATATATGAATGAATATATTGACTAATAGATGATATTTTATTGGAACTTGCTAATACTTAGTTGTTTATGATTATTGATTGAATTTGCTGCGCTGTTTTAGCTTCATAAAGTATGTAGAAAATTTTCATAGTTTTATCCATGCACATTAAAAGACGACTGTTTCTTTGAGTGTTTCTTCATTTCAACACACACACACACACACACATATATATATATATACTCTTCTTACAGCATTTGATATACTTTATAAATAAATGAAGTTATATACAGCAGCAATATATTCGCAAAGTGTACCTTATCTCAGATAAAGAGCGACATTATTAAGTTTTTACTGTTAATTTTTTAATGTTATGATAAATTTACCGTTTTAATCAAGATTTTGATGTTTGCTCAACATGTTATCAGTTGTTTTTTGTATTTCTTTTTAATTTTAAAATAAAGACTCGTTTACAACCCGTGTTTGGACCTATTATTTACGCAATGTCAACGCCATGTCACAATTCATTATATAAAAACGTACAACTTTTTTAAAAATTATAATTCAACATAGCTAAATATCATGACATATTTCAGTTAATATTTTACTGCACTGGTCTTTGAAAAAAATCCTCAGAATTCCATTTTTTTTAACTCAAAAAGTGAGAAAAGAGAAACTGTTATAACTAATGCTATCCATATACAATTCAACGTGCTAGAAATACAATAAAACTTTTGAATAATGCAAAACTCTCCGGGAGTAAGGAATATATTCTAAAAAAGACTTCTCTAAGAATGTCTATTCTACTGAACGAATATGTGAAAAGTAAAATCATAAAAGTATAATACACAAGGCTTACTAGTGGTAAAAGTAGTACACGAGTATTCAACTTTAATAATTCCATGTGCAATACAAATTATGTAAGCATTATGATATACGAGGGTTGTCTTTTAAGTTTCTACAAAAAGTAGGAAGAAAAATAAGTTTTTGGGAACAAACTGTTCTATTGCTTTTCAAAATATTCGCCTTTAAGATTTATACACTTTTCCACCCGTTCAAACCAATTCTTGAAGCAGCTTTTCCACTCTGGAGTTGATATCTCGAAACATGGTTTTGGAAGGTATCAACAGCTTCTTGAGGTGATGAAAATTGCTGCCAACGCATTTTTTGTTTGAAATAAGGGAACGAGAAAAAGTTTTTAGACGAAAAATCAGGAGAACATAGGCAATGAGACATTAATTTGATATTTTTATCCTTCAAATAATCAATTGTTTCGTGTGCTGTGTGGTAGCTGGAGTTGTTGTGATGAAGTATGATGCGTTGATTTATGTTGTTTTTCCTGATTTCGTTGATGACTTTTGGGAAAAAGATTTTGTTTATCATTTATGGTTAACAGTTTCTCGATCCTCTAAAGGAATGGTTGCGATATGTCCCGTAAGGCCGAAGAAACAAGCAAGCATTTTCTTGGAAGTGCTTGGTGGACGAACAACTTTCGTAAGATTCGGTTCATCTGGAAACTCCCAAACAGTGGATTATTGTTTAGTTTCCAGAAATTACGAACATATCAAATTTTCATCACCTATAACGATGTTGGATACGGATTTGTAGTTCCCAATTTGAATTTTTTTAGTATTTCCTTACACCAATTTGCATGATCCTCTTTTTGAGCTTCTGTCAAATTGTGCAGAATCCATCTGGAATAAATCTTTTTAACAGCTAAATGTTCGTGCAAAATCGAATGTATTGCCGTCTGTGATATGCCAAGGGATGCTTCTATCTCACGATATGTGATACGCCGATCTTCTTCAATCATCTTGCGCATAACATGTATGTTGTCTGGAATCCCTACCGATTTTGGTCGTCCTTCACGAGATTCATCACTAACTCAAGCACGACCACGAAGAAATTCTGCAAACCAATTATAAACAGTCTTTTCTGTTTGTGCTTCATTACCAAAAGCTTCACGAAGTGATACTAAGCATTCTTGTCGAGTGAGGCCTTTCTTAAAATCATAAAAAATCATCCAAAGGAAACCTCTACGAGTTATTTCCAGTTTTTTAATTCATGGGCTTCTTTAGAACACTCGTGTAAAGAAAATACGCAGACAGTTTCTATAATGCCACTGATTCCAAGAGAAAGAAAATGTGAATTTTACAAATATCCTGAAGACAAGCTTCAGTAGTGCCTCCTATTAGTCGTTTGTAAAAACATAAAAGGCAACCTACGTATAAGTTCTATATAAGTGGGGGGAAAGTGGCCCAAAATGATTCTCTAAAGAGGGAAACTTGCATAAAATAACATAAATGTTGAATAAACTTTAGATCTTTGCTACAATATTTTACACTATATTTTGCATCATAAACATACTTTAATAATATTTTAAACGCGAACTGATTAACGTAAAAAAAATAGAATTTTGAAAAAGAATTCTAAGGATCATTTTACCCTCACCCACGCGCAAAATGATCCTTCATTCGAAAATAATTAAATCGTTTTTATGAGCAAAATAAAAGATGCAAACGTAATTATGATTCTACACAATGAAATAAAATAAATTTTACAATCATATTGCATGCATAGTTTATTTTATTAAAATTTAAAATAAGAAATTGTCACAAACTTGAAAAAAGAATATTTCGAAATTATAATTAAATAAATTTATATTATAATACTGAAATAAATAATGTAATGGGGAGTCACGCATTTTGAGAACGTCTCAAGAGCTCTCACGATGACTAGGGCCTGGTACTGGGGTTTCTTAATTTGATGGATCATTTTACACGGCAGTATTGCTACCTACTTAGGTCACATTACTGGAACACACCGATAAACATAACTAAACGTAATTCACACCTAAAAACATACCCTATTCAGTAAACTAAGTCACGTTTCTGTACATTAAGACTGTACTTCTAAATAAATAGGAAAGTTAGTGCTTACCTTATAAGAGATATGATAAAACACAGTTCTTCTTTTTAAAATTTCTCAGCCAAACGATACACCGATTGTTTAAATATCGCCATTGCTCCTTCTTGACACATCACAACTAGTTTATGTGATACCCGTTAGACAGCCCAACCTGCATCTAAGAAAACGTATGTGGATCGTTTTGCTCGCTAGGATCCCTTTGAACCACCTTCTCCAATTTTTAATGTTCTTTTTCGAAACTAGTAAAGCATTTGACCGTACGTGAATAATAAAAAATCTGACTATTTTCGTTACTGTATATCTTTACAGGGAATACAGAATCAGTTAAAAAACAATTAAATTCATTGAAGGAATAGATTGAACGTAATGTAGTGGAATGTTGATTTAATGAGCTTTACATTCATAAAAAGAAACTTAACATTAGGTTTGCACTAAATTTCGAAATTCATGTACCAATATTTCTCTGTAATCTACGATCGTATCTAAATATATTCGTAGGAAGTACTAAAATGTATAGAAATTAAAATATTAGTTTCCTATTCCAGTAACTTTAGTTAGTAAAATGTGTATAGAAGGAAAAAGATGCAATACATTAGTTCATGAATAATTTATACTGCAACACGTATGAATAAAATGAACAATTTAGCTTAAAAGTTTGCCTTAATTTGTTGTTTGCCTTAGATTTCAAAGTTGTTGTTCATATAGGTATTTAATGTATAGAAAACTGCAAATTTATGCCTTTATTCATACACACTTTATTAATTTGATTATAATATAAATTATTAAACTTCACACAAACATTTTAGCCTTCAACCAAATATACTTTTATAAAATATAATAAATATAGTTAGTCTAATGTAAAATAAAGTTTGATTGTGCCGCACACAGAAAATTTTATTACTCAATTATACTTCGTAAAGCCTAAAAAGTTTAATTTCTAATTTTTCGGCAGTATACGTATGCGTAAATTTTGTTTTATTGTTTAATAAATTAAAAAATGGTAAAAATCATGCACATCATTTTAACATATCAAATATGTTTCAATATTTTCAGTTAGATCTTAGGATAGTTATTAAGTACTGACGTAACTACATTGCTTTGATCACACTGTTTGAACTGGGATTAATAAATAAATAAATACACACACACCTATATATATATATGTATATATATAACATTACAAATCAAAAGCCCGTTAAAATCCCACATTTCTTGAACTACGCAGTTTTAATTCAATTGGAGCAACGGAATCCGCTTTCAAAAACAGCAATTACTACACGGTCCCTTGCAATTCATTTGTAAATTTGTAGACAGTCCCCGCGTCCAGTCAATCTGGCGTCTTAAATGCCATAACAAACCTTGAAAATCCGCTGCCCAGATTTTGGGATCTCCCAATAATTGCAACGTGCATGGATCATGTGACACGACCTCAAAAGTTAATAAAAGGGTTGATGCGGCCCAGCAGCGACTTTTACGCGTGGCCTCTGATGCCAAGGAAAGTTGTATCGAATCACTTAATAAAATAATGTAATCGCAGTTCGACTCATTCTTCCACCGACAGCCATAGCGGCCCGAGGATTTTCACAGCTAGCTCCAGCGTTTACCGGCTAGGATTCCACAATAACGGCTCTAAGCCAGAGTCCCAAGCCGCCTCGCCTAATACCCAACGCTGAGAATGGGTCTCAGACAGCCTCGCGTCCTCCGGCACACGACAACAATCTTCCCATAGCCGTTTAATGTTACACACACACACACACACCCACACCCACACACACATATACATATATATATATATATATATAAAATTTATTAATTTATATTAAAACATTTAAAAACTTTGAAAGCTTATACTATTATTTAAACCTTGGCTTTCTATCTCAATATAACTTTTTTATACTTAAGTCGTTTGAATGCCTGGATGATATTTTAAAGTTTAATTACAAGTTTTAAGTTTTTACATAATTCAGGAAAATAAATTTTAGGTTTGTGGATTTGTAATATTTCGAATTAAAATTTTCTTACACGCAGAAAAAAAAATTATTAACCATCTCAATTAATTAATATAAAGATACTTACCAATTAATTTTTTATTTAGTCACTAAATTTATAGCTAATGTGAAAGCAATAAAAATACGTCTTTCTTTAAGAAGCATCAAGTTTCATGCTTTTTTAAATATTCACGGTCATTGAACAATTTTCTTTTGAGAAATTTTGTACTGAATGCTTTCTAGCTTGTAGTTGTTGAAAATGTAAAGGGCGATGAAATTAATATAAAAAATATGAAGCTCTCGTTACTTTAAAATATTATCGATGACCATTTAGAACTGCATAAGGAACTAACAGATGTCAAATTTTACTATACTATAAAAGAGCTACAAATAACGCAGCCCTTTTAGAGAATCGACATAGAATGACTTAGCCACAGAATAAAGACCTTCGCTTCAGTTTTTTATTTTTTTTTCAAGAAACCTTTCACACAGTTGAAGTCACGAAGAGAGAAAAAAAAAAAAAAAAAAAGAAAGAAACTTTTCATCAGCACCCACAGATAAAATTTTCTTCTGATACCACGGACGCGAAGAAAGAGAAAAAAAATCTAAAAAAAAAAAAAAACCTTCTCAGGAAAAATATGGTTCTAAATAGGGAATATTCTAGACACGATTCTTTCACAATTTTGGGGGATTACACTTGCAGTCACCGAGTTAATCCCTAGCTAGCAGCTCTAGAATCCCCAGGATATCAAAATCGCATGAATCTTCATCATCATGCTTGTCAACGTCGGCAGTGGTTGTGATTACAGTCACCTATTACGCTTATTCCGTAAAAAAGGGATTTTCTAAAACCTTTTGTATTTTTCTTTTCTTTTCTTTTTTTTAAATAAAGACTCAAGAAATCCCCCCTTTTTATAAATAAATATGAGATATTATGTTAATATTTGAAACCGTTAACTTTATCTGATACGAAAGTGCAGTGTTTTAGAGAGGTGTTTTTTAATGGCAGCACATTTTTATTGAAAATGATGAGATATTAATTATTCTGGATTTATTGGGAAAAAAATGTTTCCTTTGTTCATTTATTTTGTATGCAATTCACAATGAATAGTCGTTATTTCGCAAAGAAGCATTTTACATTCAATTATTTTCAAGGCATTTGTTTAAAACTTGGCCCATTGATTCATACAAAGGGACATTTGATGGTCCGGGGATGGTGACTTTTTAGGAGCTAAATTTACTACCTTCTTCACGGACACTCGCTATTTTTCACTTTCAAAAACCTTTGCATGAAAGGTTGATTTTATTTACTTCTAAAAATGACTTTCGAGGAATATTGTGTAATAAAAAAAATATTTAGAATGTAATACTTGCAGTAACGCGCCCAAATAAAATGACAGGTTGCATCATCTAAATCATTCTAACCGCCCAGACGGTGTAGTAGCTAAAAAAACAGTCTATCGACCCTTGAGTCTAGGTTCACTTCCAGGATAATGATTGGATGTTAACTTGCCCGTCCATTAATAGGGGGTAAAGGTGATCACCCACCAAGTACTCCTACAATAAAATGGCCAATAATTCCAGTCTTAATTGTAATGCGCGCTTAATAAGCGTTCTTTTAGGCTATGCCTGTTCAATTTAAAGCTATATACTGCATACTCCTAATCGATTGTGTCATGAAATTTCATCATTCAAGTTTCTTTTGATGACGTTACTTTTAGAAGATACGTGAGACAATAGTTTAGAGATTTATAGAAAGCAAAACGAGATAAATTTGATCGTTGTAAGACATAGGATTTGCTAAGGCGACATATTTACTCTCATAATATTGTTCAGTATTTTATTTATATTTCGGTAAAAATTCGTGGTTCTTTTTTCCATTTCTTCCCTTTTAATGAATTATCTTCCATAGAACTACGCAAAACCAAAAGATCACGTTTATTTCGCATGAAATAAGAACATATTAAGCTAAATGTAAAAAGTAATAAAATTTTAAGTAAATGTACTATTATGAATCACCGTTCAACTTGGTATGGCTTACTTGTGATAAAAAGACACAATATCTGTGATTAATGAAACATTACAACACATTTTGTTTAAATATGTATTAACAGGACTATACACAACATTATTTTAGATTCTACTGAAACAAAAGTACCTCATTATTTCCTGCTAATTTTATATCTCTTGTCTGTTTTGCAGAATTGTAGTTTGCAATTTACTATAGAGGACTGCAAAAATAGCTTTTGCGCAGCAAATTGTCATACTATTTCTATATTCAGTCCAGTAGTAGTTTTCCATCCCGACTATAACAACTCTAGATGATTGACGTTCTACTACGGGTCGAAACTAATAGTAGAAACAATAGTAGAAACAATTACATCCGTTACCCGTTTAACCCACTGTTCCACCTATAAGGTGGTAAACAGTTAAGTATGTCAACCATTGTGTTCATGTGGGAACCCTTGAGGTTAGTTGCCATTTCAAAGGTTTAAAAATAACAAGTCTTGTAAGTAAAATCTCATTTATTAAAAGCTTTATTTCTTGTCTGTTTATTTTTTCTTCTTTCCGTCATATTTTTATTAGTGTTTTTATTTAATTTCCTATATGAGTACTTTCAAAATTCTAAATTTTGCGTGGGGTTTAATACTGTGCGTGTGTTCTCTAGGAGTGTGGTTTAGTTAAACGTTACACTTCCTATAAGAAACAAGACCAGAAAACCCCCCAAGATGCCGGCCGATTTCTGTAATCGCGCCAAGCAGTGGGTTGAACTAAGAATCAACCGAGGCGCCCTGCAACGAAACTAAATAATGTAGCTTATAGCACGCGTTAGTTGGACACTTTATCTGAGAACAAATGGTCTCTCTCTTCCATATTCACGCGTATACACTGTGACCCCTCGTCCTGCAAGCTGGTGGTGTAATGTAAAATAGGTAAATGACTTCAACTATGCACGATAAAACGTGACAGACATCCACCATACTCAATTGATTTAAGATTTTGTGACTTTCTTTGTTGATTCCTAGGTTTGGTTTGGTTTGTGGGATTACGGCCGATTAGCTACGCGGGAGCTCTAGGCCGATGTGTGGTGTGCCCTCCGTGGGGGTCTTTCTAAGGTGTCCTTACCCGTATTTACGTATATTACGTACCCGTATTAAGTTTCGGAGAAAACCACGGAAAACTCCGAACAGTTAGGTCGACGGGCGCGCGATGGGACCCGAACTCGGGACCTTCACACATCGCCCGTCAACCATTTCCAGTGGCATAACCACTGTGCCATGGTGAGGCCTTGATTCCTAGGATAATGGAACCACTCTGCAGCATTTGCTTCAGAACTGTTCCAGAGATTCTTCCAAAGAAGTAGAAGATCACTCTAGTCGAACTTTCAACACAACCGGCTTGCTAAACGCATTCTACGACAAAGATGTTGTACGACGCAAAAGGTAAGTACTGGCAAATGTTGTACGATGACGCAATGATGATGATCGCATTGAAGAACAGTAAAAATGGGTAGCATGTATCTTTTCTTTTTATCTACACTTTTTGTTGAAAATAAATAGTTGTACCTATTAACATTCCAGTCGATGTCTATTTTAATTTTAAATCTATAGAATGTATAATCTATTGTACAGTTATTAGCTCTATTCATAACTAGGTTGCCTTTAAAAAGCTTTTGTTTTGTTAATTACGTGATTGTTATAGGGTAGCAAGTTTACACTGTTACCATTTCACTTAACGCTAAAATTTTAAAAATAGATAAATTGAAAGAGTAATTAACAATGTAACAATTTTGAATTGTTACTCATCTTAACGCTTACTGTAAGAATTGTTGAAGAGTGTCAATTATTATAAAATATTTAATAACACATATAAGGCTTTATTCTGTTGTAGGAATGTGATGTGATCAATTTTTGTTTCACTCTTTGTCGAGCTTCATTAGCTTACAAAAAGAGATTGCGGAATATTGATTACGCACGCACACCCCGAGGGGGGTCAACTTCCAGAAACTCACGGCCAATGAGCAGGACAAATCTTCAAAATAAATCTCTTTTTAATAGTTTTCTCCTCCTGCACAAAAAAACAAATCAATGAAACTATCCAGTTTACTTATTTATTTATTTTTTTTCGCGCCAGGTCCTTTTCCAGATAATAACCACAAACTAAGCCGGATGATAATAGAAAAGACAAGTCGGAGGTGCCGCACTAATTTCCTATACCAAACAACTGTACTATTTCCTCGCGCTCCAACGAACGCGGCGCGATCAATACTTAAAGCAGTATTCGATACAACTTCATATGGAGCCCAGTCTCCGTGAGGATTTAAAGTCATTACCTGCATCGATGGTTTTCTCAATCAGTTGTAATTACCTATCAGCTCGTTATAGGCTGCGCTTTTAGGGAATGGTAATCTCTCAGGGCTTCTTGCGGTTAAATAAAGAAAAGACCAATGCATTTCAGTGACTACATCAGTATATGCTTTTTTTAGTTTTTGTTTCTCCGTGTGCGTGCCACATAAATAAGATAAAGCTTCGGTTTATTTCAAACCATTGAATAGCAAATTTAAGAGAAACAAAGAGTTTATGATAAAAGTAGATTTTTTTTTGTGAAGGAATTTATCAGAGGATGAACGCATGCGATATCCTTTTTCTGTTACTTTGTGTTTTAAGTAAGACTTTTTTTTTGTTTTTTTGTTCTGATTCGTTGTATTCTCAGATAGTGCATATTTTTAGATAATCAGCGTAATGTTTTTAACTAAATAGAACATCTTATAAGTTTTATTCTTTATAAACTTTTTATATACATTAACTAGAATATCTGGTGTTGACAGTTTAATTTGCATTGTATATAGCTAAAAAGCGTCAAGTAAGTAAATAATTTGCAGCACCGCGACTGTCTTCAACGAAAAAAATCTCGTAACTTTATATGAGTTTAATTTAGCGGCTGTAATGCACAGTTGACGCCACTGTTCTTGTTCAAGGCTAGTGCACGTTAGAGCGGTATGCTCAGTATTGTTAATATCACCCACTGACAAAATAGTTACGACAGCGTTGAGATGAAGCTGTGCTTGAAACGGAGTAGTATAGTGGTGAATTTTATTTACTAGTTTCGGCCAATTTTTTGTGATTCTCATGAAAACATTTACAGAATAGCTCCGTATTTTTAAGATTATCTATCACTATAAAATATATCTTCTGCCATAGAGTATGTGAAGAGAAGACCTTTTTGACTGCAAAATTTCAAGTTCATTTAGATATTTGAACAAAAATCTGTCACAGTCACTCAAATCTGTTTATAGTCGTTTTGGTTCCATAAGAGATATGTTTTATTTTTGATTATACAAATTAGAGCGTGATTCAGAAAATATATTTTTTTAAATCATAATTGGGGCAACTTTTAGCGAAACAGATACCGCATTTTTTTTATACGGTAAGTATATTTTATAATTATATTATCTATAGTTAGTTCTTATCTTTTGCAAACTATTGAAAAAGAAAATCTAAGTTTTATTATTTTCTGATGAACAGTTTTTCATCAGAAATCAGTAAGACGACTTTTTCAAGAGTTCAATGTAGAAGGGACTTTGAAAATTTGGAATAATGTAGAAAGTCAGTAGTCGATGTCGTAAAAGGATTCTACGATATGCTTTTGGAGAAGAAAGATCAATGTTTAACGGTTAATTAGTACATCAGAACAGCAGTAATTTTTCCATTATTCCAAATGGATTCCGACTTAAAAGGCTTACAAAAAGGACCTATATTGGGACACGATTTGAAAAAGATGGTTCCTACTTAGATATCTATATAATAGTGGAATATTTTCTAAGATTTCAGTAATCTGCTGTGTGAGAATTCCAAACGAATTACAATCGATAAAATGAAAATTCCAGATTTGAATAATTCGTAATGTTTGTTTTGTTTTTAGTCGAATGCTCGCAATAAGAGTAAGAAATTACTTTCATGTATTTTAAATTTTGCTGTTCAATAGTAATTTCTCTAACAAATCCAAATTCAGAGGCCATTAATTTGGTAATTTATCTGATTGCATTGTTGATGTTATCGCGATATTTAGCAATGTAAAAATTAAAAACATAAAAACATGTTTTTTAAATTTACTGGTTTAACACTTTTAGAGTCCCGCAGTGATCTGGGTGCTAACTCCGTTCCCATAAGAACACGGCAGGTGAAGTAACATCCGGTTTGGCCAGTGCGTGGGAGCGTCAACTCCCTCTCCGCTCGACTGCTGTGGGACCGTGCACACTGTACACTATTTGGAGCTGGTGCACGTAAACCCCGTCGTGGCTCCAACGTCCTCCAAGTTGTTAAACCTGTAATCGGCACCTCTGGGGATGCCGATTTCAGGTGGTAGTTCGTCCCTCAGCTCCCAGACAGCACAGCAAACTTGCATCAAACTTGCAGCCAGCTTGATTTATCAAGCCAGTAAACTTGAATTAAGCTTGAAAATTTCAAGCGTGTAAGTTTAATGCAAGCTTGAATAAAGTGTTCTAGTTTACACTTGCCCAGCTTGCATTAAGCTTGACATTTCAAGTTTGAATCAAGCTTGACATAGCAAGCTTAATTTCAAGCTAAAAAATGTTTCCTAAAAAAAATTTCCTAATTACACGGAGCGCCGGTCGGCGAACTCGCCCCACATATTTTATTTTGCCACGCATTTCCCCCTCTACACCAAAATTTCAATTTAATCTGTTTCCATCATGCGTGCTCGGCTAGAATAGAACCCGGGACCTTTGGGTTGGAAGGCCAGCGACATAACCACTCAGTCAATCCGAGTTGAGCTGATACGACTAAAGTTTGAAGTGACTGTTCACGCCGTTTTCTGGTGAGATCTATTTTCCGATATGTTGATCTGTGCCTTTTATTTTTCCATTGGATGCATCAAAATTAAAATAATGTTATGTGTGATTTATAGACTCTACTAATAGGGAAATAAGCATAATATAAACTTAAAAGCAGGACACGTTTTAAAACTTTCGATATTGCAACACTCATGTTGAGCAATACTGCTGGCCAAAATCGAGACAAACGACTGATTTTGAAATCAATTTCGTAGTATAATTGTATTGTTTTTTGAAGAATTTCCCTATTTGGAAATATTGAATCCTTTTTTTTTAAATTCTATGGTCAAGTACATTTATGACTGATTAATTATTTTGTGGAGGCCGGATTGCGCCTCATTCTACCACCCATAAAGTGAAGTTTATTAACTAACTAAATGTTGTTAATCATATTAAAATTTATTTTTAGAGATAATTAATTAGTTAATGGAATTACTATTGTTAATTATATGTAAATAAAACTAAAACTCCCCTCGTGTTACACTTCAGAGGGGCTTATCCCATTCCATTCCTTCCCCTTAGACTTTTCAATGCCATTCTCCTTCTCGCCTACAGCGACAGATGGCGCCATCAGCGCAATAATCAAGCTAATGGATTGAAATGTCAAGCTTGTATTAATACGTCAAATTCAAGTCAAGTCAACTCAATGTCAAGCTTGATTTAAGCTTATGTGCTGTCTCGGCTGCAATCGGCACAAAATTAGGGACCAACATGTAGAAGACCACTCCCCTCGGGGGCAATGGCACCCCTCTTTCCATGGTTAGTGTCGTCTATCTATGGGCAGGACAACAACAACAACAACAACAACACTTTCAGACACTGCGATAACAATCGAGGACACAAAAATTACCTACACTATTGTACAGAATAGATGTCCTGGTTCGTAAACCACACAATATAATATATTGTATTGTGTGTACTGAGACAAATCTGAACGAGGGGTATCCGCCCAGATTGGGGGGTGATGTCTGGATCGGAGGACTTTCTAAGGGTTCTAACGCGTAATCACGCTGCATCTGTAGAAAACCGAGCCAAACTCCAGATCGTTAGATTGACGGGACCCTAACGAGGGACCTTCACACTTCGGCCATCTACCATTTTCAGTGCATTTTCCACTCGACCATGGTGGGGCAAACAGTTTAGCATGTGTGGTTCGTTCACATATAGAAAAACCAATTTTCCTGGAACATGTAATTATCAGGGTTATTCATTTTATTTTTTAAATTACAAATTTTGTCTCTATTATTATAAAAATTATTTAATTCAAAGAGAACTTTTTTAATGTGGTCTAATACGGTTAGACACATTAAATGAATGCTTTTCTGACATTTAATTATCACATTAAGAGTAGTTTTTTATTAACGAAATAAAAAAAAACATGTCATTGTATTTTTATTTAACAAACAAACAAACAAAAAATCCTCTAGTCATTTCAAAATGACAAAAGCTCTGTTCATCCGAGATATGCTTGACTATAGAAAATTATTTTACAGCAATTAATCTCTTTAAAAAATATCTTCAATTTTAAGTTGAAAAACTGCCGTAGAAGCTCTTCAACAAATGAAAAAAATATCTATTTTGAGTTTCAAAACGACAATACATACTACGGAATTACACTCCTCCTACGTTTAAAAGGCGCGCTCATGCACAGTTTGAGCATAGGTTATACTTTTTAAATTAATCGTATAGCAAGTAACGTTTTTTTTAAAGCACATTAATTTTTAAAAATTGTCTTAAAAATCCTTCAACATAAGAAAAAATATCTATTTTGAGTTTCAAAACGACACAATTACATTCCTCCGAGGTTTGAAAGGTACAGCCATGCAGGATTTTAGCACAGGCTATTATTTTTAGGTTAATCGTACAGTAGTTAACCTTTTTATTCTTTCAAGAAATAACTGAAATTTTAAGTAGAAAATTGCCGTAAAAGCACTTTAACACAAGAAAGCAAAATCTATTTTGTGTGTCTAAACAACAAAAATTACATCCCTCTTAGGTTTAAAAGTTGGGGTTTCTAGGCCCATGCACAATTTCAGCACATGTTATAATTTTTAGGTTAATTGTTTAGCAACTAACCTTTTTAAGGAGCACCTAAATTATTATGAATCGCAAATTTGACGTAGAAGACTTTATAACACAAGAAAAAAAAATATATTTTGAGTTTTAAAATGTCAAAAATTACTTTCCCCCGAGGTTTAAAATTTACGCTCGTGCAAAGTTTCAGCATAGTCACTTGGTAAATTCTTGTATGATACTGATAATGTTAAAAGAATAAAGAGTGCAAAATATTATTTTTAATTCAAAATATTTATTATATTTAATTTAAATATATGCCAGATACTGAAATATTGAAGTGGAACTGTCGTAAGCATTTTGGTTATGTCGAAGGCTCTTTGACAGCATGCGTGTCCACATTAGAATCACAATACTTTTGTATGAACGGACTGATTATCCTTACGACATAGGAAATTGCAAAGATGGTGTGTTGGAGGGGAACTTTTGTTAAGAACTCTGACCGAATATACAGCACGCCCCACTGTAATGAAAGAATTAGTCATCATGTCAACGCTTGTGTTAGCCCTGAGACATGGAATGATTAGTTCAGTGGCACGTTGTTCATCACGTGTAAGTCCGTGAAATCAAAACGGTTACGTGAATTAATGAGTAGAATAAATCGCGCCAAAAGCATACGTTATAATCCACTTTCCAATATAAATGTACTGTTTATTCGAAGAAACTCTGAATAACGAAGTACCCCTGTAATGAATTTCTACTTGACATGAAAATTTTAATTGGGACACAAAATTTATGCGTTGATTACATAGAAGGAAGTAAATTAATAAGGTAGTTTCTCTTTTGAAAATTTCGTGTATTTTTTAATCGTCTTATTTTTTTTCTTCCTTTACTGAATTATTATAAGTTCGTAGAATTAATGCCATGACGTAGAACCTGTATGTAAAAAGTTACAGAACTGAAAATTTTGCAAAATAAAACATTTTATTTTATTTAAATAAAAATTTAAAAGTAATTTTATTTAACTTAAGTGAAGTATCCCGTGGTAGATTATTTTAAGTGAAATTTTGTTTATACACTCGGCTAATATGTACCTTCTAGAAAATAAAGAGAAGCAACGTTTTATTTTTTATGTAATTTGGCAAAAACATAAATAAAATCGGTTAAAATAAGTAATGAAAACTGTATACAATATTCTCACCCAATGATATAAAATTTCAGGTTATTAAACCGTGTGATAGTGACTTTAAAAGCTGTTACTGCCGTAAAGCTGTTACTGACGTACAGCTTACAGTTACAGTTTTAAAGAAATTAGAAAAATAACAGTATTAGTCATTGACATAATGCACATTTTAGTACCATCGGTTGCACTCAGAATATTGTGCAGAAAACATTTTTAACAGTTATTCGAGATATAGTGATTAATACAAAGACTCTATTTTTCTCTTTGCTATAGTTATTGCTATTGAAGTTCTCAATCAAAGCCGTTTCACTTTACCCATGAAAAAAAAAAGTGAAGCAGCTATTATTTGTTACCCTTTCCAAAGTTTAAAAGTGAAATGTGATTTCAATACCTCAGTCCACTTGTTCTTGAAAAGCTTTAATAATTCCCTTTCGAGGACGGAAATACACTATCTACCAATAAGTAATTGGACACCTGCAATAAAAGAGATCAACATAATTTATGGTTGGTATTCAATGGTTGGTAGAGCCTCCACCTGAGAAAATTATAGCCTTAACCCTGCAGGCATGCTTTCCACAAGTGTCTGGATGATGGACAATGGTAGTTTCTTCCACATGGCTTGAAGAACACATGTGAGTTCTTTAACCGATTTTGGACGGTTGCTAAACCCCTTAATTTGGCTAGCCAACTTGTTCCAGAGGTTTTCTACAGGGCCCAAGTCTGGACTCTGGGCAGGTCAATCCAGTCAGTTCACTTTATTGTAATCATACCAATCCATGGTGGACCTCGCAACATGACAAGCAGTGTTGGCATTCTGGAAGTAACAATGATCAGGTAGCGTAGCCTGGATTTTATTTCGGGGGAGGGGGCTGTGTATCAAATCGTAAACTAAGTTTCAAATGTAAGCTAAATATCAAATTCAAAATTGTCACAGCATAGGAAGCACTTTGTTGTCTAGAATAAGGGAGCAGGAGTCGGCATTGAGCTTACAACGAATTGGGATCAAAGGTTTCAGTCCTTACCACGAGAATCATTCCCAGACCATAACTCCACCTCCGTCAAACTTACTGTAGGCACAATGCATTCTGGCAAAAGACGTTTTAATGGCATACACCAAGCGCAGACTATGACATCCGATTGGTAGAAATTGAACCTTGAATCATCACTCCAGAGAACCTTTCTCACTTATCTACCGCCAAATTTCGACGTGCCTTGCATCACCTTAACCGAGCAAAACGGTTCGATTTTGTAACGAAAGGCTTATGGGCAGCTGCACGGCCATCGAATAAAACAAATGTGCTGCCTTACTGATGGTATTTATCGAAAAAACAGTCTCGGATGCTTGTTGGAACACCTGGAGTATATGGACCAGCGGTTTGTTGTGTGGTTTCCGAATCTCTTTGGACAACACTCCTCGGTCTCTATCTGTTAGTTTCGTGGGTTTGCCGTGTCGAAGCACATTCCGATAATCACCACTCACCTTCTACTTCTTCATCGCAAAAGCCGCTGTGATTTTGGATGTTTAACTCACTAGATATGTCTCTTAAGGATCGGCCATTCCTATGATATCCGACAATTATGCCTTTCTCGAAGACAGACAGCTCTGAATTTCGTGGCATCTTGCATGCGACTAATGCCAATGCTGTTTGCTAAGCGATATTTAAGTACAGAAGGCATGACGTAGATCAGGACCACAG
This sequence comes from Cheiracanthium punctorium, assembly GCA_038373885.1. NCBI lineage: Eukaryota > Metazoa > Arthropoda > Arachnida > Araneae > Cheiracanthiidae > Cheiracanthium > Cheiracanthium punctorium. The sequence goes on from JAWZYV010011764.1 coordinate 555,115, forward strand.
AGATCCTCATTTGCATAGATGTCCAAGTACTTAATGGTAGATAGTGCATATGTATGTTGTTGTTAAGTGCCATACCATGTAGCATGGTATAACAGATTTTTATAATTCTTTACAGAAGTAATTAAAATAATGCAAATATATTACGCTTGAGAGTCGTAACAGTTTTGATTCTGTGTTAGTAAAAACCAAAAACATATATTGTGTTTTTGACAGCGTGATCTTCATTAAAAGCAGTGTACTAGAAAAAACTAGCATTTACAGTTTTTCACAAAATAGCTCTCTGAAATTAAGCCCACATGCAGTGACGGAAAGAAGTTAAAATCAATTAAAATTTCGCAAAATAACACACATATAAAGGTAGCTTTATTTTTAATGCAGGATTTTGCTGACTTTCCATGCTTACATAAATGGCTTTTTTCATCTGTTTAACCAGTTTATTTCCTTCGATGCTGATATTCACGGTTATAAATCTTTAATTTGATCGGGAATTTTTATCGGTTAATTTGAAGACCATCGTCAGAAAGCATTAGTTTGCGAAGCAAAGGAATTGTAGTGCTGAGTCTTTAGAGCAAAAAGATCGGGTCATTTTTTTTTTCTTTTTGCTTTACAATAAGATGCACACAAATAATACAAGTGCATTGAAAAGAGTTTTAAAATCGATGTATTTTATACATGAGTTATATTCACAGTTTCAGTAGTTACCGTATCGCGAGTCCAAATACGAATTCGAATCAAAAAATATTTTACCACTTTCTACTGAAGGAATAAAATAACTCATCCTACTTCCGTTTTCGCTGAAAGGATAAAAGACTTACATTTGTGTTTCTGATATATCACAGAAAAGCTTATATAAACATGTGAATATATGCCTTCATAAGGGATATAAATAAGACAAATATCCAGTAGAGATGATATGCAGGGGCACATTTGAAACAATAAACGAGAAATATATAGATTTACAGAAATAAATTTCGGGTAAGGAAAGAAGCAATGAAATTCTCGAAGGTCAAATTCTGTTACTTCTTTCTGGTATATTTTCTAAAGGAAAGGAAATTTAAGAAATAGCAATATCGACAAGTTCTCTGAATAGAGCGTTGAATCGCTAAGGTAAAATAAGATAAATGCACGATTTAAGTCATAAACACTTGATTTATTTAAACTCTATGAATAAATTTGAACTAAATATCATCGACTGGAGAGTAATAAGGAAAGATAAAGAGAATACGAGGAACTCTAAAATAATGTCCCAGGTTATTGGTTTAATCTTATCGGAAGTACGAGATAAATTACTGCTGTGTTTCTTGTGAAATTCAGTAGTTTTCTGTTTGGTAATTTTAAATGTTTGAAATGAAATTATCAATTAACAATAAGAGACAAATTAACTGTATGAGCTGAATTGATTTGATTAGAAATTGAGAGGAAGATTTTCTGCTTCCACCAATAAAAGTGCAATTAAAGAAACTATATACCAAAGGATTATTGTATATGTCTTAAAAATTATTCCAAAATTATATATGTCCTAAATAATGATCCTATGGTATATCTTAAAAAACTATCAGGTACAATTATACATCAAAGATCTTAAGTATTGCTTTCTAATATGACAGAAAAAATTAAAAATGATCATTGACTTCGTTGTTTGTTCGGATAAATTTAACGAATGTCTTTTATGAAAGAGTAATTTGTTTCAATAAATGCTGCTTCAAATTTTAAATCAAAAGAGTTTCACACAGCTTCAATAAACTGTTGATTGATATTTATACAATCTAAGTGTGTAGCATCAGAATCGCCAGCCGAATCTTTTAAAGATTGGGACTTTTGTTTAAAGAAACTTTTGTTTAAAGATCATTTTTAGAGTTCAATCATGACTGTTACTGAAACTCCGTGAAATGAAAGGAAACTAGTAAAATTACAAAGTATAACTATTTTTTCGTATCCAAGACTGCTTTGCAAAGAAAAATGCGCGAAATTTCATCATGCTTCCTCAGAAAAGTAAGAATGTCTCAATAAGTTGATCCCGAACAAGCATTTGTCTAAGCAAAGCGCTTAGAGAAAAATCTGAATTGAAAGTATAGTGTATAATTTTATGATCAGTACAATTATATGGAATTCTTAAATGTGTCAAAAATTTACAATATATTTGCCAATTATATGATGCAAAGAATGTTGAGAACATCATCTCTCATTGCTCATGCATGGAAATTTGAAGCAATTTACATCAACAACCAGAAATTGGGGAAAGACAAAATAAAATTAATCATATTCTTCAATGTTTTAACCAATTTTTTCCTTCATAATGTTATCCGTCACTTCTTTGTGCGTAAACAAAGTGGCTATATTTAAACGCCATGCACTGCTTTGGTTGACAGTTCGCTTGATGAAGATGCATAGGATTTAGAAAAGAGACAGATTTCAGAGAGCTGCATGGAGATGCGCAACTGAATACTTCCGTAATCTTCTGCAACCGCAGGCGTATACTTTAAAGCACGCACTTAGAAACAATTCATCATTCGACACTTATCTGAGATATTCTGTGGAGTTAATGCTTTTGAAGGTACATTGCACACACAGCAAAAACAACGCTGCTTTTGAATTGCAAAAATTTAAAGAATGAAACACCATTATTTCCATATTTTAATGATAATGTTGTATGGGAAAAAAATCACTCAGATAGACAATCTCAGCTTTTGTTTACAGAACAAATACCTCACCTTTGCTTTGTTTAAACGGGAAACTTTTTTCTATATATTTTGTGTTTATTTTTATAATAAACTTAGAAAGGCATCCAATTTTTTTAATGAAAAACTTGCGTAAAAACATCCAGCTAGTTTCTCAAAACATTATCCAATATTTTTTTTTTCAAAATTAAACGAATGAGGCTAAATCTCAGACTTTTTATCGTCTTGTCAAATGGCAATTTTTCTAGCTTCAAATTATTTTGAAAGTAAGATAACCTTATTTGTCATTTAAATTTCAGTTCTGCTATATGCCTATAAGATCAGCTTTTACGAGCAGTTTTCATCTGGTCATTTTCTGAAGTAAGTACAGCGTGTAATTTCAGTACACTATGACCGCTCACATATATGATTATATATTATATGAACCAGTAACAATTCTTAATGCAGTATGTTAACAAAAGAATGTTTGTCTTTGTATAAACACGAGAGTATGAAACTAACTGCCCCATAAACAATAACTTGAGGGAAAAAAAAATATAGACATAGCAATTACAAGTTCCTTCCCAATTTTCCCTTTACAACGCTATCCATCACTTATTTGCGAAAACGTCACGCTGAAGCAAAGTGACCGTATTTAAACATCATGCACTGCTTCAGTCGACAGCTCACTTGATGAAGATGCATACGATTTAGAAAAGAGAAAGCTTTCAAGGAGCTGCCTGGAGATCAGGAACGGAATACTTCCGTAATCTTCTGGAATTACAGGCGGACACTTTAAAGCACGCACTTAGAAACAATTCATCATTCGACACTTTTCTGAAATCTTTTGTGGAGATAATGCTTTTAAGTATGGTCTAGGAACTGTGAAAATAACAATGCACTGTTTAACTTTTGAAATGCAAAATTTTAAAGAAGGAAGCATTATTATACCCGTATTATTAACAATGCATTAGAAAAGGAGAAATGTTTAGCAAAAAAATGTAATAATAACTTTTAATCTTTATTTTAGGTGAAAAGGTATTATTTGCTTGATTGTTTCAATTCCAGTCTGAATTTTAAGCGTGAATTGTGTTTGAATTTAGAATAAATTTAAGTATTTCATAGCTATGACAAAGAAGTTATCGATATTTCATATCGATTATTACCTTTTATAGTATTTGCAATTTAACGAATAAATCTGTTCTTTATTTTACCTATTGTTAGAAGACATGTTTTACGTTCACTTTTTTGACTTTAAAGTAACTTTTTCGACATATTTTTCGATTTATAAATATGAAAATTGGCTTGAAAGTTTTCTTTTATTAAGTTTTAGTATTGGAAAAAAACACAAGCGCATTAAAAAGCATTAGGTGTTAGAGATATTTCTATAAGAATATCGTTAAATACAAATTATTATCAAAAATACTAGACACGTAATTTGCAGTATGGAATAATAAATAATATAAAATGTGTAAGTGCAGAATATTTGAAAATAAAAATGTGTACTTTTAGTTGGCTTTTTTTTAGGTGGCATTTGACGTGAGGCATCAACCACATGGCAGATGGACAAGCTAAATGTAATTAAGGATGGGACAATGGGATAAAATTGGGATCGTTAAGATGGGGCAGCCAAAAGATAGGAAAATGTCGCTCCCTATGGGGTCTAATAATTTTGAACTAATTCGAAATGCGAGAGCTTCATACAGATTTGCACCCGAGTCCTTTTGAACATGGAGGACATATCAACGACGACAAAATTTACGTCCAACAGCTCCTTTAAACGTTCAAGGTACGCTCACAGTTTCTCAGCTGCACATCCGTGCAATTGAGAAACTTTATAACCATCCCAAACGCTGGCCGATCTCGAGACTGCTTGACTTGCAGCGTTCTTATGGCAACTTGTTTAAGCTATTATGTTAAACGACAACTCATCAAAGCATATTGTTGTGTGATATACAGCATTTAATTTAAAATGGAGGCTCGCGAAATGAGGAACCTGAGTCAAATTTTGCTTTAAAGTTTTTGATTGGTTCGATTGTGTGCCTTCAAGCCACAGGTAATTTTAAATATTTTTGCTGGGTATTTTTAATGTAATGAGATATAAGAGCCATTTTTGGCCAAATTTCGATTGATTCTCATTTAACGCATGTTATTGAACAAGTTTTTATCGTAAAATTATGAAAAAGACACAGAGAATTAAAGTATGTGACAATAATAATATTCTTATCAATTCGCTTTTCTGAAGACAAACGTGAACAATCAGTGTCAACATGACCATTATCTGAATTTATGCACTTTTAAAAGATTCTTCAGTGCATGTAAAACACGTGAAGGAAAGGGGAAAGGACAAAAATAATCTCTGTTCAGAGGAAATCTGAGTAGCTCAATGATATCAATGTCATGACAGCTCAAAAAAGTAGACTAGCATTAGGGCAATAGACCTTCATAAAGTAGCCTTTGAAATTCATAGTGCTCCTTTAAATCATAGATCTTAAAGACAATACTTCACTACATTGACTTTTTATTTTTAAAGCAGTGTAGAATGGGTTTTTAATCACAAGGAAATTTATAAAGTGTGAAGACACATTAACCATTTATAGGCGCAACTGCTAGAAAAAGTAATTTTCGAAGACTTACGATAAAAAAAAAATTTCTTCCAGAAGTAAAAAAAATCGGTAAGTTATAAAACCCATTCATAACAAAATATTTTAAGACGATTATGCGTTTTTAAGTCCGATGATGTAATGACTGTTTTTTTCTTGAAACAGTTAAAATTGCTGTTAATATTAGCAAATTATACACATTGGCGCAAAAGCCCACGTGAGGCCAACGCCTGCGCTGCCCATCCTGAGACTTAGGGTTCTGGGCTGAGTAAGTATATACCTCAGCCAGATGGTCAGCCTCACGTGGGCCCCCAAAGTTTAGTCCCCAAGGAAGCTGGGTCCAACTTTTACCGAGCTACTCAAGGGATGAAATCCTGAGTCAGCCTTTCCTAAACCGTGAATCGAACCCCAGGCCTGTGGTATGGCGTTGAATGCGATACGATTACTCCATCTAGCCACCGGGGCCATCGTGATTATAGCGGGCCTGCTTGTGCACTCCGAAAGAGGCCTACGGACGTTTCCTGATTGGTTAGATTCAGCCGTTAGATGACGTATCTAATTGCTGGAACCAATAAGTGAGCATCCGGATGCCTCTTTGAATGACTCATCGGAGTGCACAAGCAGGCCCGGTACAATCACGTTGGTTTAAGGACCATTCTATCACACTTTGGGGCCGGGTTCGAATCCCGGTTTGGACATGGATGTTAACTTCTCTGTACCTTCATAGAGGGCAACGCTGGCTGCCAACTGGGTGTCCCCGTAATATAATCGCCACAGTACCTGCGGTTAGTTGTGCTGGACAATGCCTAATCGGCAAATGTCCGTCCATCGGAAACAAAAACTGCGTCACCTAGCTGCAATAGCAATATTGTTCGAGGAATATCACCAAAAATTGCCTTATTTATTGAATTCAAATTTTTCTAGCCCGGATTCACAAAAATTCGTCTTGACATGCATAAATTTATGTCTAAAAGAATGTTCATGCAAAATGTAGTTAATCTACGTGCTGTTATTTTGCAATAATACACGCAGACACTTTATTTCATAAGTATCGTAGATTAAACAAATGTGCATTTTCGCCACGTAACACATTGTAATAGCACACAATGCAACAGAAAAACGCCTAATAAACTTCAACGCACTCCTACTTACAAGGAATTATTAAAACTTTATATGGACACTAAACTATAAGATAATTTACTGTTCACCCTACTGCCCGTATTCTAACATAAATTCAAATTCTGAGTAGAGATTTAATTTCGCGAACGGAAATTACAGAATAATCGATCTAAACACCATTACACCGCACGTGGTGCATAATTATCTTAATCTAGGATGCGTTTAATATCAGAGATGAGTCATAAATCGAAAAGGAGATAGTTTGTGGAATATCTTCATTATGTAAGTTTTGTGAACTATAATGAAGGTTTAACTAATTAGTCTTTGCATCTCGCGTCCTTTCACGGACATCTGCTTTCAAGAGAATTTAGAATTTAACAGAAGGGATACGCAGCCGAAAATGTTCCTTGAAGTTTGAAAGATTGGTAAAATGTATCGATTTTTGAAAAGAAAACGCTTTGTAAATTTAAAAAAAATATTTAATAAATCTACTATGTAACGTTGGTTATATCTTTCAATAAAATCTGTATTTGAAATGGAGCTTTTGTTTAAGGAAACCGGAGGGAGTTAGATATTTAATGATGATGCAGAGGAAGAAAATGTATTTGTTATGCTAAAAAATATTTCTTAAAAATGCTGAAATATGTTAACAGTTACTGTTCTGTTAGAGGTCAACTTTCCAAATGAGTTGAAGTAAGAATACAACTTCGGGATTCTGAACGTTTCTGAAGTACTTTTACGGTTACATTTTTGAGACCAATCATGATAACAAATGGCATTATAGAAAAAATATACCTGACAGTCGTTTTAAAGTGCTGGAATAACGAGCTTTCAAAGCAATTAGCAGTAACTTATGCAGTAGCCATATGATAGGGCCACGGTAGCCCAGTTAGGAGAAGCGTCGGTCTCGCAGCCGAAAGGTTGAAAGTCTGATTCTGGGAGCAATCAAAGAGCGCCTAATGATCGGTAGTGCTGCCATCTATCGGCTCCTGAATGAGGTAGAAATGAACTGTTCGCGAGTCAGTCGTAGAAATTAACACACTTGACAGGTACTGCCGATATCGATCTGACGTGTATTTGGGGTTGGTACAAAATGCTATAAAGCTGTAAATTGGGTGCAGTGACTTTACAACCCACAAATCGAAAAGTTCTGTTGACTACTTTTGTGACATCTAAATCTAAACCTCTAAAAGTTTTATGCCAGAGTTCACCAATGGAGAAGGAAATTACCAAAAAGAAATCTTGTACGTAATCCACGGGTTCGCAAATGTCCATGACTGGTTATGAAACACCCTGTCAACCTGTGTTTTGTCTTGTCAATTGATCGTGTGACTGCTAAAAATTCAGACAACCAAAAGTAATGAATTTTAATATTAAAAAAAGTGCACTTAAAAAATCATACTTTTCCGTTATACGATTTTTACAGATCAGATCAAAAACATGATTTACCAGTAGCGCTTGCCAGTAATAGTTTGATTAGAGTTAACTCGCTCTACATACATACAAAAAAAGACTTTATGTTTTCTATATAAAAATATAATTTTTTGAATTCCTTATCGCAATCATTCAGTTGGATGTATGTTAATTTTTGCACAAAAAAAAACATTGTAGTAATTCTCAAACTGCTTTTCTATTAAAACAGTTTAGTTCGTTTCAATTAAAACAGAAAAGTGAAACATATTGACAGAAATAGTATTTTTATTACGATACAAAATTCAGTAAATTCAAAACTGTGAAAATCTCCTTAATTTACATTTGAGCTAAATGGTGGTAAAATATTAAATGTCAAAGTTTTACGATATTGTTTTCCATGAAATAAGAAGTTGTCAATCAAATTAAATTGGTGTTTATACTGGCTGTGCAATCTGTTCGGATTAGAGTTTAATCCCTAAAATCCTTGCGATTTTACATTTTTTCCCCATTTAAGTTAAATTACATAGAGTCCCGCTTCTCTTTAGGGTTTCTGATGTAGAAAATTGCAAATTCCAGTGGAATAAATTATTTATGGTCGCTAAAATCTATCATAAGTATGCTAGAGCGGAAAAACTTAAAAATAACATTTTTGGAATGAGAAATACACACACGCACAATTCCCAGACGTTAGACTCCAAATGTGAACATTAAATTTTCTATATTTTTTAACCTAATGCAGTTTAGGTATTATTTTAACCTGATGATGAAATATCTAAATGTAATATAATGTTATTTAATGAAGATTTTTTTACTACCTACTGTGAAACGGATTTTTTCTCAAAAAAGGCACTTATGTGTAGAAAGATAGGGAAAAAAGAAAATAAAACATTTATAATACATTATAAAAATATTAATACCACATGAATATGAAATGATAGAAAGAAATAATTTATAAAGAAACTTAAGTTACAACTTTAGAAGAGTTAAGAAACTTTTTTTAATCGTGGAAAAATCATTCAAAAAATTTTTTTGGGCTGCTTTATAAGCTGATGTATTTTATCCGAATAATGGGATATCTGGCATCGAATTTGTTTTCTGATTTAAGATGTTTCCATGAAATATCAGCTTTTAATTAAAATAAATAGAAGAAAACAACCGAAAAACCTTCCCGAGGAAAAAAAAAATGTTCAATGTACGTTTTAAAAGAAAATAATTTCAGAATGGAATGGAAAAAATGTCTGTATTCTCCAGCTCCGTAATTTGACACACTGTAAATCCCGGGACCTTATTGCTTTTTTAACAGGTCTTTACAGGCAGAGATTGGCGTCCATAAGTTGTGAAAAACACTCCAGAACTTTATTGCTCCTCAGTCGACTCCTCATCTTCCGACTGCTAATGAAGCGGATTATTTTCTTCCGCTTGCACCTTAGACGTAATGGGGGACAGGGAGCGGGAACGCTGCGATTAGGTTAGGATAAAAAAAAAAAAAAGATAAGGTCCATTCCCCCGGAGTGTATTTTATAAGCTGCTGCTATGACACTCTAGCGTGAGATTTAAATTGCTTTCAGTTTTCATTCAGCTAGAGGGGAGGGGATCATATATATATGAGACAGCAGTCTTAGGGGAGGAGGGGAAGGTGCCAGCGAAACTACTTAAATGCGATTTTTCATGTCGAGGAGGGTTTTTGCATAGTTATTTTGATCTCGAAATGCTCAACAGCCTGTTATGAACTGAAACGTTGAAGGACGGATCAAGAATTTTAAGGATATTTTTCCAGTTTGGAATTGTATTGATTCTAAATATTAACTAGAACCGAAAATGGATGCAGCATTACTTGCGTGTAGAACTTTCAGTTAATAAAAGCACATTACAATAAAATTTTTAACATGTCAAGCCGAAACCATCTTTTTTTGTAGGGAAATTTGCCTTACAACCTAAGCAGCACTGTTCCGTCGCAACGTACTCACATACGTATCACATTGGGACGTTGTTACAAATGTGACAGCATGCGTAAGTCACAGAGAGGTTCTAGTTACAAACTAACAAGTTTTCTGGGATAATTCTTGTGATGTCACGAGTTGGCCATCATTCACGTCAAAGTGACTTAAACAGACATTTCTGCAGCGTTTCATGTTAGTCGCACAGTGACCAGTTTTCAATTACCCAGCGACGTCACACTGCAACGTCACAGGTATGGCACGAAGGGTTATCACAGGAGGTGGGCATTCACATCGCATGTGATAAATGTGTCGAAACGTAACGTCTCCAAAACGTCACTGCAACGTGATTGCTGTACGGGAATATTCAACAGATAGACAGTAGAGTACGTTTATTAATTTTAAACATCAAACCTATTGCAGTAAGTAAAAAAAATTTAATTGCACAGACGCATGTTTTATTTCAATTAAACTGACATGAAAACAGTATATTACAAACAGTACTCGCTTTGAACTGTTACTTTCTCAAGATTAATTTCTTAAAACTGGAAAGTTGATATCTTTATGTAAGCGATAAGCAATATCTCTTGAAGAAACAATTAATACAGGGGCGTAGCCAAGGGGGGGTTTAGGGGGGTCATAACCCCCCCCCATGAGGAATTTTTTGCCATACAAAATGTATGTTCTTCACTCCTTTACCACACACATGTATGCGTATATATGAGTTGCAGTAGTCGTAACCCCCACCCCATGAAAAATTTCTGGCTACGCCCCTGATTAATAATATTGCGCCGTCTAGACGAAAGGTTAAAATGCTACATTTTATAAAAATATTCCAAATATAATCACAATTGATATGTATATATTTCTTTTATATTTTATGAATCCCACTAAAACAACCATAAAACTGATAATACATTTTTTCAACTACAGGAAGTTGGTAATTTAGTTGAAAGTTGAAGAAAAAGCATTTATAGCATGCATGGGAAATCCAGATATCGCCATATTTGACAAAATGAGCGAGCCGATAGCCGTTTGTTTTATCTGTGAAAAGACACACATAAAATATAGATGTTTGCCTTTAGGATAATTTTCATGGCAGAATAAATACTGAGCCATTTGATCAATATGGCTTAGTAGCGATATAAGGTAGGATCATCATGGTTAGATGTAGAATAGAAAAGAGTTAGTGGATCTTCTCCCAGGAAGTTTATAATACAACCTAACTTGATATAGGTTCACATTTTACTATCCCATTTATTAAACGAAGTCTATAAGTTCAATCCGAAGAATTTCTACCAAATGTAACCTTGTCGTTCTTTATTTATTCTAATTGGTATAGTAGTTCACAGTGGATTAGTGTAATTCAGTGAAAGCGGAATGCTTTGTGTATACTGAAATTATTTTTGTTGATTCAACAAAATGACGATTGGCTCATTTTAAAAGAAATTTTTTTATTGAAACAACAAAATTTTTGTTAATTTTACGAAATAGTATTTTGCAAATTGATCAAAAAAAAAAAAAAAATGTTCAAATCAACAAAATTATTCGCTTGAAATAGCGCGAATCAATTTTGGTTGAATGAACAAAATTTTCTTGAATTCAACAAAACATTTTTTTCTGTCCACTTTTCGTCAACAAAGTATTTGCTCGCAAAGTAACATTTCAAAAACTTTTAGGAGAAAATGAATATTATTTTATAAATTCTATCGGATATAAGTAACGAGATTAAACAGACCGGGAGTAATTCAGAATGCAATCTAAATACTTCTGCGAAGGGCTTTTTTGCATGATGTCGATATAGAATATTTTAGTAGTGCACGAATTTCTGGAATTTAATAGCTACTTTAAAAAAATATATTTATATGTAGTAGAATTTTCGAAGTACACACTAAAACTAGCAAATTATAAATCTACTTCAAGAAAATGTCCCATTAACATAGTGTTTGTAAACCATAGTCACTTAACTGTGTACTATTAAAAAATCAGCCATTTCCATCTGAGTAATGATTAGGTGTGCATGAGGAAAATCCTTGCGACCAAGTATTGTGTCGTAAACTAGAGTGTGTTTGATTGAGTCATAACCCTAATTCATGTCCCATTTAAAAGTAAAAGTGTCAAGAGACAGTAAAATTTTGACTCATGGTGTATTAAAAACTCATTCTTCAACTCAAAGTTCGACTCACGATTAAAAATTTTACTTTATGTTGCATACTGCAGTTTTTAGATAAAACAGTATTTTTTTGCAAAATCATTTTATTAAAATTTTCTCGCATTTTAAAATAATTTGAAAGTGGTAACACAAATCGATACAGAAAGACAAGACAAGTGTGACTTATTTCTATACGATTTGCCGTGATGTTGCGCTCATCCTTTAATCGATCTTCAGACCATTCGTTTTGATACACTCTGTACGTTACATTTCCGTAGAGATAGCTCCAGAGCTTTACTTATAAACTTGGAGATAAGGCAAACAAGGGCGATCACAGCTATCTGTAATTGCCATGAAGCGAGTCATTTTCCGATATATAACCAACCAGAGTATGAGCTAATTACATTACGTTACATAAATGCAACTACATAACCATATGAAGGTTCTCTGCATCCCAACCTGAAGCATTAGCGTACAGAGTCACCTGTAGTTTTCAACAGGACTTTTATGTCTTATTCTATTATGTCTTATTCTATGCTCTCAGTCTGAATACAGAGTTTAGAGGAACACCCTTTATAGACAGCCTGAACCAAAAGTCACAAAAGGGTTATAACTGAGAATACATTTTTTATTTATTATTAGTTTCGATAGGCATTTCAGTCTTAAAGACAAAGGATGGACAATGGATCACAGTTATGTGTGCAATGTGATGCTCGCGATAATTTGTTTGCGATTCATTATTATTGTCTCTTGTCACAGATTTAGATTTCATAATGATGAACACCCTCCTGAGATTACACCCGGCATGTTTTAACAATCTCCCATCCTTACATCCATACTCACAAAACGCCATGGCTCTTCGAATCAGACAATCTGAATAGACGTTTTGCCTCTCAGAAACAAAGCAAAAATTCCATCGGTCAGACGTCAGGGTAGCTTTTTTATTTGGCATGGTGAGTATCACTTTCCCTTCTAACCTTTGAAGTAACTGTCATTGCTGAGTTAACACACGAGCTTAATATTTGACAAATGCGGCGATCAGTTTGTATGATACGGTTTTTAAAAACCGTATATTTTGCAGAAACCTGCTGTTAAAATTTGTTACCACTTCAGAAGAATTCAAGTGGTGACACAAGTGTTAAGAATCTCCCATTCTTACAAGTGTACTCACCAAACGCCATGATTCTTAGAATCAGATAACCTGAATGGACGTTCAGACTCTCAGAGATAACTCCAAAATTCTATTGTGCAGATATCAAGGTAACTTTTTTATTTGACATGCTCAGTACTGTTTTCCAGGCACTATTGAGCTAATCCACGAGTTTAGCATTTGGCGAATAGATCCATTAGTTTTTAAGTTTGACGTTATTCACAGCTATACCCTTTTTAAGTTTGACGCTATTCACAGCTATACCCATTTTAAGTTTGACATTATTCAAAGCTATACCCTTTTTAAGTTTGACGCTATTCACAGCTATACCCTTTTTAAGTTTGACGTTATTCACAGCTATACCCTATTAGGGATTTTTCTACCCCATATAATTTAGAATTGAAGCTCCGTTTATAAGGAAGCCATTTCAAATAACTTCTTATATAATAAATACTTATGAGTTGCCACGAAAACTGATAATGATATTAGTTAATGTGTAACATACCGATATCATTTTTTTCCAGGTTTACGCTGAATTCCTTAAATTACTGATTACTATTTGGAAATTTTTTAAGTCAGGAATTTACGTTACTTCTTTATAAAACATACTTCAATCTACTGTTCCACTAAAAACTTTCACGATGATCCGAAATTTATTCTTCCCTCTTGGAATTTCTTTTAAAGTCTAAAGCCAGCATTTGCATATATTATGTAGCTGGATACGAGGGCTCTCTTGTGATTCGATCCCGGCATGCACAGCTCTGTTTCCCAATTCCCAATAGTTTGTAATTTTTTGTTGCCTAAAAGAAACAATCTGAATTGCTAATAGGTGCATGAGACGGCTGAAATACATATTCAGAGTGTGAAATGCAAACAAAGTGCTGAAATAAAAATTCTTAGGTTGAATTTGAAAAATTAAGCAACTTTTTTTTTCAGTGAAGGAACAAAGTGAATGCGGAGTGCATAAAACCTGTATAATTCTTTTATTAATTTAATCTTCCTTCTGTCAATTAAATATTGATTTTCTGGATATAAATATGTAAAAGTTTTTTTAAAAAGAAAAATAATTTCTTCTGTGAAGTTTATATGACTAAGTATATTGTACACAGTGTCTCAGCTGAACTGTACTGCTGTAAGGAAAAAGCAGATTGTATCATAATTTTATTATTTGATTTTTCTAATGCTTAAACTAATATGTAAAGCAATTTGGGCGAAATGCCACTTTTAAAGATGTCTTTGCTTAGTAGAGACACGCTTAAAATGACAAGATAATGAACAAAATACCGCATGTTCTTCAATCTTGAATTATTTATACAGGGTTACTGGAAATTCGACTTATTCCTGTTAAGATGGGATAGCGGAGCCAAAATGCTGCTATTTTAACCCCCATATATATGGCCTAAAATAAATAGTTTTCGAGAAAATTGAATTTTAACCGTTTTTCTTGAATAACCCAAAATTTGAAATTCAAGTGCAAATTTTTAAAAAATCTACTCACTAAATGGGTTTAATTTTAATTTATATACGTAGCTGAAAATGTTACTAAGCTGAAGTAATCATAAAAAAGTATAAAATTACTTTAAAATTTAAATTCATGAGACATTACATACATATATTTTTTAATTTTGAAGGGCGTGAATTAAAAATTTGAAATATTTTTATACTTTTTCATGGTTACGTTAGCTTAGTTAAAGTGTCAACTATGAAAATAAAATTTAAAAACGGTAATAACTTGATCAATTATCCAGCGAACCTTCTAGAATGGGGGGTGCATCCTGTGGCGTTTTAACATGCGCTAAGTAAAACTCATAATTTTTTTAAAATTTCATGTCTTTAGATGGACATTAAACCATTTTTGGACAGTTAATTAATGGTAGAAATTTTATTTGTAATTTTTACGCTTGCCGCTATATTATTTTTTGAAATAAATAACATTTTTTGAATTCATTATTCAAAACTTAACAAATTACATGTCATGACTCGTGGATTTAACTTTTAAAGTAGTTTTACACTGTCTTATGATAACGTCAGTTTAATTAGAGTTTCAGCTACGTAAATAAATTAAAATGAAACCAATTTAATGAGTAGAATTTTTTTAATTTGCAATTGAATATCAAATTTTGGGCTATTCAAGGAAAAAGTTTAAAATTCAATTTTCTTGAAAACTTAACTTTCGGAAATACAAATGGGAGTTAAAATTGTAGCATTTTGGACCCCCTATCACGTCTTATCAGGAATACGGCGAGTTACCGGTAACCATGTATATACTTATTAGTTACTTTAAACAGTATGTAACAGTATGCACTGAAAAAATTAATGTTAAATAAACTCATGTGAACTGTGGAATCTTCCCCCGTTACCACCAGATAAAAAGGGTAATGTTTGCCTTGCTGTAAGAAAAACAAGATAAACATTACAAATTTGCCTATGACTATCATTAACTATGAAAAAAAGAAAAATATGTAAACTGAATTAAATTATTTTCAAAATTATGTAACTAAAATTGTAACGGAAACGGTTTGAATACCTGCACAGCATCCCATTCAGTACAAATGATCAGGATTGCAATCTTCATGCAACTACTTCTTGTATTTGACGTACTGAATCCAATCACATTTGACACCATTTTTTAGTGTAAAAGTATCCTTTAAATACAGAATAAATTTTATTCTGACCAAGAAGCTCGATCCGATTCCCTTTTGCACTTTAAAGGCATAGTCTGTACAATAATAAAAGTGTGAATATTTGTTTAAAAATCTTAATATTATAAAAGTTATGTAAAACTACATACACGTACATTATAGAAAATGTAAAATATTCTAGTAAAGTATTAAACACTTTGCTAACTAGAATAATATAAAATATTTATTATAATGTTACAATTAATTTAATATAACTGATATATACTGACTGTTGGTTGCATTTTATTATTTCAAATAACTATTTACAAAAACAAACATTCTTAGTTTTTCAATAACTTTTAAATGAAAAATTTGCCCATAAAATTATATATTTCTTCTTTGAAATACGTTACGCGTCACATGGAAATTTCTTTCTGAGCTAATTCCGTTATCTTAATGCGTAGTGATAATTAATATATCAGGTTGTAACGAAAGTTTTCCGCCATATCTGCCTGAAATACTAACTTCTAACTCCTTAGATAACTGTTTTTGAACTTTCGGTACCAAACCTGCACAGTGTCACATGATACAACAATAGAACTTAAAGCTGACTCATAATTCGTTGATATTCTGTAGCTGACTTTTTGCAACACAACTGGAAGTAAATAATGGTTCTAATCCTCTAGAGTGATAGTTCTATTTGAGACACCTTATACTTAATGATAACTATATTTTTTACAGATTTCACAACACAGTGTTATAAAGTAAACCTCTTTCTTTCAAATGCCAAAAATCGATCGACAAAATATAAGAAAATACGCCAACGAGAACTGTGTGCTGACGAAGTTTGCGGTGGCGGGAAATTTTCGTTACAACCTAATAGCAACATAATAGTGAAATGGATTCCATTTGCGACAAAGAACGGTTGCACTTTTCAAACTATTACTACTAGTAAAAGTTCATTTTTTTGCTTTTTTAAAAAGTTATTTCAAATGTTTGTGTGTGTGTGTAATGAATAAGAATGTACCCATAATTTTTTGATTATATCAGTTTCATTAAATAACTCATATGAATCTCAGACAATCGGAAAAAAAATAAGACACGTTATGAGAGGAAACGATAGACTTGTTACTACAGGCAAAGATTCAACAGTAAGCCGGAAAGCAATCATTTGCTTTCTTATATGATCGTATTTTAGTATTTCCGGTTATCTGTATAGTTTTTTATTGCTTAGTGGCTGCTTTCTTTTCTATTGTGTTGATTAGTATTATATTAAGAATTTTCCTTCGCTCAAACTATCACTAGAACTTATTTATCCTTATGTGTGTTTCATTCACATTTGATTAATAGAAATGATAATTGTAAAAGTAATATTCATTAATATAATGTATTCATTTTTTAATTAAAAAATATCAAACTTGCGTTCAGTTTTTAGATTAATGGGTGACAATTATAAGCTACAGGCATAGCCAAAAATGAATAGTTAACACGATTTCTCATAAACACTTGAGGCATACAAAAAAGTCATAAACTTAAAATTTGAAGAAGTTGTTTTTGATAGATAACAACAGAATCCCAGAATCAAACGCCATAAAAAAATTTTAGCTCGTCATGCCTCTTGATTGCAAATTAATGACTCTTCAAATATCTTCGTCTTATAAAAATACTGAACATATATTTTGTATAAATCGTAGGCAATTTTTCTCTTTCGCTAAAATACATCTGAATTACCAATGTCTTTGTTTTTGTATTAAAAACTCTAAAGCGTCTTTTGAGAGTGACAACACTGGTAGCAATTTGTTGTTTTACAGCTACCCTTTCCGAAAATAGCATTAAAATTAACAAGATTCTCTCAGTTTTCGATGCTTAAAATGAATTATTACCCGAACCAAAACTGGGCTGTAAAAATAATCATAAAAATAAGTGTAATTAACGGGCTTTCGCAAATGGTCCAGTGTTTGCGGATCATCGTAAAACACACAAAGACGAGATTTTTATATTTTACGACTTCTCTCTTTTTAGCACCCTGCCTTCATTAAAAAGCATTTATTCTAATGCCATTTCCTTGATTAATTAAGCTAAGTAAAACGCTCCGAGCCAGCAAAGCATTTCATATTTAAGGTCCCCCCTTTTCCGTTTTGAAATTTTTTCCTCGCAAGATTCCAATGTAAAACTTTGTAAATAAGAAGGAGGGGAGGTATAAAATGAAAACTTTTTTTCCCCTGATAGATGTTCATTGGGCCGTAAAACAGAAGGAAGGGGAGATATTATGAGCAAGTTCAAAGAGAAAGATAATGGGGGTTGTTTATGGTGGTGCCGGAAAAAATACGACAGATGAGGATTAATCACATACTTTGCCTCCTGTGGGACCTCACCCCAGGTGTTCATTAATAACAGTATAAGGCGATCGTATCTAAAAAAGTTTGCTTCACAGAGAATATATATAGTAGTTAAACTGTTTTTTTTTTTTCAAATTTCGGATATCATACTTACTTGATAAAGCCTGGTTAATTTCTGGAAATTTACATTGCACGCTTAAAAATTTGGCACATTTCACCAAAACATTGTACTAGAAAAAATGGCTCCATAAAATGGTGCAACTTTGTTCCAACATGTGATGCTTCATCAAAGCATGGTTAAACCTGAGCACCAAATGTTGGAACAAGGTTTCACCATCTTATGGAGCTAACTTTTCTAGTACCATGTTTTGGTGAAATGTTGTTCCAAATTTTTAAGAGTGCATATGGCACATGCCAGCTCGCTATGAATTACCACGAGTTTGCATGTTTAATTTTTTTCAGAGTAAGCCAATCTTGAACTTAATGAATTTAATATCTTGAAAGTCACATTTTAAGAATTTTCTTTGAATACTTATCCGAAATTTTCACTCAAAAGCTACCTACTTGGTTGCTTTAATTATTGATTTTTTTAAACATGAAAGTTTTTTCTTAAACACGACAAGCAACGATATATTTTTCACCAGTCATAAAAGTGTTTTAGCATATTGCTTTGCACGTAACGTAGTTTTATTGGATCCCCTTTATTCATCATACAGAGACAACCTTTTAAATTACTCCAGTAATGGCAGAAGTTTACTGTAAAAAAATATAAAAGTGTTGTTGATGTTCATAAATATCTACTGAAAGAGTATGAAACAGCTATATCTCAACAGTGACATTAGCATGAATTCCGTTAGACTCTGTGAATAGAATCGTTCAACATTCCTCTCCATAAAAATGTTGTGACTAATTCAGCACCGTTTTTTGGTGAAATATTAATTACGTTTATCACAATAAGTCCTTTCCAAATTCCCGGATATATCTATAGTAGCCATATAATCAATAATAACCAGTTCAATCTTTGCAACCGTCTCTGTCCGGTGGTTAACGCATGGAATTAATATTTGGTAGGTTGTGAGTTCAATTCTCGACCTGTCACTGAATACATATGGTTTTTGTACACACTTAATCAGTGATTTTGAGAGCCTTTTCAGTGGCAGTGATGAGATTGTTGATGAGCAGGTTCTGAAGAGTAGTCTGTTCAGAATTATTTCACTTGATGATTAGAGTTCAAATCGTGACGAAAAATTCTAGGTAAGACAAAAGTACATTTGAAAGAAACAATTTGTGACTTAAGCAGGCCTCTCTTAAAAAATAATAAAATACATAATTTAAAACTTTAATTAATAAAAATGTCATTTGTAGTTTTATGACGACGACAAATGTACACATACACGCACAAAAAATGTTTTTATAAACTATTATACTTAAACTAAGCAAGATTTGTACAGATAAAAATATTCAAAAGTTACAACAGCTAGTTTTAAGAAAATCGATGTTTAAAATTGTTTAAAGCGCTTCTATGCATTGCTTAACTCAGGTAAGCATAAGAACTGCTTAATTAATTTAAAGTTTGTATGTATTTAATGAATTTCGAATTGACATGGATAAATGTTCATTATTCATGGTCTTTTAAAGGAAAACATCAACTATTATGCAGTAAAATTTAAATCATGCTATGAAATGGAGCACAGTGCAAGAGAATTTCCGAAATATTAAGGAAAATTTACTTCCTGCGTTAATGTTGCAGTTAAAATATTATTCATCATCAGTTCACTGACAAAAAATTGTGCATTCTTCAATGGGGTCTGAAATTTATGACTATAAATCTGTTGACAAAAATTATAAGAATTGGTTGGCATTTATAAATATAAGCTATGTAAGATGAGCTTTTAAAGTATAAAAAGAATAAAGCTCTTTCAAGATAGTAAAATAGGCTAGAAAGTTTCTATAACCTTTAACATTAAGTATATCACAGATACATTATAATTAAGTATGCAGTTTGTTCATAATTAAAAGATACTATTTCAAAGCTTTCTACCGCCGAAATTAATCATGAGTAACATCTGCAATTTGGGGATAATTTAATGGAGACATAAGAATTTGTTTCAACGAAAGAGAAAAAGTTCCTAAAATCACCACCAGATGGTGTACTAACTTAAAAAGTTGCAGTAAAAATGCAATATAATCCGAAAAAATTCTCGGAGATAGTTATTTCCATTGCTCTTGCTTCAATAGCATGGGAGGTGTAATATAATATTTATATGCCTGTTTATGATAGCTTTTAGAACATTTTCTTTTTTACTGAAAAATATCCATATGTCTTTATTAAATAATTCACAAAATAACCCCGATTATCGGATGCCTGGTTTCGGCTGTTGGCAGCTTCGGAATAAGATCTGTTAATTGTTGACACTCTGTATATACAGAAAAAATACTGGGTTAGCACGGAAATAATTTCGATTTCTACAAATAGATGGCATTATTTGTTTCCTTGTAAGCAGTGCTGTAATAGTCTAAAAGCAGTACAACAACAGCTGTCAACATGCATGGAAACCTTACTTTTTATTGCTCTCCACAACACGGCGTCCGGAACAATGTTTAATTGAGACGTGCCCTTTAGTACTGTGACGGGAGCGCGTGCCCATTTGCTCCTTCTAATTGCTGCTTTGCTTGGAAGACTAACAAAAGTCACTTGGTTACCGTTATTTTTAGATTATAGTTATATGCTTTCATTTTAATAATGTCCAGTACAAAATTATACCTTAAAAACTTTGCAGAAGCATGGATGGTGCTCGAAAAGCTTGATCGCCTTAGATATTTATGCAGGTTTTTACGACCGCGTCGAGATGAAATATCACATTGAGCAAAAGAGGTATGGCAAAT
The DNA here is from genome assembly GCA_038373885.1 of Cheiracanthium punctorium. Classification (NCBI taxonomy): domain Eukaryota; kingdom Metazoa; phylum Arthropoda; class Arachnida; order Araneae; family Cheiracanthiidae; genus Cheiracanthium; species Cheiracanthium punctorium. The sequence continues at coordinate 575,992 of JAWZYV010011764.1, forward strand.
TTTAAAAATCAAAATCCAAGCTTTCTCTGAAGGTTGATTTTCTTTTGAAGTTGAACTAAGTGCTTATCCAAAAGAGAAATAATCCATGACGTCCACACAAAAAAATCTACTCCCTCCCCCCACCTCCTTTCGAAATGAAATTTAATTAAATAATAGTCTTCAGCAGCACAGCCATGAATCCCTCCCCCCTACCCCAATCCAAGACATAGCAGGTTACGAATTAGCTTCAGTAGTTTTGACAAGACGAAATATTGACATAAGGAAAAACGTTATTTTCCTATTCCTCTAATGCAGGGCTTCCCAACCTTTTTAGCTGGCGGACCCCTTTTTCAGGCAAAAATCCACGGCGGACCCCAGTCAGTCAAGCGCACAGTAACTGGTAAAATTCAACGTGAAGCCCATCGAAATTGAAAACTCCATAATGCAAGTGCCATTTTTTTCAGTAACCCCACGACGAATCAAGAGTCTTTGATTTAATGATGCATGGAAACAACTTTAAACTGTGAACCGCAGCCGCTGTTCAAAGGTGGCCACGGACCCCCTAGAAAGAGCCGGCGGACCCCTAAGGGGTCCGCGGACCACAGGTTGGGAAGCCCTGCTCTAATGTATAACTAAAAGTTTGCAAAGCAAGATTTGTTGTCTCAACATGAATACCCATTTCAATGCTTTTTCGGGAAAATATCATCACAGGCTTAAAAAGATTACGTATTAAAATGATATGTTACTGTCAAAGCCCGAAGTTCGGCCAGTTCGCGATTTGGCTGGCCGATTCGCATTTTGGCCAAGAGGTTTGGCCAAAGTCCGAAGTACTTGCAATTAATATTGTATATTCTACTTTGGCGTGCCGTCATTTTGCGACGTGGCTGGGAATCCTTGGCCAAAGCCCGAAGTGATAATGGTAGACAGAGAGGTATCTATTTGCCTTTGCAAAAAGTTTCATATTTTTTGAAGCGATATTTCGGGAGACAGTGTGATCTGGGATCTTTAGCATTAGGTCTATGGAGCAGAAAAAGACTAAAGATACGCCTTAACGGTAGTTGAAAAATGGGGTACTCTATTTGCCTTTGTATTCATACAAGTTACGCAACGCATTTTCTCAAGATAATTCGTCATTTTGAAGGGCGCAAATTCAAAATTCTTCACGCTATTTCGTTGTTTCAGCGTATACGCTCGCTGAATAATTTCTATTATGGCTTTAATATGAGAACAGAATAACACGAGATCATATTTTCATATATTACAAGCTTCTTTTCAGAGATGTCACTTAGATTTGAACTCGTTTCTAGAACGATTGTACTTTAAAAAAAAAAGAAAAGAAAAAAAAACTGTGCACAGTACTCATTTTTAAATACTTCATTTTTAACAGCGTGTAAAACAATCTGCTCTTGATTTCTTTCTTCCTACTTTGGCCGATCGTCCCAAGCCATTTCGCGAATCGGCCGGCCAAAGCCCTAAATCAAGAAAAGATCGGACATTGTCCAGTAAGTTTAGAGCGACGTTGGCCAAAACGCGAATTGTCCAGCCAGTTCCCGAACAGGCCGATTTCAGGCTTTGGCCGTAACAGATACAAAAATTATCACTATTTCAAAGACTAAGAAGGTCGAGGTGTCTCTGGCCGTCTCTATGAACTGATGTCTACTATTAATGGCTTTTATTTTTTTAAAGTTTTTTCCTTAATTCCGGTAATAATTTGAAAAAAAAGTTACCTCAGATCTGAGTACGTCGTTCTCAGAGTCGTCTGGAGTTCAAATGTTAAGAGTCAAGGTACTCATCAACAATTAAAAACTGTAAGATTGAAGCACCACATATAAGCTATAGCTGAAACTTGTTTTGCGGTTTTCACAGTTAATTTTTACAGCTACTCGTATTAACATTCCACTCGTTCGGCTTCTCTAGATGTAACCTTAATACAATTAATAAATTTCATCTTTTGTGAAATACATTTTTCAAACTGAAAAACTCACGTACACTTATTAAAATACAATGTATTACTAATTTAATTCACGAAACATGAAAAAAGGATAAATGAATCATTTGATTACTTTGTTTAATGAATTCTTGAAATTCGCCTCGTAATTAAAGCCGTACCAACCATATTTGTAGATTCTCAAAAAAACACACATACATGATTATAAATTGACTAAAATGCACCGATCGAGCTTTATTTTTATCGCTTTGGATTGTGGTTCAGTAAAAATTTCAATAAGAAAATAATCATCCTCGCAGTGTTTTTCTAAGAATAATTAAGCATCTAAATTTTTTATTGATGACTGTGAAACGGTTGCTTTATGCATAAGAAATTATAAAACTGATTTACTCGTAATCTTAATTAACTTTACCTTTTTAATAACAGCCAGGTAAAAAGAAATTGCAAAAGTTGCATTAAATGTTTTTGAATAAAGCCGAGCGAAAACATAATAACAATAAGAGCTCTCCTATCTGTTGAACGTTTCTGAAGCATGTTACGGTATTATGTTACCGCATTATTAGATTTAAAAAAAACAGCGTATGCAACTGGGAAGAATATTGCCTGATGTTTGATCATTTACGAATTTATGACAAAATAACCTTAAAATTATTCAAATTGAACTGTATATGAAAGGCATTTTAAAAGGTTACAACGCTCGTTATTCCCGCAATTTTTGGTCACATCAATTATTGTTTATTAATGCTTAATGCGCCTGCATACGTCACAAAGAAAGATGTTCCCGGATATCGATGCGACAATTTTCGGATGATTGATGGCGTGAATATTTAGTTTTGGGCTAAATGATTTAGAAATGACATAATAACCCATTGAATAAAGCATTTATTGAAGATTTCTTTTATCTGTAAAACTAAATGCTCTTACTTAGATATGCTGTAAAATTTTACTGTAAAATCTATTGAACGCATTGCAAAGTATAGTTCATAGTCATTTAGTTAATTATTTCGCATTAAATACGCCATGTTACTGCAAACTTATTCAATCAGGCGTTTGATTTGTTTGAAGAAAGCCGTAGTTTGGAATTACAATGCATGTGAATTTTCCAAACTTCATGAGCCCCTTTAACTACTCTTTTTATTTTATAACATATAAATATGAAATACACCATTCAAACATGCTACGTTTAAAATGAGCAAAATAGAAACAATCAGCAATAGTAACGAGCCATTTTTGGACAGTTTGAAACAGCCCAAACACGGTTATGATTGATATTTTATGAACACTGGGTGTTTTAACGAACTACTAACTGATTAAGGGTAACTATCCACTTAACCTTCAATTCTTAGACCAACATTGCTATTAAAATTTTAAAAATTATCAGGTTCTGATACAGACAAGCTTTTATTAGAGTTAGCTTGATGCTAAAACACATTACTAGTTAATTAAGATATAAACCACTTCTGAAAACTATCACTGATTAAATAATCCTTTAGAAAATTTTCTTAAAGTATGAAATTCATTTTTTATAATAGAACTTGATAAAGTTTAGATAGTAACATTTTCTTCTAAAGTATTTATAACTGACTTTGAAGTGTTTAACTGAATACTTACAATGTGATAAATTAATAAAAATGTCTTCTCAAAAACCTTAATAAAGACATATAAAATCGACTGACTCATTTTGTAAATAAGTTGTACTCATTTAAAAAAAGAGATAGGGTTCAGCTTAACAGTATTATTATACATCCGTGATAAGGTTTCAAATTATCGTTATAAAATATAATTTTACAAATTGGTTCTTTTGAGTTAAAACTATTACCATTGCTATTCAAGTTACTATAACGTAATTAAAAGTCTCACAGTAAAACTTAACAATACTGTTTGGCGTTAAATAATTTTTAATTTCTATTGAAGCAGTTTGCTTATTAGAATATTCAACTTAAAATTAAAAATGCATTTGCTTTTCCATTACATTGTTTAAGAAAGTTTCAATTCAAAAATTAGAATAACTCTTTTGACTCTAAGAATATTTTATGTACAATTTTATTACTTAAATTCTTATCTTTCAAGAGTTTATGGTTTATGTTTTCCCTGTAGTACGCTACTTCAGAAAATCAAAATGAGATAAGATAATGGTAGGTAATCAGCTTTGATTAAGAAAATCAGTGGAGTGGTTAATATGCTTCAAAGATTTTCTTAATTAGACATATTTTAAAGCAAAATCTTCTAATAAGATAGATTTAATTACTATTCTGAGGAATTTTTAGGAGTGTTTCGGAAATACTTCCGTAGAAAGGTTTATTTATTTGTATAACAGTACGAAGATTTAGAATTAAATAAGTAAATTTTAACAGATTTCATTATTTAGTAAGAAGAAACGGAGAAATGCATGAGTGAATGAATTTTTAAAGCTAAATGTAGTTATTATATAAATGCTGAAAAAATGATTTAGTATTTGACGTAAATAGGAATTTAAAATCCTTAAAGTTACATACATAGTATAATTAATCATAATACACTGAAGTTAACGATTCCAAGCAGAAAGTAAAATTGTTTCACAGATACATTATAAAAGTAAAGGAAATTAAATTAAAAAAATTAAAAAAGCAATCTTATAACATGCATGTAACAGTTCTAGTATAACTGAAATAAAAAAATAATTGCAGGAACACAATAAACGAACTATTAAAAATAAACATACATGTTTTGTAATTTACTTATTCTCTTACAAAATACCTAAATAAACCACCTTTTAATGTAAATTTTAGACATGACTTAACAAAGCTATTGAACTTAGACTCCACATGCCATATAACAATTTTATCCATGAATATTCGCGAGAATTTCAATTTTTCCTGACATACAGACAACAGAAAGTTTTTATATACATTTTTTATCTTTATTGCATTTGAATTTAGCATGCTTAATGAAGAAGAGTGTAGAGCAAATTGTGTGTATGCAAGTGTTAACTAGTATAAGAAACTTAAAACCTCATTTGAGTTTGACCAAGCTCGATAAGAATAGTAGAGTTTTTTTTTTTTTAAGTAGTCTGATTTTACTCATTAACTTCATTTTAAAGCTAATCAAAATTGGAATCTGCAATTAAAGCTATGAAATAGCTGGCTTTTAAAGGATTTTTACTGCAATAGTGTGTGTACAAAAGTCTATACAAGAAAAAAAACCCACACTTTAAATTCAATAAACTATTATATTCAGGAAAAAACGCACATGATTTGTGAGAGAAAATTCTTCTTATAATTGAACTTCTGATAGGAGTAGAAATTTTTGTATTTGTTACAATATTTTCTTTTTGACAGAAGAAAGAAAATAATGGTGAGATATCTATTTGCATTGCTCCGTTAATTGTTATAATACTTTGTCATTTATCCAATAAGCAATTATATAAATGTTGACCTTTAAACAATATAGATATGTATAATTTTGTACTATCACTTCTATTTATCCATATCTTATTGCCTATCTCAAAATTCATTTAAATAAATTACCCAAGTCTGACAAATTTCCGATTAAAATTTAAACATTATTATGTAAACATAAAAACAGTTATTGTTATGCAACGTTTTTCCTTAGGGTCCTCTTTCATAAACATAATATAGAAGCGATAACAAACGAATTGGGTGTATCGTTAATCGATAATGTTAGATTATAGCGAGATCATTGTAAAAAAATAGCATAATTACAATAATACAAGCCTACTTCAGTTTGTCTATTAGACAACAGTTACATCAGAGCTAAATTATTTACGATAAATTATTTAATTCTTTTTTATTTAATGTGATGGAAGCTAATTAAAATTCGAAACACACAAAGCGTCCTTGTAATAAAAATTACAGTAATTAACAATATTTTAAAATTGTCTTAAAACATCTCACGATAGAATACAATATTTTTCGTTTCCAGCTACGAACGCTTTGTTCATTTCCATTTATGCACGACCAAAACCGAAGCAGTTTGTTGCATAGATCATTTCGACCGCATTGATATTTCACAAAGGGAGCTACGTATTTAGTCAGAAAAAATGCATAAACATATTCCGAACATCACGTAACTCATGTATTGCTTCTAAAACAAAGAAATATTGTGATCCCCCCCCCACCCTTCTCTCTGATAAATAGGTAATGCCTTGCTCTAATTCTAGTCACCCAAGCGACCGCTGGCAGTTGCGAATGATGAAGATACATGTGATTTTGATAACGTGGGGATTACGGAGTTCTGATTCCCGGATTATTTCCCAGACTTGTCCGGAAATCACTGGCATTAAAGGAAGGCCCTGTGAAGAATATTTTCTGTTTAAAGTAACATTTTTTTGCCTCCTCTTTGTCCACGAAATTTTACGGAATAAGCAGTTTTTAAGCGCGAAAAAGCTATGAATTTAGAATTAGGTTTCCCGCCGAAGTTTCCGCAGACAGTAAAAAGAATTACTTTTTTCTTTTGTGAGGTTTTCTAAATAAGAGACTGCATTAATACAAGAACTCATCATATTCCTGATAAATGTATAAGGATAAGTTTAACGTTTCCCATGCTGATTTATGTAGCACAAAAATATTGTTACGAATTTTCGAGGCAACCCGCTGTTCAGGGGCTTAAAATAGATCAAAATTCGTATTCTACGCTTCAAATAGATAAATTTTGCTTTCTGTTGCATCAAAATCGGTCAACTGGAACCGGAGATATGAGGATTTCGGTTTCCCCATTGTTTTCTATAGGTTTCTAGAAATCTCGAGAAATATGGGTCCTAGGCCCTTGGTAACTTCACTTTTGGGGACTTATTTTGGCGCCAAATTTGGCGATATTTCGCCGAAAGTCGCCAATCCTGGCGAAATTTTGGTCATTTGGAGCGATTTTCCCAATGGGTTCTGAAAGTTGGTTTTGCCGCATTAAAAACGCATAACCTAACATTTCTCTTCTATGACGTAATCAAAATTCCCGCTTTATGTAGAATCCACGAGAAATAGGCTCTTCTGGAAGTTTCTCGTAGCTTCTGCGCCACCTATAAATATGAGTGTTTCATCGGCCGCAGTTCAGTGTGAGTTAAGCGCTGAGTGAGCAAGCTTGCTTTGCTCTGTCAATTGATAGAGCTTCATAAGCATTATTTTCGCTTGCTTTTCGAAGCTGTTTTTAAGGTGCTGTGTGTGAATTCTCCATTGCTGTGTCTGTGTATTTATTAGTCTGCATTTGCTTATTGTGTTTATTGATTAATTGCTTGTATTATATTGTTAAGGTCTTGTTAAATGCTATACACTGTAGATATTTGTGTGACCTCCTAACTGGGGATTGTACTGCTCGGGACGCGCAATCCTTGGGAAGGGGGCAATATAAACAAATATTCAAAGGCAAATATATAAAGTAAATATTCAATGTATAAGGCAAAAATGCAGTGAAAATATTTAAGGGATTGTGTACGATATCCCTTGAATATTTTCACTGAATTTTTGCCTGTGAAAGTGTCTTATCTTGTGTGAGAAATACAGCATTTGTGAGAGCTTCAGATCTAAGTGGACTGTTAAAAGCACATTACTGTTTGATTGTGCTTGTGAATTTTGTACAGCTGATTGTTCTACGAAGTTCTAGAAGCAATAAAGTTGTGTTCCATCCTGACTAGTGGACTTTTTACTAGAACTTTCTACACCAACTGGACTTTAGGACGACGAACCCTGGAAACAAGCAGAGTATTCTGCAACAATATTTAAGATACATGTAAAATGTAAATTTTTAAATGCAGTTTAGAAAATAAATGAGCACTTAACCGTACAAGGCACATATGTGGAACAATCATTTTAATTATTTCTCTACATCTATAAAATACTAGTATAGACACCTGTCGGTTTTTGAGAGTATTTATACATTGATAGCTACGATATAATTCAGGCTATTGCGTGTAGATGTACTTACTGTTGATATTGTTGCCAATACTGATTGAAATTGAAACAGTAATCTTTTTAATGTGTTTTTTTTAATTTTATAAAATTAACAAAAAATAGTTAGCAAAGAGTTTTGACTAGGAAAAAATGACTGTGTGTTGGAGTTTGTCATATCAAGGAATGATTTGAATGCTAAAATTTCAAAATAAATACCAAAAAAGTACAGCTAACACCGCATAAAAAACTGAAATAAAAATGTGATTTTCCAGTAAAATGTTAGGTTATTATTTAAAAAAAAATTTTTTCCCAAAATAATAATCACTATCACATATAGTTATTTCATACACAGAAAAAAATTGAACCTTGTAGGATTAAAATACAAGGATCCAAACTAACGCTGATCCTTTCGTCCCAGACCACAAAAATATACAACGGACCAGCAGAATACTAGTTTTGGATGATCCATCGGACCAATATCGTTTTATATGGACCATCGAAATATACGTCTGTATAAAAAATTATTGGCCAGATGGACCATACAAAATTTGTATTTCACTGATCGGTTGTATATTTTTAAGATTTGGGATCAACAGACAACCGATAACTTCGAGTCATGCTAGGATTTTTTTCTATTTAGCATCTAAGTTCTAGAATTTAATTTTTATAACAATTCATACATTATACAGATTGGCAAGACGACGATTCATACATTACGCATTATTATACAGATTAACGGAAATGGAACAGTGGTAAATAAATATTAGAATAAATATATTAGGGCGATTGGAAAATATTATCATATTTTGGTATGCCTCTATTTTGCCTAGCCATAACTATTGCAGCTAATAATACAGAATTTCGGAGGCGTTTGAGACTTTTAACATTGGTGTTAGATTGGACAGGATTTTTCAATTTCGTGCGGATTGTGCGCCAAAACTTTCCTCTAGAATTTCCCGCGTAATCTCAAAGAAAAAAAGAAGAGATATCCATAAAATTCTTGCTGAAAATATAACACTCATGAATACCTAAAAATATCCAGTTCAGGACTTTTAGTCTGTCGTCCTCAAAGGAGGGTGGAAGCAAAAAAGGGGAATCTTGAATGAAAGAAAAAAAATATTACATAGAAAATTCATACTTTGAAATGTAACAATTATGAATGCTATGATCAGAAACAGGTTTGTTTGTAAATAAAAACTTGCTGAAAATTCATTTGTTTAAATTTTATTAAAACAAAAAACATATGTTTGTGTGTGTGGGTTTTACGTTTATTTTCTAATATTGTAACATGTGTTGCTATTATATTTTTCATCACAGAATTTTTAAGTTTTGCATTAAGAAAATTCTTGTTTCACAGTGAGTTTTTCAGTGGGTAGCATTTACATATTTTAATAATTCAACATAATTTTTTTTATCATAACAGTAAATAGTAGTTTGCAAATACACTCAAAAATATATTGTAGCATAAAATTACTTTTCCTATTATCATTTCATTCATTGTTGTATATATCATTTCCCAAATATTTATCTTAATTTAATCAAGTAAGAGGTAGTTTGGTAAATATATAAATAGAGGAAATACGCTTTTATGGAAAATTTAAGCATTTATGAATAAAATATGCTGTGACGTGTGTGAGCTTTACCGAAATATGTATTTATTTGAAATTTATGGAGCATACATAAAACTAGTTAACTTAAGTTTTGTTGAGCTTAAACAAAAAAAAAAATATCATGGTCATAAATATTTAATTTGTATCTCGATGACTGCCTTCAGAATTTCCTATAGCAGTACAACAACAACACAGCTGAAGTAAGAATTAATGTTTTGCTAAAATTAAGTTATTATTCAACATATGTCAATATTTTAAAGCAGTTCGCTTCTAATGTGTGTATGTATATCTGGTAACACAAAAGCAGTATTGTACTTTAAGACTGCATCAACCTGACAAAATTAATATTACGATTGTTTAAGACATTTGTTTAGCTGTTTTTTTTTTACGGAGATTAAAGTTTATAGTAAGACGGAGATTAAAGTTCATTCTAAACATACTAAAAGTATAATCATGGATTAATTAAATTTAAAAACATCAAAACCTGTTCATTTTTTTTACTAATGTCTTCTCTGAAATATATTGAAAGTGAGTGTGTTTCACAGTATTTACGGATGTCGAAATTGACAATATTATCGTTTTTCATTAAATGCATTATCGTATTCTAAAGAATTTTATATTTTTGGAAAAATCTACAGTTTAATTTAATAAAATATATACTTTTGTAGAGCATATGTCACGGTACAATGATAAAGTGCTGTTTATAAATCATATGGTTAAAATGTTAAAAATGCCTCAGCTGTACGAAATCGTATAAATTGAGAAAAAATTTAAGATAGCGTTTTAAATTAGATTGTTAAATAGAGGGTGAACAGGTTATATGTGGTACAGATGGTTTTATTTACTTGACAAAAGCTAAATGTATTTTTTTAGCTTATTCATGTATATTCTTGCTATGCAGACAATCTCTAGAGAATATTAAATCTCGTTCCAGAAGAAAATACGCTGTAGAAATAAATAACCAAAACATAATAAATTGATTTCTTATTTAAATATGTTCTTGGATTCTCTAAGTAACAAATATTTATTTCTTTAATAGCACTGTCAAAATATCTCAGCAGTATTACATTTTGCATAAAAAGTTAGGATTGAAGTGTTTTTTATAGATATATATTTTGATAATGACAATTCGCAAAGTTTCCATTAATTCAGCAAAGCCATGCTATTGCCATATAAAAAATGAGTTAGTCAATCTCATTCTAGAACAGTAAGAAACTCAAGCTATTATTTTTTACACAAGCATACATGTTATCATGCTTTTGCCGCGCGGTTGCATTCGAAATTAAGTGCCACTGTGTTAAAAAGATGGCTGTAGTTAATACAAAATATGTATTCATTACATAACAATGAGAAACTATTTATGCTGGAGAGTTGAAAATAAAAGGAAACGCACATTATTTTAATTCACAAACATATTAAGAAAATAAAATTTTTGTTTCCAAACAGCAAAACAATTGACCAAAAAAGTGAAAATCAATTAAAATTAATAATATAAGAGAATTGCAAACTACGAGAAGATGAAATTGTACAGTATGAAACTACTCTGTTTTCCAAGAAAACATTGAAACTTATAAACTAGTAATATCGAAAAAAAAACCGATTTATCTTCAACTTACAATCCAACTTTTTGCTAATTCTAATGATAAAAAATAGAAAAAAGAAGTTTGTTTCATAGACGCTACATGAAACCAACCAAGTCAGCCTCTATACATCTTCTCTGAAGACTATTACAGTTTTTATCTCTCCATTTTATCTCTTTTATGGCTGATAATTCTTACCAGCACTTAGCTTTCCCTCTAAAATACAGGACCCATCTGCTTTTGCGTCGTACTAGAGGGGTTATATTTTTTCTTTGAGATCGATGTTCCTCATAATACTTGAGTCAAGGCTACAAATATTATTTCTCTAGTTTTCTTCTAAACTCAGTAAAAGTGTTTTCCGATTAGTGAATTACAATGGAAAAAAACAAAAACTAAGGACTTAATTTTGTTATTTCTTTTTCAGGAATTCATATTAACCATAAAATGTTTTCTGATATCCAGTATTTATTTTATTCTTGCATTGTGAGATTGACAGACTTTTGTTAAGAAATCTGTACTTTAAAAGATTACGAGCAACACAAACGTATCGTTATTTTTCACCTAGCAAGTGGCCTTCAACCAATCAGTGGTAAAAGTAGAATTTGTTGATAAGCAACCCTTCATTCTGATTCGGTTAACTAAATGCTTTCCTACAACATGTGACTGAAACAGCTTCAAATTGGCATAGTCCATTTTTTCAAAGTTTATAGTAATTATTATAATTATGGTAAATTTATTCAACTGAAAACTGCGGAAAATATTAAGCAATTTTTAAGATCGAATGTCACACCAGACCACAGGGGAAAAATTACGTGTAGATAATTAACATTCTACACTTGAACCAGTAAATCATGTGTTAAGAACTGGAAGCTATAAACTTTCTATCTTTTCTCATAGCATTCGCATAACTATGTTTCTGACACAAAACATTTAAAATAGATGTTCATTTTTTATTAAAAAAACAGGTACACAACTTTTAACTTTCCCATAATTCAGATACTTTCTTTAGCAGCTTTGTCAACCTATTTTTTCGTGCCATCCAGAGTCCCTAAACTCACAGTCATACAAATATAAATACCCATTGCCGGAAATAAGCCCTTATGGCTGTTTTCTGCCAATATGGCATTATCTCCTGACAAATAGCCAGTAACAAATGCCATAATATGTTAATAGTTTCTTCGACTGAATTTACCTCGTGACGTTACTTTTACGTCAGAGATTTTACATTTAAAATAACATTTAATACGATAAATTAAATTCGTAAAAAATAATATTCTGTAGATTACTAAGTAAACTCTTTCGGCTTAAAATCATGGTAAATTGCTGAAAATCTGAGAACGGTGGAATTTCATAAATTTGAAATCATTTACGTTCTTTTGCCTGTCGTTTCACATATTTATACAAAACTTTTAGCCGATCGGTCCAACGCTGTGGATTTGCAAGCGTTATTACCGTAAAAAAGTTTTGTTGTGCTCTGTTACAACCTGGAACTGTAACTGACATCTTCTAGTCTTTTACTATGTAGATAATTAGCACTGTTTTGCAGATGCAGCTACTTCCATAGACAACTGACAAACAAATAAAAGGAATGATCAATAATATCAAAGGTATGTGTGATTAATGATATTTCTTCTTTGTTTTCCATCGAAGTCTCACAAGTACTATCTAAAAATATTGTCATGTCTTTTATTAAGAGATTATCTATAGAGCATGTATGGACAACCTCTGGATGTGGCCCGACCCGGCATTTGAATCGGCCTGTCCAACATATCAAAATCTCATATAGAACCCATATAAACCATTAAAAATGTCATATAAATTCCAAATATACGGGACGTACTTTCGCTAACATCCTAAAATTTTGCTCGCAAATTCCCAAAAGCTGCCGATCATGCCACCTCTAGAGGCTCCCTCCAAAGTGTGTGGTTGATAATTCTGTTAAAGGGATCATCTTCTCCAACGAAGATTACGATATATTGTTTTCGTGTCTTCACTTAATGTGCAAAATGAATTTGTCTCTACAGTCCTATGGCCAGTTAAAAATATTTTGTCTTTACTATTACAATATGCCACGTTCCTGAATTGTTTGTATAACTGTCTTCGACGTCGATTAATTTCTCCATAATTAATGGTTTTCATACAGTGATGTTTTTCTTCAATCAAGATGTAGAAAGAAAATTCGCTCCTCGATGAAAACTTACTTTTACAGATACTTTGAATATCTATCAATCCACAAAACACCTTTTTATTGATGATTCGCCATTTTAAATTTCACTTGTTTTAGCCACACTTTAAGCATATAACAACAGAACGACAGTATCCTACACCATAATAATAGTTTCCAATACAGGATTAATCACGTAGTATTCTACTTTAAAAAACATATTTCATCCTTTTACATACGTTACAAACGTATTACCCATAAGCGGAATAACCTTTCTGATAGTAAAGCGCACTTTCTTGAATTTATTGGCAATACATCTACTGCTTTATTTAAAGAAAAGCCTGAAACTTTTATGACCACCCCAGTGACTCTCCTTTGAGTAAAACGACCCAACTGTACTACGGCAGCAATGCAAGACATCGCATATTGGTGTGATAACCTTTATGGACAGTAATCATATAAAGTGAAGCTGGATGGCAGGTAGACGTGATATCCATTCATAAAGGAATATCCGGGAGTTTATGAATGAAGAGATCGTCCCGGGGTAATGTTTCTTAAGTGCGGTAAGCAATTTATTATGAAAAGCAATTTGGTTGGTATAGATTAATTGGTTTAGTGCGATTCAATCACTAGATGAGGTATAGGCGGGACATTGTGGATTAGTCATTACTGGGATTACATCTTGAAAATTTGGTATGTATTGCAAATACGGCGAAGAACAGTAATATAAATGACTTTATTTTATTTTAGAGAGAAAAAATTGTTTTATTTTGATAAATGGAAGATAATTGGATCATGATAGCAAGGAGTACTTTTACGGATGTAAACTTTGTGGGTTAAAACTGTCAGATGTAATTAAAAAATATTATTTTGTTAGATCTGTGTTACATGCTATCTAAAAAAATAGATTATGTTTTAGATTCCGTTGTTTTACAGCGTAAAATTAAGCTTTTTGTCATCGTGCTACTGTTATTTTTATTTCTATTATTAATTATCATTATTATCATTACTATTCTATGGTTCTCTCATCTCGGTTCTTTGCCGTAATAATGAGAAAGAACGAAAACTATTTTAAAACATGTTTTTAGTAAAGTACGGAATTTTAGAATTTTACTTTTTTTACGTATGTAAAAGAATCCAAAAGTAATTTTACTGTTACTTTAAAAAGTATTGCATTCGTTCTTTTATAATACTTTGGCTGCATTTATTTATTATTACTAGGACTATTTCTTTATTGTTATATATGCTTTAGTCTCTTAATTATTTAAATCCTCGCTTAAAGAGAATTACAAGAGAATTACAAGGTTGAAAATCTGTCTTTAAGACAAAATGTTCATTACTGTAGTGTACTAATACATTTTAAAAACATTATTTACCTTTTAAAGATATTTCTAATTTTTGCTGAAAAAAAAAGTCCCCTGAATTGTTATTTTAAATATAAATTAAAGTATTTTTATGTACTTTTGCTGCATTTATGTACTACTGCTGTATAAAATAAATATATGCTCCGGTTTCTTGATTACTGGCTAAAGACTGCATTTAAAGTGGAATGACATAATAATGCAGAAAAAAACATATGCTATTATGCAATCTGAGTATAACAGACATATATTTTCTTTTCCTCCACTTTTGACAATGTTAGACCAATTCTGCCAGAATATTTAAGCTAATACCTGCTGATGTTCAACTTTGCGCTTACTCAAAGAAAAAAAAAAAATCAGTGGAGCATTCAAAGACCCAACTAGGAATCAGATCAGGGAGCAGATGGAAATGGTCATTGCTGCGCTTTTGGAGTAATTAGAGTGATACGTTTATGCTTGGGTTCAATGTGGTGGGTACACTGGATTTAAAAAAAAAAAACCCTCTCTTACAATTTGTATTGCTGTAATTTGATGTGGATAGTAAACATATTCACAATAGCGCATTTTCTAAGAAATTCATTCGCTTGTACAATTCTCTTGCTTTAGATGGACAGTATACACATCAGTCTACGCAATAACAGAATTCCTTATGAAATAATCTTCACTATCTTGCTGTGAGGGATAAAAAAGTTCTACTACAGGAATTTTCCTTGAAACAAACAACTACGATTCCATGTTAAGTTACATTCGACAGATATTGCCCCCCTTTTCGCTACCTGGATACCAAACAACAGTTTTTTTCCTTTTCTTTATAAATGATTTATTTTTGCTGAGGTTCATATATGTCTCTGTTCCTTAAGCCTGCAGGACTTTGCTGTAATCACGACCTTCGATAAATACTGCTATATTGCTTTGCAGGAAACTTCTTGTTTTTACAAGATATTAGATAAAGAAGTATATATCTTGGTAATATAGTTATGTATGAGAGTATTTAACAGTATTGTTTTTGGTAAACAACTGAATGCAGTATTTATGTATTTAAAAGAAATAAGTCCCAGTAAAGTTTACCTAGAGT
Organism: Cheiracanthium punctorium; assembly: GCA_038373885.1. Taxonomy (NCBI): domain Eukaryota; kingdom Metazoa; phylum Arthropoda; class Arachnida; order Araneae; family Cheiracanthiidae; genus Cheiracanthium; species Cheiracanthium punctorium. The sequence continues at coordinate 591,588 of JAWZYV010011764.1, forward strand.
AAATTCATCCGTTGTTTTATGTGACTTGCTTGTTAAATAAGAAACTGTATTTAATGAAAGTACGCTACTTTATAACAAAAAAGTTGTTTCAGTCATAGTAGTGTATTACACAAACATTAGACCGTTCATGTGTAAGTTGTTTGACAATCCTATTAAACAAATTTATTAAAAGTAAATAAACAGTTGCAAGTCAGTTGAATTATTGTAATGAAAGTGATATTAGAGTATTACACATGTGTTTATTGTTGTTTGTCCCATTAAACACATTTTACTTAGACGTCTAACTTACATAATTAGATCACATATGTGAACAGATGTAAGTTTAAAACATCCCTCTTTTAAGTACCTTTATCACCGCTGAAAATGGCAAATTGAAAATGGGGTATGTAGCAGTTGTGAGTCTTTTAAAGGACCCCTTAAAATAATTCTAATACATCTCGTTTTATGGTTAGTCACTGTTTAAAACGCGTTTCAGAGATTATATACTGTTAAAAACAAAACAAATCATAAATATGTTATTAAACATTGAAAAACAATGCCTTCCATCGGAAATTGTGTAAATAGCATTTATAGTTGTTCTACCTGCCCTCTAAAAATAGTTCCAATACATTTGCAGTTTACATTCGATACAGTTTACAAAAATAATAAATATATAAATGCTTATAACAGCTTACTCTTCATTTAAAGGGAAGAAATGACATTTAAAGTTTTTAACAGCCCAATAGGAGAGGAAAAAAAATATGTAGAACTGCTAAGTATCGTGAAAGTTCGGAAACTCTTCCAGTGATTCTGGTTACTGCACAGAGAGACGAATCATGATCGCCAGGTGGGTAGTAGATACGCTGGTGTTAAGCCAAGCAGCCTTGCAAAAATTCTTTTAAAGAGTTAACTGATTGAAAAAATTCGTTTTGAAATCTGAAGTTTTAGTAGATACTTTATAATTAGAGGAAAAATACATTTAATATTGCATTAAGATGTAAATTAAATTTTCGAAATCATTTTTTTTTGTTTAAAATATTATATTTTAGAAGTTCGATTTTTTAAAATTTATCTATTTATTATACAAAAATTCTCGTAATTTCTTGTAAAATTGCTGGTTCGATACATTAAGTAGAGTTCCATACAATAAGTACTTCAAAATCATAAACTTCAGTAATTTAATTTTATGATAAAAGACTAAATTTTTGGCAATGCTTTCCCCCCTTCCCCCCCTTCCATTGAAAAATATTTCTCTATCTCTTTTTCTTTTTTGTTAAAATTTTTTTTCTTGGAGTCAGATTTCCTCTTCTCCAATTTATTCGTAAAAAAGGCTACTAATTCCTTGAAAAAAAAAGTTTTTCCTCAAATTTTTTTTCATTATGGTTAATATTTTTACGAGATTTGATACATTACAGAACAGTTGGATAAAGAAAGAAACCAACCGGCCACATATTCCGAAAACGATCACAATGTGACTATTTTGTAACGCTCGGTGACCACTGTGACCCTTTCTGACATCATAGTGACGGTTTTGTGTCCATCTGTGCTGTCAGGACACTGAAAGCGGCACTTTCAGGACGTCACTTCCAAAACAATGCAGAGGTGGAGCAGGCTATGCTACAATTCCTTGCACCACTTAAATACACTTCTGAGAGAAATTTTCCCAGGAAAGCGAAAATTAAAAAAGTGAAATAAAATTATGACGCAGTTTTTATGTTACAGATTTTCAAACTTGTCAACAAATTAATGCAATCTTATCCTCATTGGTATGAAAATTACAACAGCATAACCATCAATTTACTTGTATTGTATAGAAATCCAGTTGTAAATCTTCAAATTTTTGTAGGATGTTTGATAGATCATAAAACTTTTAGTATTTTCAGAAATTTGCGTATGTGAAAGAGAATAAATTATCAGTAAGTATAAAGAATAAATTATCAGCAAATATAGATAGTTATAAAAGTACAGGTGGATGTAAAAAGTAATTTTACTTTAACGTATTCTTAGAGGATCTTTCAAATCACCCAAATATTATTATATGTATTCATCTAAGGAATCAGAATAAAACTATGTGCAATAAATTCTAGAACACTGTATGGTACTTTCAAAAATAAAATTATATAAAGCTACATTAAAAAACGTGTAACTGTAATAATTCTGTATGTTTGATATCATGCCTCAGCTTTTAAGGTACTTTCAATTCAGTGTGAGGATATTTTTAATTTTTAAATTTTTTTTTAAATTATAATTTACCATGCCAGAAAATCCCAAGTCACCAAGTACACATCAAGTTAATTCATCATGCCAGTAACAAACAATGTTAAGAATATTTTACTTCTGTTAAATATTTTCGTTCAGTGCGATTCCTTATTATCACATTACCAAAGAAAATTTATTACTGTTATTGCAAAACTTCAAATGAACTTTGTAGAATATCTGTAAATTGACGAAAAAACGACTGGCAGCAAAATGGCCAAAAAATGTCCGCTCTGTTTGACATTTTTACATTTTCGAAAAATTTAGACGGCAGCTTGCCATTTTACAAAAATTGTTCCACAGTAAGCTAAAAATTGACTTATAGTTTATAAATAGCTTTTTTGATTGACAGTTTTTAACTAAGCATTACATTATCTAACTGCAGATACGGAATAATACTTTTGTTTTTAACTCTTCTTAACTTGCCATCTCTAGAATCAAACCCTCAATCCAATGATTGAGCGACAGTTGCTCCTCTCCACTTTGTTGCTATTTGACTAGAGCGTGGATGACTAAAGGTTGAAGTAACGATTAATTTAGTTTCGGAGTTGAGGGGGTGAAATACTTTCCTTTTTTTTACAATTCGAGATTCGTGACAAAGTGGAGTCCAGTTATTTTTAAGGGAGTCTATTTTTTAGGCCTGCAAGAAAGTAATTTCGATTTGCACAAATACATGTTCAACATTCACTCTTAAGCTACTTGACTTTTTCAGGTGAGAATGCTTTACAAGCATGCTGACAACATTTAGAAAGAAAAGGGAAAAAATACATTGGCTGAAAATTATCCATTTACTTATTACTACGTTCCCTAGTTGAAATAAAAGTCAAAAATTTCTTTCGACCATTCCAATATTTATGAATGTGAATTGAAACACCCAGTGGTAACAAAAGTGAGTTCTTTACTAAATTATTAATTAGTAGTAGTTGAATATCTAATTACTCATAAGAGCATGTTTGGTGTTATTTATTTCCAACTAAAAATTCCTAACTCTAACAGAAATATATTTATCAAAATTTCTTACAGAATGATGATAATAATAATAATAATAACAATAAACACGGAAATTTAACGTTTTTATATGAATTTTTTGAAAGTTAAAATGGTTTCCTTCTTCTAACGAAAAATTGCCGATTCGAGAAGAAAACGGTCATTTGCCTGAAAAATAAGACTAAGAATCTCCTGAATTTTCATATTATTTTTATCTTTGTTGCTTACTTAGCTAAACAAGTTTTGTCTTCACAAATCATTTTATTTGCCAAGCTTCATATAATGTGTCCTTAAGCCTGCAGGGATGTTTTGGAATTATGACCTTTTATCAGATCTACTATATTATTCTGTTTGAAGCTTTTTTCCCTTTAAGGTAATAAGGTAGATAAGGTAGTATATTTACACAGTATGGATATGTGAGGAATTGTTTGAGTATCAATTTTTCTTTGTAGAACATTATGTAATATTTGTTTATCATACAGAAAATACATATCGCATTGCTCTCGCGATAAGCTGCAGGACATAATTTGTAAGAAAATTGATCAATTTCAAACTACTATCATCAGTTATATTGTTTACATTTTCCCTGATTATAACGATTGCTCTCATAATATTAATAATTAAGAATGGCTTCCATATACTTGTCCTAAAAAATTACAATAACAAAATAGCCCATTTTTATTCATGGTCTTTAGTACAGTGCCCGGGTATCCAGCTCTCCGTACTGTTCAGCCTAATTAAAAAAAAGAGGAACGTTGGAAACGGCCTTCTTTTGTGCCTTCTACTCAAACATGCACGAATAATCACAAAAATAAAAATATTTCGCAAAGATAGATATTTTTTATGAGTGAAGTATCTTAGTAAACTATATACAAGGTGTCCAAAAGTAATTGAAACAAATTTTGATGTGGAGAGGAAACATAATAAGAAATCAGAATCACGTAGCAATAGATGGCGAGAAACGTCGTCTTCATATAGCTGTCAATCGCTTGGAGCAAGTGCTGAAATAATAGTGAAATTTTTAGTGAAGTGGTTTCAATAGACGGCTAGAAACTTCGTCTTCAAGTATCTCTTAATCGCTTGGAGCAAGCTCTGAAATAATAGTGAAATTTTTAGTGAAGTAGATTAGTGAAGAAGATTAGTGAAGTGGTTTCAATAGATGGTGAGAAACGTCATCTTCAATTAGCGGACAATCACTTGTAGCAAGTGCTAAATGATAGTGAAGTTTTTGACCATCATCAAAATGAATGAATCTTTCACTGAAAATACGTCATTAAAGATGATAGCTTAAAAGTTTTATTTCAGTTTACTGATGAAATTTTTGGTAGACAAGCCCATGCTTTATGGAACTTGGTTAAGCAATTAGACTAAAGCTTTAACAGTTTTCCCAACGTGATAAATAACAGGTAAGTGAAAACTGCGTTATCGACGCCACATCGCTATGTGATTCCGATTCTTTGTTATGCGCCCTGCCACTTCCTAAAGTTTGATTCAATCATTTTGTGACAACCTGCACATAAATATACACTACACTGTGTATACAAAATCCATTATAATAAAATCTGTTCACGGCTCTCTGCCTGTTAAACGTTGTAGAAAACGTGTATTCTTAAAATATTAGCTACCGTAGGGGCTGGAAGTAAGTAAATGTTTGTAAAACTTCAGCTTATCAGATATTTTTGCTACCGTTTGTTGCTGTTCTACACTTTCGCCGCACTAGATTGGATAATGAAGAGTTATTTACCGTATTTAGACATTTTAGTATTTCCTTTATTTCTCAGTGTACACCCCCTTTCTTAACAATTATATTTTTTGAATTCATAAAAACCACTCATATCCAAACTCGAATAACAATTCTGTACTACGAAATTTCTCAACACATTTCTACGTTATTCTCTATACGGCAAATAATTTAACTCCGGTAAAACATATATACTGCATTCCTGTCTTTCCAGAGTTTGTTATATTTTCTTCCGTCTTCCCTATCTAAAACTAACTAAGCGGATTTTATTTTACACCTCTATTCCAGGTGAAGTCTCGTCTTAGCTGCAGTAAAAGGATTATGTCCGTTGACCCATACAATATTTTCGCTTGGTCGTAATGATCCTTGAGAGTGTAAGATGCTTACACCCTTTGTAGCTTTCATAATGAACATAGAGGGCAAATTCCCTCGAGTGTAAGGCTAGGCAGCAGCAGAAAAGGAGAAGATTCTGAACTTTTTTTCCCACTCTTTTTCTTTTTAACCTTGTTCTTTCAGCTCCAAATACTTTTTTTTTGTCATTTTCAAAAGAAAAAAGAAAATAAAAGATGAATTCTTTATTTTTGATTATCTTCTTGTTTTCCCGTGTTTTATGACAGTCTTAGAAGATTTAATAAAGGTAGTGTGCTGTTAAGTTTCTGATATAAAAGCAAAAGTCTTCAATTCAATAAACTATGATAATGTTGATTTTGTAAAATGTGATATTAAATATAAAGTGTATAATGCAAATAGTCGATATGTTACGCAAACACACGTTTTATTTACACAAGTACCAGTTCTAACGATTTTCTTAATTTAATCAAGACAGGAAAACACTGTTTGTTTCTCGAAGCAAATCCAAATTTTCATTTGAAAATATACGTATCCGCGTTGCAAGTATTCAATGTTGATTGTCGTTTTGTTGAACAAAGGAAAAAAATGTTGTAATTTTCTTTTGCCTTGTACAAGTATCTTTTGTTTACCAAAACAATTTTAATAAGCCGAGAAATCAAAATATGAAACTGTTAACATTTGCTTTCTGGTATGAAATGTACATTCATTGCTATTTTATATATATACCTTTAACATTCGTGTCTAACAATACCTATAAATGTGTTTCAATCAAAAAGATTTGAGACGTTGGTCTGCAACTTACTACACTTTATTATACTCTCAAAAATTATTCCTTCAATTCACGAACATTTTTTTGGTAGCAGTGCTAGCGGAATATCTCCATTATTTGACAAATATGAGTTTCTTTGTTTCTTCTGTTAATATAAGAAATTTATTATTCTGATTCAACGAACTTTTTTCGTCGTCATCTGTTTTCGGGAAGAACAACTCACGGAAATATTACGATTTCATAGAGTACGGAAATTGTTCGTTGAAAAACAAGGGAAAAATTAGAATGTATAAAGATGAATTATTTCAGTGTTACATGTACTGCCATTATATATATATATATATATACATATATGTATATCTTGTTTTCTATATGGATATAATCTATTTTCAATTTTAAATTTTGTGATGCATTATCTAATATTGTCCTGAAAAACTTTTTTATTGTTATGACTTCAGATAACCAAAACAACAATTTTAAATTTTGCGAATATAGCAGTTAATGCTAGAAAGTTAGCCGAAACTGATTTTAAATTTTTAAAATGTATGCTCGTGATAAAGAAACGAGGATACAGTGCATGACTCTTTAAGTCATAACACTCTCAAACATGCCTCAACTGACATCTTATCGAAGATATCTTTGTTCAAATAAAAGTATTTTAAAATTTGTCTGTACACTTTTCTTTATGAGTTAAATTCATAAAACCAAGCGCATAAGTCTGAAGATAAAATACATTAAGACACGATACTAGACCTGCAAGGACTAAATATTGAAACGCAGCAAGAATAAGTGTCTAACAAGTTATACAGAAAACTGAAGTAGCATTAAAAAAACAAAACAAAAGTGCTTCTGCAATAAAAAAGATACACAAAATATCTATCAGCCATTTGTCGCATTTACATTAAAAATATAAGACGGTGTACCCGAAAAATGTGACTGTACTTTTAAAAATGAATTAAAAGTAAATAAGCAAAGATTTTCAGTTAAGCTTTTTTAACATTCCTTAAAAGACTTTTTATGAAATGCGAACTAGCTGAATAAATTAAGTTCAATAACAAGACCACCTATACCCCAGACATAGCACCTCTGGACTTCTTCTTACAAGGAAATGTAAAGAAACCATTTTTTACCAATTCGTGACATTGATGAACAGAAAAGTTCACTTAGAACGACCATTCAGTGAGTGTTGATCTTTCTATGCTTCATAGGACGTCACTAGAAATCTCCGATAGACTCGGTGTGTTGCGTGCATCTAATGATGTGCACTCTGAAAAAGATACTTTGATATTTTCTTTATGAAGCATAATAAACCGTAAGTGAATTTCTTTGTTTATTTTTAATTAATGTTTGAATGTATAGCCAAACATTTTTGGGTCATCCCGCAGGATGTTTTTACAGAATTTGTGTGAAATTTTAGGGGAGATAGTACACATCACGAGGATTAAGAATTGCATGAGAAACCAAGAACGCAAACCTCATGCTAACAATTTCCAAGCTATGTGTTTTTGGTAATTTTTTAACAGTTGTGGTCGCGGCTAAGATATTTTGTGTGCTAATGGTTATATGAAAAGAATATAAAGTGCAATAAAGTTGCATCTAATCGATGTATTTAGCGCACAGATTGTATTAATGAGAATACAATGCATGAAATTTTAAAATATTGGAATATAGGAGGAGGTATTAGCTTCGACTCCGCCTACTGTGCGCTTTTTAAAATATTGTATATTCTTATATTTTACAATTTCATGCACAATATTCTTATTAATACAATCAGTGCGCTAAATACATCAATTAGAAGCAATATTATTGCTCTTAATATTCCTTTCATGTAACCATTAGCTCACAAAAATTATTTAACAATTCTACATTTAAAAGCCTCTTCAGCATTTTTTAAAAAATAACCGAAAACCATCTGGATCTTAAAGGGTTAAAATGACGTTTGTGGTCATACTTTCCTGTGCCATTCTTATTCCTTGTGATGTACACTATATTTCCTAAAATTGTGTACCGACCCTTTAGAAACACCCTGTATATAATATTTACTAATATACATACCCGTATTCTAAGAAAAATATTATCAACACCCATCCATGATTGAATTACGAAATTATATTTTACAATCCCGTATTTGCGCGTAACAGGCTTTCGTTCTCGGTAAATGTACACAAAAATAATGCTACCTCATACCTTTGAGTCTGTTTTTATTGCAACCATAAGAACTCTTATGGAGCGAGCTTGCATCTTTTTGCACCTTTCTAAATGAGCGTAGGAGGGTGAAGTCCCGAGGGTAAGAGAGGCATGAATAAAGGAATGGAGCTTATTTTTTTTTT